>JAUMHL010000028.1:7347097-7368664 GCA_032362345.1 Sandelia bainsii
ATGTTATGAAATCTGCTTTTCTTTCACAAACATGGTCATTTCTATGTGTGTCCAAACTTTTGACTGGTAGTGTATAGGACACAATATACTGTTGGAGATACTCTGAAATAGAACAACAGCTGGTCAACGCCATGAGAAGGAAACCTCTGACACTAGTTGGTCTTGGCATTACGTAGTAAACTGGAAGAACTGCAGGTGAATGTCTCTTACCTGCAAGAGAATGTAGTTATCATGGGGAATTTAATCATTATGACATTCATTAATCTCTGAGAGAAATCAAACATCAGTGCAGGCCGAAATCAGGCCATATAGAGAATATTCACCGGGATCTATCAGAGACACTGTCAACACAAGTTTCTATCCACTCTGTTGTTAAATATTTTAAAGGGCTGAATGTGAATAAAGTTAAATGAACCAGAGTATGAAGGACATTAAGATGCTGCACAGATGAACTGACTGATGTATTCCAATTATGAAGAGCATGTAAACCTAAGATGTTCATCACTAGTAATGAAAACTCTGGAGAAAATAGCTAAATAAGAAATTGCAGATGTAACTGAACCAGTTTTGGCCCCCTACAGTTTCCATATAAGCCTGGGAGAGGTGTTTATGCTGCAGATATGCAAAGAACACCCTTCATGCACTTAGAATGAAGAAGTGCCCTTGAAATATTACTTTTTATTTACCTCTTGTCAGCCTTTAATGCACCACAATCTTATATACTAGCAATATATTATCCTGCTTCCATTTATATCATCAGCTCTTCAGATGGATTAGCACTAACAGAAGTCAGTCAGCAGTTGCAAATGGTCTTCACTTACTTCCTCTGGCTCACAGTAGGGTTGTGTCCTTTTTATCTCCTATGCAGATGACTGACGCAGGAAGAATAACCATGATGTAAAATTTGCTAACGACATGGAGCCATTACATAAGAATTTATGGTGTGACCGATGTTTTGTAAATTTAAATGTCTTCAAAACTTAAGAAATGATACTCTCACCAAACAGACATATGAACACTTTGAAACTGCATTTGATGACGCATGTAGATTTAGTGAAAATGCAGATGTGACTGTAACTGCATAGGCTCTGCATATTTGATAGTTTTTTCCTTTTGTCAAAAGGTCAGTAACTGATGGAAATGTATTGTTAACCTCAGATCTAACATTACTGGTAAACAACTCTAGCTCAGCTTAATACCTAAATAATTATTATAAGATTATCAATGACCTGGTCAGCACATGTCCTCTATGACTACTTTAAGCTAATATTCAGTAGTAGTATGGTGGTACTTATACTTTTAGTATATTAACCTAAAAGTACCAGACAAACTTTTAACTTTCTTTCCATCAAATACATTAGCAGGGTTTTTAAAAATAAACATTTTAAACAACTTTCCCAAATAACATGAAATAAACCCCTATTTTCAATCATCAATTAATGTTTGTGTCTAAAGTTTTTGCCTTTCTGTATTAGTGTGTAAACTGATCTTGCTATAGCTGAGATTATTTGAACAGAAAAGAAATTTCCCTAATTAACCTGACAAAAAATGTGGGCTTCAGAGTGCTGCGGCTGTCTTTGTTTGATCACTCTTGTTCTCTTAGAAGCAGGTAGCTCCACTACAGCGAGTGCACTTGCTGTGGATTTGTATTGGCTAATTACAAACATGAGGAAGTTGTTAGCACATGTACAGGGTGTCCTCTCGCTCCTGTGAATTGCTAGGAGACATTATATCGCTGATTCCTGTTTTGGGTGATAATAAAAGAGAAATCATCTAAAGAAGCAGAAAGCAACTACAAACTTGACAAAAGTAATTTCAGGGCCTGTCAACAAGCCGACTTGCCTGAGACGGCGCTGCAAACAACAAAGGGTATCAAGTCAGCAGAAAATGAGGGATAAGACTTGAGGTATATTATCATGACCTTCTGTTTGGTCTGTTTTCAGTGCTCAGCTAGCAGGAGAAACAGAGTGTACACAGAGTTGGTTGTCTGAATGTGTACGTGGACTATTGACAAAGCTGCGGATGAAGGTGTCCATTAAAACACCTCAGGCCCTGCCTGTGCCACTTTTGAACAAGTAAAATAATTTATCTTTCTGATGTGAAAACAGGACAAGATCAATGTGAACAGACCCAGCAACATCGATAAGTTTGTGGAATTGCTCTTGCGCAAGCAATGCGATATGTTGCAAGAGCAAAACAAAAATATGTTTTCAACAGAGAGTGAAGTATTGCATTAAAAGTTCTGAACAGCAGATAAATCCAGCAGCACCAGTACAGCACTGTTATAGGAGCACTGATCCACAGAAACTTTCTTTAACTTTATATGTATTTCTGAATTTGAGGTCACGTTTGATGAAACACAATGCAAATACTAAAAGTGCATTCACATAGTTCTAAAGCTCTATACTTGGTCTGATGGGACAAGTTTTCTGCATCACGTATGCAGAAATATAGCGGAGACTGAACCCCAAGTTGTTCCTGTGTGTGTGTCCTCACTTATAAATCACTTTGGAGCATCTGCCGAATGCCAAAATCTCATGACCTCAATATCTGGTGTTACTCTCCAGCCTCCACATCCATGATTTGTGGCACCACAAGGTCATGGTGGTGATATATCTGTCAGCCCGCTTTACTCATTTACTGCCAACTAGTTTTCATCAACAGGATCGTACAGAGATCTGCTAAACTGTGGTAAAACAAATAATGGTTATAAACCCCATGTTCCTGGAGTTTGTGCTAAAAATAAGAGTGATATCCACTTTGAAGAGGAAGATATGTAAAGAAATTAATGGATTACGACAAACTGCGATACCCTTCTTTCTAGAAAGCAGCATCTAAAGTAGATAGGGGTCACTCAATAAAAGGTCAGGGGATCAACTAAATAATTTGTAGTCACCCACAAAGACTACAAATCACATGTCATGGTGATGAGATACTTGAAGTATTTTTCTTTGGACTAGAGTTGGACTAAGCATCATCAACATATTTAAAGAATAATCACATTTTACTAACGCTTGGCTCTCATTTTGTTGTAGTTTTAGTATCATTCTTCCTATTCATAATAACTGTGCACTGAACAAGTTAAAGCTACTATGTGCAAGTTCTGGAAATGAAGTTAGCACTAGCATGAACAACCACTCTGCTCCTCCCACCCTCCCTCTCCCTGCTCCACTCACCTACATCCTAGACATGCAGGAATTGGGAACAGAGTCTTCCAGCAAATAGATCACTGATGCAAGAGGACTAGTGGTCAAGTGCAAGACTATAAAGGCCTTAGGAGAGATGCTGTATGCTTGTAACCCCATATTTGAGACTATCATGCCTCTTGGTATGAAGTATCTTACCCATACTGCTTTACTGGAAGTGTACATGAATTATCAACTGAAATAAACACATCTTTTTATCATGTAGTCCAGTTAATTGATACCCCAAAGACATTCTTGTCTCAGTTTTACAATTAAAACAGGTTACAGCTATAGATGATAATCACCTACTTCTTCATTTTACCCGCACCCAAAGCTGTGGAAAAGTCACTCCAGTATTCTGTGTACATCTCGTTGTGTAGGGAAGAAAGCATATCCAATTAAAGCAAAACATGGATGACAAGTGCATCAGTGTGACCCAGTGAAACAAAATCAACAAACATAAAAAAGCATAAAAAGCAGCTGGTAGGTCTGATCATAGTCCTGTATCTATATCTATATCTGTCTTTTTAAAAAAGCTTGGCCAGTACTTAAAAGGTTGGCACAGACAGAGTGTTTTTTAATATGCTTTTGATCCTGTGCCCCTCAAGAAAGTCTTTACATTTCTAAAAGCGGGCAAATGGTGATGTCTGTCCTCCTCTTAATGAGTGCACCACAGACATTATTCTCTTATGAATATTGCTCTCAGGCTGCTTGACCTGTGCAAAATAATGCTGTGGTACTCAGTCATAGAGTGATGTTAATGAGTGAATTTAATCACAGCTTTCGGCCTTTCACAAAACACATGATGAAATTTTTAAAATGAGCTGTTATCATAGCCTTAGAGGAGGCATGAAAACTCAATACCACACAACTGAAGTAAACAGTATTATAATAACAGTATCATAATGGTTACTGGATGCCTATTCAGTATTTGTAAGCATGAGTCCAACAACTTCCCCAGAGCCAGAAAATATAGAAACAAAACTGTGAGATGAGTCATGCTAATGTACAGCCTGGTGCTGCTCAGTAAAAGTGAACGCAGATTTACTTATCACTCACTTTTTTTTTTTTTATTAGCCAGTTTATGTAAATGTAGCCCCTCATTCTTGAAGGTTAACTTATTCCACTCAGTCTGTGTTGTGGGTAATAAGCGAGCTACACTGTGTCTTTGGGTAATCATCTTAGATCGATCACCAACACAGCGAGGTAGTAACACACATGACTTTGCTGTCTTCACTTTCACACTGTGCTCATTTCACACCCACAACTGTCCCCTCTTAAACAACAGCAGGTAGTAGATAAAACTGACATGAGGCAAAGTAAGGCAAGGAATGGAAGATCTACACCGATCAGTCACAACGTTAAAAGCACCTAGTGGTCTTAATGTAGTGGTAAACAGATGTCAGCATGAGAAAAATGAACTGCTGGCCCAACACATTCTCATTCGACAGCACCGGAAAGAGAATGGGTTGGCTGACCACGATTGACACGTATCAGATAAATCACAACTTGCTGCATATGGGGCTGTGTAGCCACAGCCCAGTGACCATGCTGACCCCTGTCCACCACAATATTAAAACCACCAGGTGCTTTTTGATACAGAATCAGCCTTATTTTCACATTTATTTATGTATTACAAGACACAGAGGTTATAATAACAAGATACAAGATCTCTAATTTGATCTTGGACCACTCTGGTGCACTGCGATGTACAATATGAGGAAACAACATCATATGGTGCCTAAAATCAATGCATCATCGATGCACAGAGCTGTAAAGAACTTCAGTGCAATTCTGTTAATTGGGCCTTAAATCAACAGTGAATAAAGCTACATATCTAGAGGGTGGATATGTAAAATAATTCAACAGCAAACAATAAATAGACACCATAAAAGTAGCAGAAAAGCAAGGCCAATTTGAATGATGGGAGTAACATGAGAACAAGGACTTTTGGAGCAAGCTGTGACAGTTCACACTTCTTTTGCTTCAGAGTGTTGTATTTGAAGATAATTTCTACCGCTCCCTCTTCAGCTCATCAGCACATTTGCATATCCTATTGCAAAAGTTTGGCAGCCACTGACAGCCTTCTAATTCTGTTGTGAAACATCACTGTCTGAATCAAATGTGTGTTTTCTGTATGCTGAGCCCTGGCACAATGTACAGTAAGTGGGAGACTGACTCTTATATCACCAAATAACACTGCCATTGACTCATACACAGAGTGATCAATACCCGTCAAGCATTCTGAAGATTTAAAAAAAAGTGAACATGTATTAAATACTGTGTCAAGTAGACAGCAAGCAATGTGTAAGTGTTAATAGATGAGCTTGTCCTCAATAAGAGAATAGATTAGAACAATGAGGCTGGCTTTTCAGTTCTGACATCCAAAAAGACCGACCCACTAAATTCAGTCCAATTATGAAAGGTGTAGTTAGTAATATTTTATTGAGTCTGTACACAAAATAGACATAATATATGAGACTGTTTCTGCAAGGCCTGCAAATGAAGTTTTTTATTACCTCATATGCTACAAAGATTAAAAACAAGCAGTGCTGCCTGGCCCTAGCTCTGCAATTTTTTTCTGGAAATAGTCTCAGGCCCCCTGAACTATTCATTGTGTGCTATGCACCTGCTTTAGTTTGTTAAAAGCTAGAGTTAACATCATTAGCCTTTATGTGGAGTTGGTATTACAATATATGTGTTACACAAATAACCAGAGAGCTAATATTACTGACATACTTAACAGTAACTGTAATTATCTAAAGTTTGTTTGTTAGAAATACATTTACAAAAACTCTTATTGATATTTGTCATGTTAATGCTGATGTGCTTGTACAGAAATTGAATATTGCTTTGCAGTCACAAGGTTTCTACATTGGCTTAAAGCCAATTCATATTTTCCTTTGCCCTCAGATGTATCTGAAACTGCACTACAGACACACTTCTCTTCATACAACAATTGGAGCCATGGACACGAACAGTAGCAAGAGTGAGAAAAAGAGCTTCTTTGTTTATTGTATTCAACTGAACACAATGTGAAAAAGTGACTGCATGTGTAATCACATAGGGACAGTATCAAGGACATTGAAAAAAAGCTGTCGGTTTACTCGGCACTGCCACATGTGCAGTGGATGCACTAGGGATCTAGGTGGACACAAATGTTTTAGTTGCACATATACCTTCAAAGAGAATCCATCCCGACTGTAATGGATTGTAGTGGTGAGCAAATTTATGTCGTGGATAGTGTAACAGATGCTTGTGGAAAGTATGGATTACAGAGCTTAGCACATTGCAGCTTAGGTTGCTTTCACACTTGGGTTTGAGTTTATTGGACCTGGACCAAGGCAGAATATGAAACTGTTCTGCTCTGGCTTGTGTTCTCACCAACTTTAAAAATGAACCACAAGTCATATGGACATACAGCACAGGCAACCCATTCATTGATCAGTTACAGTGTGACTGTCATGTTACACGTGCTGGATTTAACTCCTTTTCACTTTTTGTTTTTGCAGGGACAACACTCATGTGACGATGCCAACTCTGTCTCATAAAAATTATGTTTATGTACAACTAAACTGCAAATAGATTACTGTATGTAGGGAACATAATTGCAGCTGGATTGCGTTTTCTGTTAACGTAATGATGATAGGTTGACATAAATAGCAAGCGAATACTAAACTTTTTAATGGTTACGTTCTGGGACTCACAGCAATCGTTAAAGCTAGGGAAAGATTGTGGTCTGGATTAACAGAGAAAAACTGAACAGTAAGTTCAAACACACTTTTAAACAGAACTATGATCGTTGTCTAACCTTAACCAAAGTGCCATTGTTGCCTGAACGTAAGAGCAACCACCTGCTTAGGGCTTAGTTTCCATTACTAAATCTAGCTCTTTATTCAGTCAAAAAACATGTTGCACAAGAACATAATCCCATCCCATACATCCCCTATGATCACAAATGATCATGTATAAATAAATGTCATACATTGCTTATTGACAGAATGATTTCTTATTTTCAGTTCAATTTAAATAGTACTACAATTGTAGTAATTGTAATTTAACTTTTAAATTCATGATAAAATTCACATATGTACTCCTACACAGTCCTGTGGTTGGTCTGATTTGTTTTTACACTGCAAGTGAAGTGAACTAAAACTGAACTGAAACCGAGACTGTCCTTTAGAGTCAGTTTGTTTAGTCTACCACTCAGGTGAGTGTGATTGACAGATTTCACACCAGCCTACAAGAACGGCACTAAAAGGGAAAACACACCGAGGTTTGTTTTAAGCAAAACAAACAGGTAAGGTGTGAAAGCACCATAAAGAAATCCCTTGCCAATAAAGAAAAATCACTTATCACTGACTATACAAAAAAACCAAAGCAAATACAGACACATTTGAACAACTTTGAAGTTTATGAGGGACGCTACAACTAACTCTACTGTACATATATACATTGCTGTATATCATTTTAAACTAGCCATTTCATGTCCTCCCAGTGTTATAAAGGTTTATAGAATTGCACTGAACTACTCAGTGGTGTATGTTGCTTCCTGCAAATACTCAGTGTCTACTGTAAATGTGCCTTATTTGAATACAAAGAATCAGTATAAAATGGCTGTGCTGGGTATTGAAATATTTTTGTAACTGATCTAGTGAACTGTGTGGCCTATCTGCTGTGTTGATTAATTATGTAAATTAATTTTTAGTTCATCAGAAGTTCATAGAGAGTTGGCAGGGGAGGATGAGATAATTTCAGAAATCTTTCATTTAATCAGTCGTTTCCATTTCATTTTAGGTCTCCAGCATGACCCATTCACTTCTCTGTCACTGGGATAAGTCATGATTCATTCCTGATTTCAGGATAAATTCCCTGCTGTCAGATCAGTCTCATATTCTTATTCTTTTGTTTGTTCTTCTTTGTCAGTTGCTATATTATAGGCATATTGAGCAAAATAATAATGTATGCTACTGTAACAGCAAATATAAGGTCATACTGATTTATTCATCTACATTGTGTATAAAACATATACAGTATTTTCACATTTATATGTAAATCTATACATTTTAAAATCTGTTTTATTCAGAACAGGACAGTAGAAGATACACATACCAAATACAATACAGTACAGTAGTACATACTGTATGTTATAAGCTAGAGAGTTATAGCTGTTTGACTGTAATTGTGATTGATCACCCCAAAGAGTAACGGTATCATTCACTGCAGGTGACATTTTTATTGTTGCTTTGTTTCAGGGTGAGCCCACAGATTCACAATTCATTTATAAAGTACATGTCTGTGCCATGTCAGTTGACTCTAAATTTAGGTTCAATGCAGCTGTGTAATTTAAACAAATGGTTCAATGCAACATCAACTGAGCATCACGGGGGCTTGAAAAGTCATGTATTTACTCTAATATTTCACTTTTCTGCTGCATTGAATCAACCCTCTCCCAGTGCTGTAGGAAAAAGTGAGTGAGGAAATTGAAGGCATAGGCTGTTATATGTAAGAATCCCCACACCACACTTCCTGATTTATTTTGTTTGTGCTCCCTCAACTCTTTTCCCTCACTTGCCTCTCCTTTCTTGCTCACTTGTTCTCCCTCTCGCAATGTCTTTCTCACTCTCCCTTCACAATTATCTCTTATAGCCTGTGAGGTGATTAATGGGTTTCATTTGACATCCTCTCCTACCCTTCGCCAAGCACCAACAAATAAAACCAGAGCCCCACACACAAATTGTCCCTCAGAAGAGCCGTAAAACTGGGGGAAATACGGGGGCTGCAAAGACAATGAAGCAGAGAGATCTGGCCTTTGGAAAGAAAACATTTGCCAAGGAACGGCCCGGAACGATTTCCTCTGTAGCCTCTCTCCCTAGAGAAATCCCCCTACTGCTAATCTACAGTTATTGCTACTGCCAACGGCAGTCTCCAAATTAAAGAAGGGAACTGGGATAAAAAACTCTTAGACCTTATCATTTCTTTGCTACTCGTTTTTCTTTTCTGCATTTTGCAGGTAGTGATATGTAGCTCATCATTACCTTAAAATTTCTGAACTAGAAAATGTAACTCTTATCAACTTAGACTTAGTTTTTCGAAGGAATATTTTACAGCTTAGATTTGGATTTATCACTTACTAACATCTCTGCCAGTTACTGAAGCCATAACAATCCAGTAATGGACAAAGACTTGGCCCTTGGAGAGTTTGGTCATACGTACTGTGATGTGGCTGTGAAGTGTCCAAAAGGACTGAACCTTGAGGGAACTAAATGTGTTATATGAACTTCAGACTCCCAGAAATCATTGCAAGGGATATAACCATGTAATTTTTACATAAAAAATTAAAAATTGAAAAAATTCACTGTCACTGTGAGCATTTTAGCATGCTAAAGTTAGCAATTAGCTAAAAGCCCTCGCTTAGCAAGATTGGATAGTTTTATTAAAAATTTTTGTTTTACCAACTATTGTCAAGATGAATTAATTGTCATGCTGAGTCTGTTGGTAGTTTACAGCACATGTTGTATTGCCACAGTCATATAAAGTTCCAAAGTGGGAAAAGCTATTTCAGGCAACCCAGGTTCTGGAAGTAAAAGTACCATTAATTTTTTTTCCAACAATGTGCATGACTCACATGATTAACAACTGCATTAGAAAATTTGATGTTCAAGGATAGAAAGCAGGTTAAAGCTTGAGAGCTACAACTCATAATTCAAGTTCAATATTAGGCAAGAAACACCCAGTGACAGATGAGCTGACAGCTTACACACTTGGCAAAACCAAAAACTCTGCCTGCCAATTCTATCAGTTTTGAATTCAGCAACTATGGCACCACATTTTCTTATCGACTGCAAAGGCAAAGTGTAAACCTGAATGATTGTTACTTCTCTCTCAGAAATACAGTACTGTGTATCTGTGTTAAGTAACATTAGGGATATAATCTAAATAAAAACTTGAAATGGGAATAAAGAATGGAGGAAAACACAGAACTCCCTCCCACTTTGCAATTCTCTAACTATGAATTATAGGTGACGTTCCAGATGAAATGAGGTGAGGTCTGAACCCAGTGTTTCCCAGAGAAAATCAATGAGACCCTTTAAAGACTTAATCATTTGTGGATATTGAAGGCAATTGGCAGTCTAGATTTGATTGATATACACCAGTAAAATCCCAGAAGCTACAAGTGCAACACAAGATTAAAAATTTGGATTCAGCCGAGAAACTTCTGTAAATCTGGGACTAGCAACAACAAGGACTGGCAACTGTGATCAATTTAACAAACCAGCATCAAAACCTACTTTCACTATAAGGCTTGAAATTAACATAGTTCTTGCAGTCATCAGGACTATATGGTTCATTTATTGTCAATAAAAGTCACTTTAAATTTAAAAAATGCGGCTTTTATTTTCCAATAGCTGTATTCCAGACTTGTTCTTTCAGAAAGTATGATCAGAGTCTAATGCAATTAATATAAATTTGATGCATCTGATCACAATCCTACACATTCTATACGGAAGTGGGCCTTTCTTTCTTGCTCTAGGCCATTTTTAGCAGTCTTATACATGAGGCATGGTGGGAAATGCCAGCCAATGACATTCAGCTCAGTAAAGGGTACATCAGTCCATCTGTTTTGCAGTTCGCAGCTGTCTGACCACTTACCAAACCCTGTCTGGCCATCATTACCGTATGCTCGCCGTCCTTCCGACAAACGGAACCTATGTGAGACAAATACAAAGGGAGCCCTGAGGTCAT
Source organism: Sandelia bainsii (assembly GCA_032362345.1). Taxonomy (NCBI): domain Eukaryota; kingdom Metazoa; phylum Chordata; class Actinopteri; order Anabantiformes; family Anabantidae; genus Sandelia; species Sandelia bainsii. The sequence goes on from JAUMHL010000028.1 coordinate 7,358,029, forward strand.
CCAGGAGTGGAAGTACCAACGAGGAAAAGGACAAAACTAATGTTACTGTGTGCTACACTCACTCCTACCACACCACTGTGGTGATGAAAGTGCCCTAATCATTAGATATAATATAGCCAAGCATATAGCATGGCATTTAAGTCATAACCAAAGACTTTTTAATAGTTTCATGTCTTCTTTTCTCTGATCAAATGTTATTATCATGCAGACAGGATACCAGCACAGCTTCCTTAAAGTTGCAGAAATTCAGTTCAGTTAGTGAGTGCAACTTCAATTAACAAATGCTAAATTATAACCTACACACCTGCACCACAGCAAACGTATTCAGCAGAAGTGGATCTCCAATCAGCAAAGTGCAAGGGTACAACACTGTGTTTTACATTAACAGGGAAACTAAAGCAATGTGTAAGTGAGGGGAGATATAAATCATTCAAATCACCTGTCTTGAAACCTCGAAGGAATTTATCACAGAGTGTGGAATAGGAAGGAGGTGGTGGTGGTGGTGGTGGTGGTGGTGAGGATGTCATGGCGGCAGCAGGGGTGTCTGATAAAGCTTTACAAACCTCTCGGTAAACATATGAATAATTTTGAGAGAGTCGTTAGGAGCAGCCCACACTCTTGATCTTAAACAGATGCATTGAGGATAAATGAAATGCCACAGAGAGGGGAAGGAGTTAGTGAAGAAAGAGGTAACTGATCTGAGGCAATATTACAAGGTGATTAAAACAGTGTCTCTGTGAATTGCTAAACTGGGAGGCTGGCACACAATGAGGAACACGAGGGTAAATGAGAAAGGCAGGAGGCTATCTTTTAACCCTGATTTGTTGAGGAAGCAGCCTCTATTTTTAAGGAATTTGCAGAATTCAGCTTTTACTTTTTAGCATTTGTGAAGCACCTGGTAAAAAAAAAAAAGCATTAGACTCATGCCTCAGCACAATCATCACTTTAAGCGCCTCATTTGAACATAATATTCTAACACTTTTTAGGCGTTTATTCAAATATTCCAGTCCCTTCATAAATACAGAAGTACGCAGGGCTTAGTAATGCATAAAGTGATTGCTAAAAGGTGTCTATTTATATGTACACTGTAAATATACTGCAGCTAATTCTACACAGACTTAACAATAACAAGCTGCTATGAAGTGCTGTCATTCTTGGATTCTGATACTGATACGCTCAGAGGAAGGACATTTGGCTCCTGCTTTACCCTGGATTAAACTAATGTGATTTGAGCGAGTGATGAATTTTATTGGATTTGTGACCGTCATTTTACTAGCAATGGCATAACCTGCAAAAGGCAAGGGGAGTAGTAGAAAACAGGTGTGTAGATGAGATGGGCAAGATGAGATCAAACAAATAACACAACCTTAAATGCCCACCTTGGAATTCAGTAGGACTGAATATGCATTAAATCTGCATTTACCCACCAGACGCAACAAGGGCATTAGGACAGAAAAGCAAATTATTATGTTTGTACAGCAAAATCCTTTGAATTGCAGATGAAAGCAAGTAAAACCTATTAACTGTCTGATAATACGCTGGTGGCGCACACTCTCTTATCAAAACACACTATTCAGCCACTGGTAGACAATAATAGTGGTGTGGTATGGTTGGATATGTTACAAAGATGATTGCTGTTTTTGCTCAAGGGTCCTGTTCTTTCTAAATGTAAATATCACATTTGCGTAGCTTGAGAAGACAAAAGAAAAGTTCATTGCCAGAGTGTCTTTAATCCATGGGCTGACATTTTTTATTGCTCAGCAGCAATGTGATTTACACCATCCCAGTAGTGCAGCCTGAGAAGTAATACCATCAATTTGCCCTAATTCAGTTTCAGTGCAAACCTCTCACACTGGGTAAAGCCATTCCCTCTGATCATCTCACTGCTTAAGTGGCCAGCAGTAAAGAGTGGGAGTTTGTAGCACAAAGCCAGTATCCCAAAGTGTCATCATGGCATCAATTCTTAACTTCAGAATTGGACGAGACTACGAATGCTCATAATTTGGTTATAATCACTAAAAAAAGAACATTGTTCAAGTTGAGTTAAAAGGGAACTCCACTGATTTTACACAGGCTATTTACAGGTCTAGGCGAGTGTGAGTGAATATGAAATTACTTGGATAAACTTATTTATGGTTCCTGCACAAGATTTGAAAAGTTGCCTAAAGTGATTGCACCTCAGTCACTGTTGATTGAGATTCGAGACTTCCCCCAGAGTAGAGGGCAGGTGCTAAGTAGGGGAACTCAAGTAACAAGCTTTGGCAGAGGGTTAAGGTTGGCCCAGTTATCACTCACCATAGCTATCAAATGCTAAATTAATAAACAAAAATGACCATAAAGCATCATATGAACAAAACCTGCTGTTATATTCAGTATTAGACGAAAAGACAACATTATGACTGAACTAACCAGTTGATATGGTGTATGTATTGCTAGAAGAGTTATTAGTTAAAATATTCATTTATTTATTTACAGATGTGTTTTGTCAGTGAGAGGATATACTGTATCAACAGAGCAGCTACAGCTACATCAGAGTGAATATTGCTGTTGAGCTAGAAATTAAGAAGTACACCCGACCACTGGCATAATTAGCACATTGACAGTTGTAATATTAATACATTTGTGATAGTACTGGCTTCTTTCGTACTGTTATGTAAATATAAGGTATTGGAACAAACTTGCCTGGGACCACATTGTGTTTACTTATAAAAGTGCACATAGAAAATAAATAAAGAAACGAAACCATCTACATTTCCATTACAACTTGGAAAACTCCATCTTCTGTTCAAGACCCTGTGCTATAAAAACATTTTATTGTTTATTGTTGTTATTAAATAGACATTGCAGTGAAATGTATTATTCAAATATAACCAAATGATTGCTGGATGAGCTAGTGACCATATAATTTAATTAGTCATTAAAATGTAACATTATTAAACTGATAGCTGACAAAAAAGAGAGTGACACAAAAACATATAGCGATGATGATTAAAGTCGGCAACCTGAATCAAACCGGGGGCGATGCAATTATATGGTAAGTGTCTCAGGCTGCTGGTCCTCCAGGATGTTGAACGAATACCTTTTTACATATTAATTGTTCGTGGTGAAGCTTTAAAGCTCAATTTTAAGATAACTAGCTACTTCTATCATTAACCTCTTGGAAACTATTAATGTATTTTTTTTTTAAATTAATGTTGGTAACGTCTCCCTCTAGTCTGGATCATTGTCTGTAAGTTAGGGTTAGTACTTTATTGGCTTTTCTCTCAGAATGCCAACAACTGGTACTCTGTGGTCTGTCCACTTTCACTCCCTCCCTCTCTCTCCATAGATATCTCATCCTACTTAATACCAGAGGCAACCATGTGTGATATTGGCTGTGCTGACTTTCCAATAGCCACAATCCACCCACTGCACTTCAGCAGTATTTTTCTTCACCAGTAGTCAGGAAACTGTGGTTATTCTCACTCAAATTTTCTTACAAGAGGAGAGCATTTTTCTAGTTGACAGGGGCACAAAAGTGACTTGAACTAAATCAAATTACCCTTGTGGTCATGCTGGTCATCGTGCTCTGTTTCTCAAGATGGAGGTGAGGAACGTGTCTCACTGACCTGTGTTCTACCTCACAGAAATCTCTAGACAAAAACATGTCTGTGTATCCTGGTATTCTTTATTGGAGGAGAAAGATGTGTCTCTCTAAGATTTTGTTTATTCTTACTTTTTGAACAGGGTGCAACAACAAATTAAATTCCATGCTCCCAGTAAAGGCCTTTGTTATATGCTTAGGATAGTTTCATACTCCTCTAGGTAATATAACACGATTGATCAAATAAGAAAAGAAAAGCTTCTGTCTGGACTGAATATGTTGTGGACATCCAGACATCAGCTTGAAGCTAATGTAGAGATACTGCTTTTCCCTTCAGGCCTTTATCCATTGTCTCTGTGCAGCAGTGTTACCATTTGTTACAACAACTTTTCCCACCTTGACATGGGGAAAATGTGGTTCACGTGTGCCCTGAAAAATGGAACAAGGTATTTCTCTGCACTTCCGTCAGCACTATCAACCAATCAGTTAGAGCATTCTTTCCACCACAGTGCAGATTTTGCTTTAAGTTATGCCCTGTGGATGCCTCTTTTCTGTCACTGTTATGCTTGTTTCCATAGCAATGACTCCCCTGCTCCCACACTCTCGACTTCCAGGTGGGCACTGCCGGGGTGACAATGCTTCACTGAAGAATTTCTCATCATTACAGCTCCTTAGCTAGACTAAAGAGAGAGATTCTTGTGGTAAGTCAACTGTCCTTGAGTGTGCTCCAATAAATTTTCATTGATATCTTGTCGAAAGGCTCAGACGTTAACATTTGAGAAACCAAAGTGGCTTTATACTTCTGACTCTGTGTGTTAAGCTGCATAAAAATGGTCAAAGTAGAGTAAAACAGACTGGGATGGCTTTTTTACTCTACCCATGATAAATATCAAGTGGAGATGATAAAGCTCTAATCAAGCACAGCATTATGTTTCTATGCATGGTATTGCTTTTGTTTTGTTATGTAATTCCTAATTATTTCATGCCAGTGTCACACATGTTAACATGTATGCTTAACCACTGGATATTTTAACATCCTCTGGGCTTAAAGAATATGCTCCTTAACCAGAATTTAGCCCCCAATGTTAACACAAATTGAACATTTCTTCAAGGTCAGCTCCCCACATTTCACATCACTGCACCCTTCCCCTGGCTCTGCTGACAATGCTCAAATTCTAACTAATTTATCTGGCTTCCTTTGTATGATTCAACAAAATACAAGAGACAGTGCAGAACTGGAGCAGAGTAGACATGTTGGAATATAGCAGCCTATAAAGCCATGCATTAAAACAGTAAACTATTGATATGGCATACAGTAACAGTGACTTACTTTTTGCAATGCAATGCATGGAGAATGCTTGCAGCCAGAATGCACAGGGATAAGGGTCTTGCAGCCAGTCAATTAGCAAATCAAGCTTGATGTTCCTGCTACAATCTAATCATGTAAAACACTCAAGCATTTTGGTGATTTATCACGTGCCAATCGTCCCCACTTTATGTGAGGACTGCACAGTGAAATGCACTTTGAGTACTTTGTTGCTTCATTTCTTCACTTAATCCAGGCATACAGTATGGTTGTGTCTGAAATCATTCCCTATTTACTATACTGTGTAGTGCACTATAGATGTGTTTGCCAATTTGTAGTGGTGTCCGAATGTGAAGTGTGTAAACCTGTCGACTATATAGTGCACTAAAAGCTTCCACGGTGGAATGAAAAAATAAGTATACATAGGATGTACACAATTCAACAATGCACTGCTCCACATTTTAGATAAGTGAAAATTACAGTTGTGCAGCTCTAACACTTGTTAGTGATGAAACAATATCAATCTGAAATCTTAATTTACTGCTCACTGCTGAGTAGAGTACTGAGTTAACTTTATACAGAGAGCTGTGAATGCGTAAATAGATTCAAGATTCAAGATTCAAAAATAGGAAGTGATATCTGGCACAGTCTTGTCTGTGGCTATACAGAACCTGCTTTCAGACATACTGGAACCCTGATCACATCTAGACATTATCTGGGAGAGCTTCATGTGAACTCACCCATAGTATCTCCCCATGTGAGAACGCATCTGACTCAGACAATCTCCTGCTATGCACTACATGTGGGAAAACACAACTTTGCACAATGTCTGGACCTGATTCTCCTGACATTGTCCAGAGTTTATTTGTGATTACAGCTATAGATTCCAAATGAAAGAACGCCACTCTGTTTTTGTTGTTGTCATTTGTGTATTGCTGTTTCACAGTCTTCTCATCACAAAATTTGTTTAATTCTGTCTTATGAGTCACTTAGCTAAAAATGCTGCGTGCAGCTTCAAAGTTCAACTAAAGGGTGTTTCCCTCTGTGGGTGACATGTGAAATATTTGTGTAACTTCATTACAGCAGTATGAAAGTAGATGAGAGAGTTAAAAGTAGTGTATCCAGTTGATACTAGTTGTTACAGACAGGCAGAGTAGGTGAATGGGTTGTTTTCGTTGGTCCTTGGTCCAAAAAGTCCTTCCCTCCTCCTTCAACATTCAACTTCTAGCTATCTGTCAAGACATAAACAGCCATTTCTGTTTCAGACATGTCCTCCTGTACAGCAACAATACAAAAACATTTAGTTATCATTTCCGCACCAAATATGACATGTAAACTAAGGTGAATGTGAGTTGAAATGCCAATAAAAAATTGCTTGTTTCTGTTGTTGAAATGAGAAGATTTGACATTTCCCTAGTTGAACAGCCTAGTCCACATGTAAGTTGACAGGACATCTTTGTCTAATTCTCTGTGTATGTGTGGGCCTGTAAAACAAAATAAGTGCATGCATTAGACATTCAGCTTAGTTTAGTTTAGTTTAGTGTGTTTTTATTTCAAACACTTGCACATTACACAATTACATAACAGAATTACATTTTTCTGTTTGAAAAGGAGTAGGCAGAAATATAAACTTATTTGGCCCTACCCCTTTCATATTATATATTACTTACTCTAAAAAATGGTTTATTTCAATTTACAGAGAAACTCCCCCCCGAAAACCCCCCCACAACAAAAACAAAACAACAGCTTGAAGCCATAGTCTTGCTGGGGAGAGCATGTCACGTAGCACAGCCTTGGATGGCAGAAGATCAATGGAGGTGGCTAATCCACAGACGTAACTGTTGCCCTGTTCACACTTACTCATACTTTTATCTCCTCACTCACAGACACTAAATGAATAATTCCACAGAAACAATCAAGAAAATCATAATCAGTCTAAACAAAGAGAAACTTAAAATTAAGTCTGACACATCTGGGAACTATTCTAGTTTATAAGAAGAAGGTCAGTATAACAGTTGATAAGAAGATTAGATGAGAAAATTTGCAGTGACAGATTTAAAAAAGCATACTCAAAACCAATGCATTAGAGCCTAAGATACTCTGACTGTTGGTCCTGTGAAGCAATCATGGAACACAGCATCCCAGTCTCTTGATAAATCCTTGCTTTATTAAGCTCCTTAGTCTCTTCTTGCGTGGTAAAAGAACATATAGTTCAAACTTCATGCCCAGCTTGTAACACAGACTGTCTGTTCAAAGACAGACTAGTGCTCCTCATAACTTGTGGATGGATCTTTATGATTTCTGTTTCTTTTCCTTGTGTGCCCCAGTTCTCTTTCACATTCTCCTTCTTCTGTGTGTATTTTGTTTTCCAGATCGTGTCGTGTTGTACCACACCTGTCCACGACAGATTCACCTGACTGCACTTGTCATCAGCCAACTTCCTGCACAGCTGTTCCTCATTTGCTTATTAGCATCTCAGTAGATTCAGTGACAGTACTGACAGTCTCCCACATGTACTTGCCTGACTGTATATGTTATGTAACAAATGTAGTGTTGTAATGCTAGAGACCATTCCTGTTTTTCAGATTTATTGTCCGTGGATTATCCTTATATGACTTCCCATTACAAGACATAAAGCAGAGGAAGTTCAGAAGATAATGTGCTGACAGTATCTCAACACAATATCAGTTTAATTAATTCTCTTGAAGGTCCAGTTGTATATTTACAATCATAATCAACTGTTCCAATCCACTGTGGCTGATAGTCATGGTTTACAACCTTCAAATTTATTAACTGTGGGAACTACTATGATTAATGCAAACCATGAAATATAGAAGGATAGATTGCTATAATTATGTTTGGTACTCCAAGCCAGCTGCAACATTATATACAGTTCAACCAGAAAAAACTAATTTATGAATTTAAATATTTTATTAATATTTATTTTGTGCTGTCATGTGGGATTGTACATACATGTTTGGACGCTACAACAGAATGCAGTTGAATAACCAATCATCAACATATATGTTTTTGTTCCAGACTGGTATTGATTAACTTTGTCGTTTTATAACACACTGTATTACATAATGTGCTTCTTAAAGTATTCAGATCTATAATGACAAAGTACAAACACCTGAAGAAAAAGAAAGGAAAAAACAAACAAACAATAATACATCTGTGTATGTTCTGTGTAGGTTCTACAATTTACATTGTACATGAGGACAAAAGCGAAGCCATGATCAAGGAATCAAGGAACTTTCTGTAGTTAGCGAGGCATACAGGGCAAGACTATGAGACCATGTCTAAGGATTTCAGTGTTGCTGGAGCACAGTGACTTCAATACTTAAGATTAAATGAAAGACGTTTAGAACCATCAGGACTTTTTGAGGTAACTGTCTGGCCAAACTCAAGAACTGGACAAGGAGGATTTTGGCCATGATCAAGAACCCAATGTTTACTCTGACAAAGTAAAGTCCTTGCAGAGATAGGAGATCCTACATTAAGGAATCTCAGTACAGTACTATTCCATCAATCAGGACTTTATATATGGGCAACAGTGGCACAGTAGGCAGGGCAGTCGGCAATTGTTAATTTCCCCAAGGGGTCCAATAGAGTATCAATTATTATTATTATTATTATTATTATTATAGTGGCAACAGTGATGCACTGGTAACTGTGGCAAGTGACAGTCAACTTGGAGTTTGACCAGTGTGAAAGTCTGAACCCTTGTGGCGCCTCAAAGGGGCAGCCTGTCCACAGAGAATTTCCCCAAGGGGATCAATAAAGTATCAATTATTATTATTATTATTATTATTATAATATTTCGATTTCATTTTTTTTCTTTGGTCTGCCTTGTAGTTTAATCATTTGAAATCTTCTATAGACAAAAACTGTACTAATAAGTAATACTGTTGTGTGCGTGTGGAAAAGACAAAAGCAGTTGTAGTTTTAAGTGAAGAGGGAGCTGCCTCTTGAATTGTACTCTGACAGGACGGTAGAAGTAAATGAAAATGAATAGGAGCCAAGAGGCGCAGCATAGAGGGAGTATTAGAAAGAAAATTTTTAACATGAAGTATTTTCCCTGACTAGACTGTCAGTAAGCTCCATTTAGTCTTACAGACCAGTGAGTGGGCACTAGACGATGCAGGTAATGCCTCCTGTTATTTGAAGTAAACGTAGGAGTCTTGCCTTCAGACAAGACAACTCGTTGGATGAAAAAGTGGAGTGCACAAATCCATCAAGTCTACTCTGTTCAGTTGAATTCCCCCAGTTGTTAGCCAAGAGCAAATCCTGATTCCCAAATGGGCTCAGTCTCTCCAGCAACACCCCCTCAAACTGATACCTAAGAGAACTACAGTAGACCTCATGCACTCACCTGACCATTCATACATTAATGGCCAAAGAGGTTTTCAATATCTACTAACATCCCAAATCATAGTTTTATTCAGAATTTCTACGAATCCCATTAGAGTCTTAAGACCAGAGACCTATATGGACAGAAAGGCCATGCAGTCTCTCATGACACTTTCACCTCATTGCTTTTCTCTATAAATTTCATGTGATGAAAGAAGAAAAAAAACATAGCCCTATGAAGTTGCCCAGCTGCCACTGAAATGTTCATCCAAGTGATGTTGCCATAGTAACACATCAGCTTTTTCAGTCTCATGCTCCAGATTTTTGGCGCATGAGATATAGTGATTATGTCAGATTTTCATGACATGCTGTTTGGTTACCATGGTAAATGACGATATCAGAAGGGTAGATGTGGGCATATGACTAGTGTATCAGTTTGTGTTAAGGACTCTTTCGTCTTAACAGGCCCCATATAAAATATGGTTGTAGCCCTGCTAACACTGAACTTGTGCAACTCAACAAAAACCAACACATAAGTGGCCATTATTCAGGGTGACACTTCAAGCAACATAATATAGTAAATCAAACTAAATGGAAACCCAGAAAGGTCATCTGTTACACATGCACGACTTTTGTTCTTGATGTATGTATTTTCATCAGCACTATAAAAGAATCCAGTGCTAAACACAAACTAATGAATAAAAAAAGTCAGCCTCCACAAGAAATACAATAACAAACAATAAACATACAAGACTTTAAGCTGCTGTTTTTACAGGTAGCAGTATAAAGAATACACCGTTCTTTTGACAACAGCACAATGTTTTGTGACAGGGTTGATAGCGGTCACTGAATGTGCAATTTGAACTTCCGCGTAGAAAAGAGGACTATACTTCATGTTACACAACAACACAATTGTGACTTTGGGTGCTACTATTTAAATTTTAATAGAAGAAATAGCTTATTCCTGGTCTTTTAAATGAAAAATTGAGCTGGGTGTCAATAAAAGGTACCATTAAGGCCTGAACACATTTAACGACTGTACAGCCATTATTAAATTATTTTGGCTAGGCTAGCCATTATCCAAAAAAAACCACCAGCTGACATGTTTAGCTAAATATCAATCAATATCAATACCAAAGTGCGGTGTTACTGATATCAATGACTCTAACACCACATTGTATTGTATATTGTATACCGTCCTCCTGTTCCTTACTCTGAGTTTTTAACTGAATTCTCAGGCTTTTTATCGATTTAGTTCTTAGTACAGATAAAGTAATTACAGTGGGTGACTTTAACATTCATGTAGATGTTGATAAAAACTGTCTCAACACTGCATTTAATTCATTGTTAGAGTCCATTGGATTTACTCAAAATGTAAATAAACCCACTCACAG
>JAUMHL010000028.1:7368764-7400346 GCA_032362345.1 Sandelia bainsii
CTACATTATTCTGTATATATTTATATAATGTGTAAGGTCCTAAACCTTACACTGTAAAGTGCCTTGAGATGACTTATATTGTGATTTGGCGCTATACAAATAAAGTTGAATTGAATTGAACTGACTATTACAGGTACAGGGGCCTAAGTGACTAAATGTTCTACATTTGACCTAAGGTTTTCTACACAATGCAATTTAAATAAACCTACCTGAATGGGATATTTTTGTCCTTCAACCATTGGTCTTACCCTACATTATGTGGTTTTAAAAGATCAGCTCAACTATTCTGTGATATAAAATACTGCTTGCAGAAATGCAAGTGTAAATGTCTGTCAGTCTTTTCTGATTGGCACTGCTTTACATACTAGTACCATGAAGAAGATAAGATAAGCCTTTATTCGTCCCACGCTGGGGAAATTTTGAGAAAAAGAAGCTAACAATTGCTCACATTGCTGTCTTTGCAATATATTTTATCCGTCCTTGTAATATCAGTTTGAAACTCCAACTAGCAATAACTTCGAAAGCTGAAAACCAGAGTCAGTGCTTCATAACTTTTGGCATGGTACCCATCTCAGGGAAGCCAAATAATTATGGTTTGTTGCAAAATGATTTGTGGGATATGCTGTATGTATATTAGTTATTTTGTGTATATTTTTTCTTGTTTATTTTTCTGTTGTATTAGTTGGTAGTCTGCTGATGATTAATAAACTGAATGAATAACGTGAAAGTCATTATTTAAACAAACCAGTTTGCTTTAGTATGAGACATGTTGTCAGGAGAATAGAAACTATTTTGATTGTCAAAAAGAATAAGAACCATCTCTTTTCTGTGACCGACACTCAAAGACGCTTCAGGTTTTGTGCAACTGCCTTAAATTTCAGATCCAGTTGTATTTTGTTGTAGTGTTTTTAACCAGTGTTCCACATTAGATCTGTGCACCATATTTTTTTCAGTTTTATTTTTATTATTTCTATTAAGAAATATGGACTATTGTGCTGCAAGATACAATATTGAATGTAATAGAAATACAGACTTACTGTACCCATCCATAGGAAATATATGAATTCCCCCTTTACAGCATGAGCACTGTACCAATATTTGAAATGTCTCACTAGACCATACATTAATAGCCTTTGCATATACAGACAGTGTAGATAGCTCCTATGTAATCAACCAAAAGTAAGTGTAAAAAGCTGGTAAAACACTGGATTAAGTGATTTTTATAATGAGACCATGTAGAAGCAGAATTAACTCAATTACAATAAAATGTTATATTGTGTATGCTCAATTAACCCAATGTGCATGTGAATAAGAAACATTTAAATATTTGTCAGGGATATAAGTGAGGGTTGCAACCTTAAAGCTGCACAGATCAATAGTAGTACTAGTGGTAGTAGTAGTATACATGTACATGCATGACACAGCCCATAAGATAATACTAAAAGTTCTATAAGTTTTGTATTTAAGCTAAAAACTGCTACAAACAACACCAACTGATTTTCAGTAAGAACAGAAAAGATTTGCAGGAAGGATAGTTTCATGACATCCTTTGTACAGGAAACAACAGACAGAACTCTTGGCCAGTGAGAAACATGTGAAGTCACTATGTTATGGGTCCTTAACCCCAGCAAGACCAAAGCCATAAAAACTCGCTGCAACATCCATTTCACTGCACACACTTAAACTGTACCCACGACTGCTGTTCAGAGTGACTCAAGTCAGCTTAGCAGACACACAGCAATACTCAAATCTCTCTTCCTTTTAATTTGCACTCTCGTAGTGGGGTGTTAATGGCTTTACACAACAGATGTTTAGTATGCTGCGTTTAGGTCCATGTGAGCTGAAGCCACCCGCAGTTTTGGACATGCATGACAACCTGTGACTCTGTCTCCGAGGCAAAATAAGCCTGTTCACACTGTATCGCACTTACGTAGCTTAGATGAACCAACAGAAACAAACATGTGTGAGTATGAGTACATACACAAACATGCAACGCTGGAAGACAACATGCAAAACAGTGAGTGTGGGAGAGGGAGTGTGAATGAGAACGGAAGACATGGGGGAAGTGACAGAGAGAAAGAGAGCAATGACAGCTTCCATCTGCTGGGGAGCTGCTGATGGTTTCCTCAGACAGAGGTATCCACTTGGATCAGTATGTATGTATACACACTAATGCAGTAATCACCGTATTTGACAGAAGTGCCCTTCATGGCAACAATTAGTGGAGGAGGAAAGTTGCGTCATCATGTATAGAGCAGTCAATTTCACAAACAGCTGCAATTCATCTGATTGCGAGAAGAGTGACTGAGTTCATAACTACATGCTGATCAAAGCAACCCTGAAGAATATGAGCAAAAGCCTGACAGAACTATAACACAAAATCATGCCTGAGGCAAAGGGAAGGTAATTTTGCAGGCTCAAAATATAAATCTCTCTAGTGCACATTGAGAATATGAACACAATATAAGTCCAAACACAGCTAGCATAAACCGGTAATCTTTTTACTGTTTTAGCCTTTGCGACAGGAGTCACAAAGGCTAAAACAGGTGTGTTCATTGGTTTGACACTTTGAACCTGAGGTAGACAGGAAAGGCCGCCACATTCTCTCTTTTTCTCACGCAAGAGTTGATCTTGTCATAGATAATATTTTTACCTATCTCACTGTGCGCTCACATCAGCACATTCATTCTAATGTAATAGGATTATGCCTTCTGTTGACATCTTGTAGTATAGGTGTACAAAAAACCCCAGAGGATGACAGTTTAATACCGTTTTCATGTCATGAGGGAAAGATGGTAGAAAGCATCCTAACTTTAGTGTTCTGTTGGCAAATATAACAAGAAAACACAGTTAACCTAAGGTTGGGGAGTTTCTCTGAAGCTCATGGTGATGTGATGGATCCTGACTTTTAGGATTTCCCGAATTCCAACATCACTGCACATCTGTATATACTATACAATTTATATCCTCTTCCTCTAAAAACCTGGGTTTGTATATTTTCTGCCCTTCATGCAAGTTGTGTGATCAGACCCAAGTTGTTGATGAGTTCACGTGGAACACTTAAGCTCCCGGCTTCTCCTGTCCTGATTGGTCTTTGTTGTTAGCTTAATAGCTTACATATTTCTCCAGAATGGCTAGGTGTTAAGTTGGGCTGATGATGATCTTGTAGTTCATGTTTTTTCACTGTATCGCTTTTGAGCAGTAAATAAAATGATCTGTTTCACATTTGAAGAGCATCTTTGCTAGTTTGTCAGAGTGCAGGCAAATTTTCTTTCAAATGTTCTTATGCCACATGCAACTGCCATTATCTTTTAAAAACCCTAGACCAAAGACCCTGCAATAATTTTTGATCTTGGGCATTTTGAAAAAGGTGACAAAATGTAAATGACAGACAATAAAAAAGGACTAGCACATGTCATCATGCTTAAAAGCAGTTCTCATAGAAATGGGACATGCCATAGAGCATGAAACAATATTGAGTATGTTTTGGAGCTGTTAAAGCATACCACTTTCTCCACAACTTAAAAAGAATATTAGGAATAGAACACCATTTACTTTTAATTGAAATCTTACTATAGTGGTGCACAGTTACAATGTTCTTGCTCAGTATCTACCTTGGCTGTGCTTTCCAGCAAACTAGCCACATTTTCTAGTAGGAAGCTAGTGAGGGATCATGTTCTTCTTGCAGCACTAATAGCTTCTGCAGACAGTATCAACTTATGCTTAGGTTAAGCACACTAAATGGTTGTACCCAGTGCTTGGCCACCAGAGGGTTACAGCCCATTTGAGCAACATGTCTAGCTTTGGCGACTGCTAGTGGTTGTACCAAAAACACACTGTAACATACCTCAAAGCCCACCAGTACACCTTGGACACATGTGTGGACACATGTGTCCTATCCTGCACTAATTTTAGTGTCAAAATTGTCTTAAAACAAATAACAAACGATCAGAGTGATTTAAACATATTTCAATAACTTTAAAAAATAAACTCATTGTGGCTTTAACTTAGTTTGTTCTGAACATTTTCAGTTATTTGTGGCAACAGATTGTAAATAGCCATATTGTTTGTTTGTTGTGTCAGCTGTTACTAGCTCCTCTGGTATTTTCTGCCATTATCAATGAAAATAATCAGAATTACAACAACAATTAAGCTGTTTCCACTTATACGATAAGGAGCGGGGAACATTTCTGCAAAGTTTATATTAGGTAAATCCAAAATTGACCTTAGAAATAAGAAGGGAGAGAAATGTTTTCTAAATTTGTAATAATTTCTATGCAATAGTCACTCCTCACTGTGGCCACTCATGCCTCAGTCTCACAGCTCTGTGCTGTACTGGACAGCGCTGCCCCCATACCCGCTCTGAGTGTGCACCCATATGACGCGAGGCACTCCGGCACATGACAGTTTTGGCTTTAAAATGACGTCACGGCAGCGTGGGGCTCAGCGGGCAGGTCGTTCGTCAGTCTGAGAGAAGAGGAGCAGCAGCAGGAGGAGACGGACCAGCCTCGTCTCCTCTTTAATGACAAGCTCTCACACCTCCTCTCTCCAACTGCTGAGGAACAACTCTCATTCTCCTGGATTCTCCTTACTCTCTCCCTCGCGTCCCTCTTTCAGTTGCACCTAAATATTTTTTTCAACTTCAGGCTATCTAACCCCTCTGCACCCCCCAATACCTCCTGAGACGTTATAATGAGGACCCCCCGCCAGCGCTGACTTGTCTCCTGCGTGCTTCATAGAAACGAACATCTTCCAGCCTCATTTCTGGACCCTTATCTACCTTCAACAATGTAGGAGAAGGTGCGCTGTCATTCCAGCGACGATGATGCAAACTACATGCCTTGTTCTTTCTCTCCGTGTGTTGCAGCTTTGTTTTTCCATCAGGGGAGAAATGAAAGATTTGCGTCAAGGCAAACTTTGAGGGTACCTCTTTTGGTTTCCCGCTCACCTGGCCGCCTGCACGCGCGTACCCCTTTCCTTTTAACTGATAAAGAGGAAGATTATCGCCAACAGAGCAACTGACGAGCAACTTCAAAGAAACCTGACTGTTAACGCTGGTATTTTAGTAGGATTTGACAGGAGGAAGGAATTCGATTGGAGGAATTCGATGTGCGCAACCTTGAGGGATATGGCTTAAATGATGTTTGCGTTAATGACAACTGGAATAAGGTCCGTCACTTGAGTGCTTTTATCACCGATTGTCGACTTTGCTGGAAACCCATCTAAATGGGAGGATACCTGGACGACTGAGTCGGTTTCGGCAGTCGAGGCAAAAATGTGGATAAAACGGAGTGTTGCGCGCAGGTAAGACACGAACAATTTTAGGCTGGTTTATGTAATTGCACTGTAACGAGGTGATGCTTAGTTTGGACCAGAAATGTATATATTGTTTTATGTTTCACATTTGTTTGACATTCCCTGTTCGACACACGTCTCAGTTTTTTAATCTACGCCACTGCAAGTTATGAGAGTCTGTGGGAATGGACGTTTGTATGACATATAGGTCTGTCTGGATAAACAGAAAAAAATAAATAAATCCAAAGCGTTTGCGCTATTGTGCCAAAGTTCTTCATATAGGTTACAACGACTGTTTTTCGTTATAGGGCTGATAGTGAGGAATATTAAGGCGGAGGCTTCATATGGATATGTTTTGTGATGTTTGTAGGAAGAAAATGAACTAAAAGTTCGCATCCTGTACGCTGGGGGTCGCCAACAGAACGGCGCAAGCAACACACATACATTATATGTTTACACACACACGCGCACGTATGCAGACGCACGCACATGCACGGGACTCAAGGTTAGGTCTGTCATCTCCACACCTTTCATAGAGAAATGCAATTAATAAGGTGATTAGTCTGTGAACTTGCTGATAAAAATATAGATGTATGTATGTATAAAAAAACATAAATTATGCATAAAAATAAAAGATCATAAATGCACCTTGAATTAAACAGCTGGACTAGAGTTTGTTGCTGCTGTACTTATCTGACAGAGGAGAACGTGGCATCAAGCCTGGATGTAGAGACTGACACAGTATAGAGATCAGTCTCATAACTCTGACATATTCAAGAAGTTTCCAAACAAAAGCTAAAATTGAGCTCATTCATTTGGCGTAAAATAGGTTTAGAGGTAATCAGGTAAGGACACGCTGTGAAATGAGACCAAACGTGCCAGCGGTGAGATTCTCTTGCCACCTGCTGGATCTCATTCCCACTGGTAGGTCTGATACCTGCCCATTTGCACTTGTACGTATTATGCGTGACACACATGTACATCTGAGGGATAACCTCGCAGGGAAGTGGCAATTCATGCTATAGACAGAGCAAGGTGATGAAATGAAATGAATTTAGGTCCAATATTTCTAAATGGATCAGTCAGAGGCACAGAGAACAGCTTCTATCTTCAGGAATTACCTGTCACTTACTGACAGGATGTGGAATGCCAAAATGGGATGTGGGATGAATGGTAACTACATTTATAGACTGAGCCCCTTCTTATTTGTAATAACTCACTATGTCTCAGATCCTGTTTGCCAAGCAGTCTAAAAGCGACTTTGTGATTGCCATCTATTACCAAACAGTGATGACAACACTTGGTGATAGGTATCTGCTGGGATGAAGCCTTATTTTCCAGTTCGGGTCAAGTTTTACATTTTTGGATTAACAAGAGGCAGAATTTGGCAGTGAGCATGTGCAGAGAGAGACAGCTACTGTACCTGCTGGAACAGTCAAAGAACAGACCACCTACAGAAACTACATATGTGGGTGGAAAAGCAACAGCAATGACTGACTGACAGTAAACCCAGAGAGAAGGACTGAGGCATAGATGAATAAAGAAATAAAAACCAAGGATTTTGAAGATGACCCTTTAGTTACTCTTTATGAGTTGGGCAAGACACCCAGAATAAATAGGGGACTAGAGCTGGGTGATATGTATCGTTGTTTATAGGCCTTGATGGTATGATAATGATCTGATCATATTATGTCATTTTTTCCCACAAAATTCTCCATTTAAACTAACCATTCAAAGCAAAGTAAATTGCTAAAATATTTTATAAACCAATAACTGTTTTAGCTGTATTGCCCAGTTTTCCACCATACTGCCCTGTCCTGCTGTATATAAGCTTGAATACAACTTCTGGTGTGACGTTTTTGTAAAATGTTTTAAGCCTGTAGTTCAGTTGAATTGTTTGGTTTTCAAACAATGATAACATATTACCAAAATATTCTGTTTGCTGTCATGTAAAAAAGAGAAATTCTCACATTTGAAAAATTGGAATCAATGAGAATATTGCACTTTTGGCGTGAGCAGTGTTGTGGCTGATTAGTTTCCTGTCTGACTTATTGATATATTCATGCACAGTTTCAGCGCCAGTTACTCAGTATCACACTAGGTGGCTGTTTCATGTGGTGTAATTGTGGAACAGTTTCATGTCAGAAACTTCTGGATAATTTTGCATCAAAAACTAAGTACAATTCTTGTTCATAAATCAACCGTAGGTTGTTCATTGGCTTGAAGAATGTATAGTTAAAAACGTCCCTGAGGTAAAAGGAATGCAAAGTTGTTCGTAGGGAGGGTACATCAGCATGTCCTGTAAATGGGGAAAAGAATAGCTCATGATGCATTGCCACTTAAATCTGACATTTTCCAGTCGAAGTAATGGGTTTCTCATATTTCATACATGTACTGTATATGTATATAGTACACGTAGAAAATAAATTTAATTTTGATCTAAGATGCAGGTGCCTGTAATGGTAAAAAATAAATGATAACAAGCTTGAACCACAGAGTGTCTCACGTGAGGGTTAAACAGCAGGGATTCGTCTCTCCCAGGCTCAGCGTCTCCAGGCTCAATCTATCATGGACGTCACACAGTTTTAGGTTCCCCATGGTGAGCTATCGTCTTGCTGACGTACTGGAGATGCTATCAGGCCTCAGCGTACTGCAGCTGCAAAATATTACTGGCAGAGACACTAGTTGCCTTTCAGAAGGGTTTCATCAGTCTACTTCCATTTACAGGACTGTTAGGACAGGCAACCGTTCCTTCGCATGTGTAGCTTTTTCTGGCCTAGATAAATTCTCCCTTAAACCGGGATGGTGTTATTGTAATATGTCATGTGATAAGATTTGTCATTCAGAAGGATGTGAATATAGAAAAAGAGGAACCAAGAGAATGTGACTTTGATAAATCATGAGCTGCACATAGTCTGGAATTATGCTCTTGTATTGATTTTTCTGGTTATCCCATGCTTTGTAATTTGTGTATTATCTCTGTGCAACAAAGAAAACAATTTTATATCTGACAAATAGTCTAATCCTGTTTAATATCACTGGCTTAATGATCAAGGGTTCCCAATACAGTATACTATACTACACACTGAGGTGTTTTCTCCAGTGAGAAACATTTGCTCTTGCATGATATCATCAGTCTAAAGCTGCTTAGGGTGCATATGACTAGGCGTCATCCTCACAGCTAGGTCTACCAAAAACTCCAGGGCGAAATGTGGCATTACTGTGGAAAGGGCCATCAGATATTCAGATATTCCTGTGATTTAGGTGCCATCTTAATAGCCTCTATGAGGGTTAATAACTAGGCCTCTCTGGAGTGTGATTAACCTAATTTGCAGTGAAATAGGCTGTGTTGCTTCTCTGAGATCGTATCCTCTGGAGATGTGTGTGCGCATGTGTGTGTCTGTGTGTGAGTATGTGTGTGTGTGCTTCTGTGTTGTAAACACTCTGTGCTCAGCAGTCTGTTAAATCCAGAAGGACTGAAACAGGTTGTCCCTGTGAAATAACATAAGAGACAAACCAGACAGAGATGCTGGTTCATCTGACCATTCTGGAAATACCACTGAGAGAGAAATACAAGAGAAGAAAGGAGTATCTGGCTGTTGCTAAGGACAGGGGTGAACCAGAAATGACTCATCGTTGACTGGCATAGCAATTAGTGGAGAGGAGACATAAGCAGGATTGGATCATGACTGCTTTTGTGAAGTTAATTTCTCGCCCTTACACATACTGTAACTTCACAGGGAATGTTTTCCCTATAGCTTTTGGAAAACTAACAAGGATATTGGTGTATATTACTTTACTTTTTGGACCTGTGAAACATGCAAACTAATTACTGAACAGCAGTAGACTAACAGCTTCTTAAGGTAGATTTTCATCCAGGTTTTACAAGCTGACTGTTCAGTTCAAACGTTCATCTAACCTTAATGACCATTTTGGGAACTGGAAATTTAGTCCAAATTATCCTGTTTTAAAGTATTAGTTTACTTTAAACTCACATATTTTTTTGTGAATTAATTGGCCCAAGTTAACTGGGCTAACATTAACACTGCTCCCTTCCTAAGCTTGAATCGCCCATTTTAGATCTCATCTAATTCAAGTCCAAGTTCTCTCAGTAGTGCAGTAGTTCCAGCAGCCCTCAGCCTGATTGGTTTTAATGACCAGCTTGTGCAGTTTGGGCTACATGAGAAAAGTGTGTGTTTCCATTGCACTGAACCACATCCATCCCACTGAGTGAAGGAAGTAACAGCACAGAGCCCATACTTGATTCATGTAGTGCGCTTTTGCTGGATCAATACTGCCTCTACAAAGCATCAGGCTTATCCGTCACGACCCTTCCCACTAACTGGCCTCTCTGGGCGCAGGGGGCGCATCTCAGTGGGCCCTTTTCCACTAAAACACATCATAAATGAACAAAAGAAAGCCCTCTACCACTTTTATTAGTTCCCAATGCTCAGTGATAATTGGCAAAATAAAAACTTTGACAGTGAGGGGCTAAGTTCATTGGAGCATTGCCATGTTTGTCTGATCATTTTTTCCTTTTTCTCTCTTTTTCCATGCTCTTTATAGCCCTGCTTATCTTTCAGAGGATGTGGGCCATGCACACTGTAGCGGAGGACAAAGTGGGAGTTTTATAGGGATGTTTCATTTTAAACCCCCTCAAATCGCAGACGTATCCACACTGAATTTTCGCCTGACTTCAGCAATGCAACTGTGTTACTTATACTACAACGCTAGTAGCAGCTGCTGTAGCTCAGCCTTACAGGCATGGCCAGAGTCTGTTTGTGTTTGTATGTGCGTGTTACACATACCAAAACATTTGGAAAATTTGATAGAATATTTGCCTCCCAGAGTTCTGCCCCACAGAAGCGATCCATAAATCTCTGGAACTCTTTGGAGAGCCAACTGTGGTATTTATCTCCCTAATACTGGATATCTACTGAGAAGAGCTTAACTCCTACACCTCAGAGGCTGTATTTTTCAAAGCAACACAACCACATGCAGTTGATATTCCAAATAAAACACACACACTGTGGTCAAATAATTCCTAATGCTGCATTCTGATCTATGATGAAAAGATGTTTAGACGTAAGAACAACACGGTAAAAGTAAAAGGTCAAGACTGAATATTGTCTTTCTGCAAAGATGATTCTCAGCATTCCCAATGACCCCTGGAGAATCACTCTGTTCGTTCATATGTTCAAAGTATTTTGTATAATGGCTTATGTCCTGGTAAAGGTTATACTTGGGATGATATGTACCGTCATAATGTACCATATGAATAACTAACGAGACTGTGTAAATAACTAAGCCACTCAATACTGCCTCTGTCCTGGAGATAGAAATAAATCCTGAATGTTGAATTTGGATTTCTCAGAGTTGAATGTGTAATTAGAAAAGGGATATTGTTCAAAGAATTAGAATACCTGAGTGAGGTGTCAGTTTCTTTAGTGTTTGATTGTTGATGAGTGGGAAATGAGAGCAGGGATTTTGAACACCTGGCCAGTCTCAATGCCTATCGTGCTCCGTCAATATCAGTGGAATGTCACTTAATTGGAGCAGGATCTAGGAGGATTTAACCATCCTAATCAACAAATTAGAAACACAACATAGAGGGAATAAACAGTTTGGTTCCTGTGTATCTTGGCAATAGAGCTTGCCATCACCGCCATTTGCGTATGTGTGCATGTGTGTACATGCTGGTTTATATTTGCCCTGTTGCTTAGTCTGAGAGCTTGAGCACACAGCACTCTTCAGTTTCAACAAAGGCATAATTGCATATTCAACAGGCTGCAAATAGACACTCAGAGGTATAACAGTGCCTCCTTTGAGTGGACGGAGAATGAAGCCCCACAGCTACGTACGTGAAACACAAATACTTCATTGCAAAGACACAATTCTCATTTACACAACTGTGTTGTAGCAGGTTTAATGTTACTTAAATAGGTAGTTAATATATTTAATAAGTTAGTTAATATTTTGTGACCAGCAGTGGATATTACTAAACATAAACAACCACATATACGCATATTCTTCTTCTTGTGATAACTGTTTTCTTTTCTGATTTTGTTCCTGGTCTCCACAATACCAGGACTTATTAATTTTGGGAACAAACAAATATCTATTATCTTTCCCCTTTTTTGGTAACATTTCATAGATTATTCTACACTGTGGACATTAATTGGTATCTTATTTCCATCCCAGGTACAGTATCTAATCTTTCACACTTTTTGTAGCATGTCTCAAAGAAAAAGTTCTTCGTTCCATAACATAGATTTCCTTTACTATTTCTATCCAGTCAGAGATTGTTGGTGATTCCTGACTCAACTATTTCTTAGTTATTACTTTTTTGCTCGCTGTTAATAGTATCTGCAATAAATATCTGTAATGTTTTTGAAGTGTACAGTAGTTGGCACATTTCCCAAACAGATTACGCTAAAATTGAAAATCAATTTTTGAATCAATTATTGACCTTATCTCTGTTACCACATTTAACCAGTAGGTGGAAATCTTAGGACACCCCCAGAAGATATGAAAATTATCAGCAGATCACAGCAGACCATGTTCAGGTTTATTACTAGTGTACTGTTTTAATTTTTTGGGCTGTGAAAAACTGTTTTCCATGAGAATTTCCTCTAAAATCCTGAGGTGGTGTTCCACAAATTTTCAACCAATCATCTTCTGATAATGTTATATTAGCATCTTTCTCCCATCTTGTTTTAACATACCCCATTCAGTTGTAAGGTCTGATATTCTTAACAAAGTAGTGTCTTATTTGAACGCATCTGCAGAAATTGTGTTTCTCTAACTGGTGGGTTTCAATGAGTTGCTGGAATGTTTTCTAGGCCTTTACTTTGTAGAAGGCTGCTAAAAGGAACATGGCTGCTGCTACTACAACTCGTGTGTTTTGACTATTATACACATTCATTGATAGCAGCAACCATCTGTTTAAGTCTGTTCAGATTTCAGTTGTTATGGGGGTATAGTTGTGTTTGTGAATAACAAATCTTTAGGTACTTGCACTCCTAAATATTTGACAGTGTTACCTTGCCATTTAAAATTACATATTCTGTCGGGGGTTTGTAATTGAAGGTAAGAGTTTAGGTTTTATGTAAATTTTATTTGTTTCCAGAATAGGGACCATAACAATTTAGGAAGACCTACTTAGGGGTAGTTTGGGTTACCAGTACATCATCTGCGTATAAACAAATTTTATATTCTCCATCTCTAATATGTACCCCAATTATGTCTATGTCTTCTGTGATTGCCTGTGCCAGTAATCAAATAAATACGGCAAAGAATGTGGAGCGTAAAGCGCAGCCTTGTCTACATCCTCTTTCAAGATTGATTGTTTCTGATAAATTCCCATTTATTTCAATTCCGGCTGTTGGGCAGCAATACAAACATTCAATCACCTAATCGTTAAAACCAAAATGCTGGAGTACCAAATGTAAATATTCCCATTGTACTGAATCAAAAGCTTTTTGATTTAAATAATCTATATTTAAAACAGATATCAGCCTGTAAAAGCTGCATTTGGCTTTGTTTTTACCCATTTTTGGAATTACTTAAATTACTGCTCATTTCCAAGACAACTGAATCTTCCCACCCTCAAGAACAGAGGTAAAGCAGTTCTTGAGCATTGATGTTATTATATTTGAAGGTTTTATACCATTCAGCCGGAAAATCATCATCCACTGACATTTTATTTGTTTTTAGACTTGATATAACTTTGCATATTTCTTTTTCTGTTATTTCTTGGTTTATTATTTTGTTCTGTGCTGTTCCTATGGTTGACAAGTCTAAGGATGTTAATTAATAATTTCAGATCTGTTGGTTCCGCTGTCTTGGGTTGAACATATAACTTTATAATAAGTCTCAAATACTTTCATATGAAATCCAGTTCATGATGGATTTTATTCGTCTAAGGGTCTTTCAACTTATACTGTGTATAGATCTCTCAGCCTGTTGCTTTTGTATTCTCTATGCACATGTTTTTTTAATTTAGGCCCATTCTATTTTTTAAACAAATTTAGCTTTCCTCTCTACAGAGCCCCCTAGGGGTCATGTAGTAGAAAAAGATATTTATGTGAAATAAGTGGTAGAAAAAAAAATATTTAGGTGAACTAAGTGGTAGAAAAAAACATTCAGACGATGTGGTAGAAAAAAGATTCTGTGATATACTGTAGCTTTAGCTATGGGTGACTTGGGCAGCCTCCTAGAGCAGCATGTTGCGGGGGTCGGCATTGCGCGTCCTCACAATAACATTCTGAACGGTGGTGACTGGTTTCCTTTACTTCCTAATTAAGCTTGTTGGATTACATGCTCTAATTCTACTTTGTGAGCCGGAGTCAGGAGCTGCCTGACAGGCACTCAGAAGTACTGTAGGCGACTAGATGGGGTGGAGGGTGGGGTATCCACCTCAGGTCTCCTCCACAGGTGTGGGGGAACTCATTTAAAAGTGCACCGCTAACACCAATAATATAAGTCACACTGCAATTGCTACAAAATAAACCAGTTCATTCATAATACTGCATCTAGACCATTTTCTGGACATACGTATTGTTGCATTTTTCATGGGTTAAAGCCCTGATCACAGAGCTGACATATAGAGACAGATCTATTCACATTCACTATGGGCAATTTAGAAGGTACCACTTAACCTAACGTGCATGTCTTTGGAGGGTGGCAGGAAGTCGGAGTACCCGGAGAAAACCCACACAGACACGGGGAGAACATGCAAAGTTACACAGAAAGACACCTGGCCGACTGGTGGATGCGAACCTGTGAAACGACGGCGCTATCTACCAAAAGTTAAAGTTAAAATATTACTAGAATATGTAATGAATGTACAATTTATTCCAGTTCATAATGCAATAATGTGCAACGTTCTGGACAGTTGTGGCTGTTGGCCAATGTCCACCTTGTGTTTACATCCTGCAGGTCTGTGGTCACATTCGGCCTGTTTAACGTGTGGGCGGCGATTGTCACCCTTTTTTTTCTACCATGTCCTCAATATTTTTTCTACCACATCGTCTGAATTTTTTTTTCTACCACATTGTCTGAATTTATTTTCCTACCACTTATTTCACCTAAATATTTTCTTCTACTACATGCCTCTAGGGGGCTCCATACTTCTCTGCTTTTTTTCTAGAATTTCGTTTTATAGCTATAATTTTATTCAGTACGTTGGTGTTGTAATAATCAATATGTTTGTTCTCTAAAGATTTCAACTTTTCAGTCAATCTTACAATTTGTTTCTCTCTCTCTCTTTTTTTTTTTTTTACAAGTTGCCCGCATCTTTACCAAGTTTACCTCTTACAACAGCTTTTGCGTCATCCCACAGTGTGCTGGGGGACATTGTTCTGTTATTATTATAAAGAATATAATCTTTCTCTAAATTTGTTCTTTACAAACTTTGACACTGAGGGTCATTCAGTAGGCTGGTCTTGGGTCTCCACAGCATGTTTTTTGGTTTGGTATCTAGATGGAGGGTCAGATATACTTTGCATTGTCCGAGATATGTCCTACCCCAATTTATGATCCTATGTCTCTCTAACTTAAACATATAAAAAATAATCAATTCTTGAATACAAACAGTGTGGGTGGGAGAAAAAAGTAAACTGCTTATCTAGTGGATACAATTCCCTCCATATGTCTATCATTCCTATCTCCTTTAGGTGTTTCTTAACTTGTAATGTTTCAGGGTTTATCCTCTTTATTCTGTTTGAAGAGTCCATAGAGGGATGTACATTTCAGTCCCCCTTCACATATCATCACACCAGATGCTTCTGAAGATGTAATAAAGATCTTCTTAATAAGCATTCCTAAGTGTGACTTCTCTGTGGTCAATAAAACCTTTAACTGCCCTCTTTTTTTATGAGGTAAATTGGAAATGTATTCTATTGGAGATTAATATTGCGACCCCCCTTGCCTTTCCTACATTCAAAGATGAATAATAAGTGCTTGAACCTCATTTTCTGCAACTTCTCATGTTAATTTCTTGAGAGGTGAGTTTCTTGCCAAAAAAATCTTGTTTTTCTCTTTTCATTTTAGCTATTGCCTTGCTTCTTTTAATTGGATTGCATTACCCATTCACATTAAGGGTAATTATTCTATATTCTTGATAAGACAGTTTAACTTAAAGACAGACATGTGTGAATAATCAAAAATCTCTAAATGGTCTGAACAAAATGTCTGTGATTCAATGCAACATATAAAAACACATTTACATAACATCAATGACTTCCATCCTTGAATTATGTAGCTAACTTCTAAGTTAGGAGGGGGAGACCCTGAACCTAAGGGGGCTCCTCCTGGTGCAAACTGACATATCCGACTAATTAAAATCAGAGCAGTGCATATAAGCAGAAAAATGTTAGTTCCCAGGTAGTGACAGTAACTTACACTTACACTGGGGAAAATCATTTGTTCTCTTTTAAGTCCTCCAAAGAGAGGGGTGTACAATATGTCATGTGGTCTTAAAGGCCTTCATGGAGCACAGTTAGTGACTTACAGTCATCACAAAGTTCATTAAGTGTCATTGATATCTCTTGAGTTTGCCTAGGATCCTTTTCAGGAGTTTCACAGGGTGAAGAGTTTAGAAATGCAGCCATTTTTCCTTAAGTGTCTTTCTGATTGTGAAATAAGCATTTTTTTTCACAAGTCACATGTCAGTCACTCTTTGTAGTAGATGTCTTTATTTTTTCATGTGTAACAGAGCTTGAGTTCTTTAATTTTATACTCCAGAAAGCAGATGACCATAGATCTTGGTGGGGAGCTTGGGGGTGGTTTGGGTGCCAGAGACAGATGACAGTGTTGAATGCTGAGGTCTGTGGTGGGAATAGACAGTTCTGTTATTAAAAAGTTTTCTAGAAACTTTTGTTTGTTATCCCCTTCAGCTCCTTCAGGGACGCCATGGATGTGTATGTTATTCCTTCGGGAAGATGACTTCAGATCGGCTGGTTGAGCTTGAATGTTCTCTTGAACCAACCAGGTGTGAAGAATCACCTCTTCAGCTTCAATATTCCACTCCTCCATGTCGATTATCCTTTGCTCCATCTCTTCATATCTCTCTGTTGTTTCTTTTATGTCTGAGACGATGCTGTTCAGCTTCACGTTGACTTCTTCTGTGAAGTCCATCATTTATTATTTCAATGAGCTCGCAGATTCATTGACTTTTTTCTTCACGCCTGAACAAAGCGCTTTTATCTCAGCTGTGATGTTAACTTTCACAGCTTTGATAGCCTTGTGTTCAGTATGGTTGCTAGCTCCGTCTTCAATGCCCCTGGTGTCGGTTGGTTGTTTCACGATTGTTTTTTAGGTTTTGTTTTAGATTTCCTTGTGTTTTTTTTCTTGTTTGCCACTTTCATGCTACAAGACACATTTTTAAATTTGTATAATTGATTTAAACTCAGGGGCGTGTCACTGCCTGGGAGCCACAATCTCAAGCTGCTACTTATTTTTGCGCCATACTGTAACTCTATATAAAACTAATTTTACTTGCAAATGGATTTGAAGGATTACAGATTTGATACAGGGTTTAAATTTTTTTAAATAGAAATTTATGTTGTCATTTATTCCTCTAAATGTGGTTGAATTGCCTTAGTTACCTTTTTAAAATTGCTTTCACTAACAATGCTGTATGACAATATGAACACCTACATTATAGCAGGTATGAACATAGAGATATAGGAAATCTTACCATCCGTCAACATGTCATTGCTACTCTGGCAATCCTTCTTTCCTTTTTTTGTCTGATCTTTTGTTTTTTAGAGCAGCACAGAACAGGACATGAAGACAGGACATTTCCCAAAGAACAAAGTTCTAAGTGATGTAACAGTGTGTGTTTAGTGTATAGGTGGTTTCTTTAGTGTAAGCATGTGAAAATGTTGTGTTGGTGTGTTCCATTATGTTTAGTCTGGATAAAGTTTATATAAGTGGAAAGTGGGAGAGGAAATAAGAGAAGGAGGGAGAAAAAGATAGAAAGAAGGAAGTAGCAAACAATGGGTGAGTATGGGGGAACAGTGTACTTTATCTTAAGTGTTTCTCACACCAGAGAAACCAGATGCTGTAAATACTTAAAACATGTTACAAATATGTATTAATTCGATCCTTAAAATACCGTATTTCCCTGCAAATGCAGTACAGTTGTGTTTAAGTAATGTTTTCTAAAAACTACTAGCTTTTTTAGGAAGTCATTTATATATATTTGTGGCCAGTTTACATTTTTATCTTCACTTTGGGGCTGATAACCACAGACATTCTGGTTGCTAGTTCTGTTATTGGATTAGTTGATAATAATATAATATTAAATCATTGTGATTGGGATTATAGTAACCAAAAAATGCATTCTGTACTGTATAAAGTGCTGCCAAAGTAGCATTGTGTTTCTCAAAACAGACACACAAAACATGATGTTCAGCAGCCATGAGGATCAAAAAGCTGTTCTAGTTTTCAGACATCAGGACCATAACCCCCATAATCTGCCATCTTCCTTCAGATCTGATCTTCTGTCAGAAATAAAAAAGACTGCTGCAGTGTCATCCCTGAAAAGTGAGAGAGACTGGAAAAAAAAGTGCCAAGCAAAGGAAAAATAAGCAGAACTGACTGGATTAAAATAAAAATAGAACATTTTGTTAATGGTCCATATTGAGATGCTGCCACAATAAGATACAGTCTGTGAGAATTATTATAGATAAGAAATGTGCTGATGTCTCTGGAGACGTCCTAATGCTTGCAAGCTCCCTGTGTAGACAACGCTGGTCGTCAGTCTTTCTCTGAAACACGTTACCTTATTAACACACTGCACACAGTTATGATGAATTAGGCTTTCCTTTAGAGAAGAATTTACTTTAGAGTCTGACAAAATGTGAAGCACTACTTCAACAGTGTGGAAAAGTTTGCCTTTAGTGTCATAACAGATTCTATTGTGCCCGTGACTGTGGGCCCGGTGCCAGTTAAAATGAGTTTTAAATGGAATAATGGAACAAGTCATGTAGCCTCATAATTCATAAATATCCAATATGCATCATCATTCATCAGGGCGGCAGAGAATTCCTTTCAGCATTTTGTATACCTTCTGACATTTTCAATTTGCTTTATCATTAACAGTTTATTGAGTTTATTGGACTGGAAAGGCAGCCCTGCCGTATTTTTCATATGAATAACATATTTGTCTGAGAAATTCAGCCTTTGTAATGGCGGTATATTTTCCTAAATGACAGTTGGTGTTTCTGACTGTATGCATGATTACACTTCCTGGTGTGGATTTTATTTCCTTTTCCAAGTGAAGATGATTTCAATTTAGTCATTATCTCGCTCTCTCTCTCTCTAAATTACTCTAGAGTGTAGTTCAGATCTTCTTATAAGGTTTTAATGATCAATGGATCAGGATGCGATTGAGCGTTGAGCAACCAATGTTTAAATTTTTTAACATACAGTACTGTCCCATTAATCTTAGTCTTAAAGTCAGAAACCATAAAGGCACTCCAGCATTTAATAACAATATTTTCAGATAGTAATAATAGGTACGTTAAAACATATTTAAAAGCAGCACGTGTCGAATAACTGAGTAATCCAGTGTTCATCTTCTTAAAACTCTCATCTGATTCTGGATTTACTGCTGCATTTTTCTCCTGGGGCAGACAAAGGTTGGAGTTAACATTTGGGTTGTGGCTAAGGTTTGGGGTAAGGATTCCCAGTCCCATTTGGGACACTTCAAGTCTCTGAACTGCATGTTGAACCAAATTCTGTTGAGACCACTGTAACAACCCTCAGTCTAAGTCATTATATTTCCTCCAGTGAATTTGTAAGAGAAACCTGTCTTGTACAGTGACTTGTTCTAATTTTTGCTCTTAAAGGAAAGAACTTGACTCGCCTCATTCAATATACTTGATTTTTTTTATTTAAATTAACATGAAATGCAGTAAAAGTATGTCACAAAGTGGTTTTAAGAACACTTTCCTGACTGGATGACTTGCTTTATTACTGTCCAAATGTAAAAAAGTATGACTTTAACCTAGGTAATACATGAGCACAAATAGGCTAGGGTAACAATTTTGATAGTTTTAAACACCTTTGGTTGTTGTGTTTCTCTTTTGCAAAGTTGTTCGTTTTAGTTGTTTAGAGCTTTTCTACTTGAGGCTGTCTCAGCTTAGCAGTACATCTCTTCTGACCTCTTCCTGAAAACTCCTCTGATTATTCTGGGTCAGACTCTCTTCAAGCTACACGCTGGAATTAACGGAACTGTGAAGGGCAGACAAGGACTGTTATCATGCTCTTATTTTCTCAATATGCTGCAGGTGAGGCAAAAACATAAGTTTTCTCTCACTAATACCACTGGGGTCAGTTATTTCCATAAAATATGATTTTATGTTTGCTATAAGAAAGCAAAGCAGCTATCAGTATTGGAAGTGCCAGTAAATGAGAGTGATGCAATTACCTAGTGTGCATCAGTGTTGTGGTTCAGGTTTCTTAGAGGTCAGTTTAGTCTTTGGGGATTTTCATCTCCCTTAGGCTTCATAAGTGTGTCATTTTACTGTAATGCTAATATGGCATGACCCCTCATCTATTATTAAAAGCTTAGGTCTGTAATCAAAGTGTGACACTACGTGATGTCATTGATGTACTGTACATTTATCAGTCTGACCAAGCAGAAGATGGGTGTTTTTCTGCTACAGAGGAGAGGTAGACATGGGTTTAACAACAATGCGTCACATTGAAAATGTGAATTGGGGCCAATTAAAGTGTCATAATAATAATGACATACACATGTATAAATTTGGGGCTTTGCTTTTCATAGCCTCTAACAAACACCATTTACCACAACCTCTAAATTGGCAGGGGTGAAACATCAACAATATAACAGTATTAAAGGCTTTAATGTTTTGTAACTAATGATTTACAGGAAAAAAAAAAGCTGGAAAACTGAAGGAAAACTGACATTAGATCGGAGCATTCTAGGATATCATGGATGCAAATTGTGTGCTGTCAAATAAATTCTTTAATCCCTGTAACAGCAACAACAAGGCAGACAGAACAAACTCACACTGCAAGTCCCCTTTTAGCATTAGTACACAGTAAACAGACATTTATTAGATGATTTATAATACACTATAGTTTATTAGTGATTTTCATTTAGAATATGAAATGCTTATAATTATAACTTATTTTATGAAGACACATATGTTCATGTAATACTGTTTTATATTGTTATCCATTAACTGTTATACACCAGTATTTGAGTGATAAAAATATTAATAAATACTTAGGTCTGCATACAAATAAGTGACCAACTATAAATCATATATTATTTTCAGGTCATAAATGCTATGCTATGTGTTTACATGCTGTATATATGCTATATACAGTATGTAAACTTCTTTCTCTGGAGGGGTCATTGTTGTGATTTGATGAAGCAGTCAAATGCAGCTTGCTTTGCCAGTGGGGTCCAATCTGCACTCCTGTGTGTGCCGCCCTCACAGTGACTCATCTAAAAGGAGAAGTGTCCTTGCTCTATGGCTTGGATGTTATCAGAGAGTTTTTAACCCCCAGAGGGGTAAGGCTGCCACAAAGCTCCTTCATTGCTCTCCCTTTTCTTTCTCCATCTCCGTCACTCTCTTAGGGTAATGCAAATGCAAACTCCATACCCCCCACCCCCACCAATCTCTATTTTAAGAGTCTTCTCCCTGGTGTGAATGGGCTGTGCTTGGGGCTGGCAGAATCAGGGAAGAATGGAAATACACTGTGTGAGCTCTCACCACTGTCCCACTATCTTTAATGTATTCATAATCTATCATCTTTTAAAGTTGTTCCATCTAGCTACATAGCTACTAGAGCAACATAACGTATGATTTTAAAAGAAGACATAAACAGCCCACACATCCTCTGATGGCTTTTGAGGAAAGCAATGACAGTGTCATGTTTTACAGGCAACTTGGATATAAATAACAACAACAATAACAATATCTAATACAATGGTCCACCCAGCACTGAAAGCCAGAGTCATAAAGAGAAAAAAAGAACCCCACAAACCCACATCTAGATTTGAATAAGACCTTAAAGACTATCAACAGTGTAAACATAGCCTTTGTTGTTGTTGCCGGAGATGCTGACTAGGTAATCCTCAGTGTGCTGAAACCAGCAGTAGACTCTGTTTTGCTCAGTTCAAGTGTGTGGATAAGCCTAGAGGCTTCCAATATCTGAAAGTGGTTGTGATACAGTTCACACTGAAGCATGAAACAGACTTCCTTTATAGTTTGTTCTTGAACAGTTTTCTTTCCTGAAAAGTCATAAACAAGAACATGACCACTGGCAGCTTAACAACATGTGCATCCTAGTATTTGATAATGTGGATCTGGTCTGACAGCTGCAAAACATACTGCAGTACCAATATGGCAAACACACACTTACTGAATTCCTCACTGCAGCAGTGGACAGATTTTCAAAGTTGTTGTTGACTTATTACTGGTCTTCAATATCAAGATATTCATTCTACCTTTTTCAAGTATTTTCATTGCAGTAATAACAAAAAGAGCTTTTTTATGTTAAAAAAATATTTTGGAGTAAAAAGAATAGTCACATCCTACTAATGTCTTTCTTCCCTCAACTATACATATATACCTAACTTAAAAACACCTGTAATATTATCTTAGTATTTACTATAAATATATTGGTTATATTCTTTATTAAAACAAGTATGTTGTTGAGATGCAGTCAACCTGTATATGCTCACTCACAGTCTCTTTTTATCCTCTTGCTGTGTCTGTTTGGATCCACCAGAGAAAACCACCCACTGCAGCTTGAAACTTCATGAACTATAGCTGGTGAACCTTCTCCCCAGTGGATCTTCTTTTTTTCTCCATGTGCTGTTTTTAGCAGCATGTGGGAGAGACACGGATACCATAGTTCAGTTTGTAAATGCTCTATCAATTGCTAGTGCGACCCTGAATAAAAACATTTTATTTTTTGTACTCTGAAATTGTTAACATAGGGGTGGAGAGCGGCACCTTTACTGGGGCAGGAAAACCCCCCACTGAGAGGTTAAAAAAAGCAAACCACTGATTCAGTCTAAATCCTGCCTGGCAGAAAGCGTCTGCCATCACAACCAGCTTTTCAGCAGAGGTGGAGTCACCTTCAACACCTTTCAATGCCTGTGTTTGCTGGAAAATTATGTGTACTCAGTGGTGCGGCTGTTGAGACCATGCTGATAAAATTTCTTTTGATGGCAGCCTGGGGATACAGGGCGAGAGGATTGAAGAAGGCATGCCTTTTTCACCTCCCTCAGGTGGGAAGCCCATCTGCTGAGGCTTCACTTCTGCAAACTCCCAAGAAGTTCTAATTAAGACCTACTTCGCACAAGTGATCACAGTGTGATGATGACACAAGAAGTGGGCCAGAGATACAGTGCAAAAGACAATAATTAGGTGCAATATCTGATTAGCTGCAGAGATAATAGTTTTGGGTCTTACTGGGTCTAACATGACGAAAAGGCTGAGTTCAAAGAGTCAGATAAGCCTTCATTAGCCCCTTGTATGCTCATGACAATATCTTATCTACACTATAAGGAAAGAGGTTTGCTCTAAATTTAGCCGTTTTTAATAGTCCCCATGTGTAGTGCTGCTTTAATGTATTCTTAACTGTTTTACCACTTTTTGTTAAGCTCGACTTCTTATGATTACTAAAACATCGAAGCTCTGTGAAGCATTTTAAAAAGGCTTCTGAAACGCCTTTAAAGTTGGCCTCATTCATAGAGACTGTATCCTCCTCTTTGTTTCTTTGCTTATCTGTGCCCCACTGGCACATGGTTTGCAGAATTGCTGTGCATAATAGCCTACACAGCACTCAACTACTTTGATCTTTTCTTAGAGTAAGAGCAGAATCATCAGGCACCTTTTTCAAGATGCTTGACATGTTTCAAGCCCTAAATATGTGATGAGTATCCTCCTTATGTGAGATCAATGGTGACTGTAGTTTGCCAAAATGTTAATGTATTGGATTAGATTATACATGTAAAGCAGATTACTTCAAAACTACAGTATATTGAGAATGTCCACTTGTAGCAGACAAGTTGCTCAAAACTAGTTACGACATCTTCGCAGTCTCAGTGGACAGGCAGAGAAATGAAAAGCCGACGCCAAAGACCATCTCTGAATTGAGACAGGTTGTTCTGTAATCTATACAACCACCTTGGCTGACATTCTACAGCTTGGGTCAAGTGATTCATCCTGAGTCAGTGTCACTTATTGATGAAGACTTTGAAAGATTATGGTTGAATTCTCTGAAGAGTCTAGTAAGTGGGCTTTTGAGCCAAGGTTAACTGCTTAACTGCAAAATATAGTTAGTTAAATATGAGTTGACAGCATAATAATCTGCAACTTCATTTCAAAATATTTTGTTTCTGGACCATTGACTTGACAGAAAGGTAGTAAGATGACTTCATTTTGGGCTCAGAAATGTTGTGATAGACAACTTTAAATTATTTTCTGATATTTTATAGACCAAAAGATTAATAGATAAAATACTCAGTAGATTATAATTGATATATAATTTAAATAATTCTTACATGGGATATTATGTGTGTTTGAAGCCAAGCATAGTTAACCGTCCTATATGCTGGTCTATATATTACAATGGTACAAGGGTTCCTCTATATGTGACTAGCATAAACTAGCATTTGCACAGCTTTGTATGGTATCACTTTTGACTTCATACATACACGTGATATGAATCATACAGAGGAGCTAATACACAGAGAATACAGTTGTATTAGTACAAAGTGATATACAGAAAACAGGGTTGACTGTAAGCTATGAGTAAGGTGATGAATAAGACTTGGGTCATCATGCAGTTTTGATAGCAGCTAAGTTGTAACTGTTGATCAGGCTTGATTTTATACCATGAAACAAGTCCTGCTTTCTTTGACATTTTCAGTGTTCATGATGCCAAGTATGTGTGCTGGGAATACAGAGGCGTTTGTTCACACGCTGACAAAGCCAACATTCACTCAAATACACATCTGGAAGGTTTAGTGATCCTCTATATGCACAATATATCCATCCTCTGTTGTCACAGAGATACATTGACATCAGCTTAAAAATGTCCATATGTTACCAGCTGCATATGAAGCAGGGAGAGTGGAGTGTAAGTACTTAATCTATAGCAGGGGTAGCTAACACTGGTTCTCAAGCCTTACAGCCCTGTTTGTTTTCAAATCAATCCTGCCCTACCCACTGCTGATTACCCACATCAGGTGTGTTCAGCACATCAGAAGCTTTAGGTGCAGGGATAGTTGGAAAACAAGCAGGGCTATGGCTCTTAAAGACCAGGGTTAGCCAACCCTGATCTTGGTCATCCTGGTCATTGTGCTGCTGAGAACAAGAACCCTCAAATACTGCTCTGGCTGAATTCACAGATCATGAAAGAGTGAAAGACAATAGGTTGGAATCCAGTGATCAAACCACAGTAGAGCACTTCACATGTCAACAATCTGACATGTGGGATGTAGACAGTGTCCTGCAAAGCAACCTGTATGCTCCTGAGAGTTTGTGTGAATGGCTTTTTTTATTAACTGCTCCCACCTTTTTCTCAAGCATTTGATTCAGGATAATGCAGCGAATCTTCTTCACAAACTTCAAAGGCTACTGTTCATTCATTTCGGTCTTTTGATGGCATTATGTTGGTTGTGTGAGGTTTCCAGTTTCAAGGGCACGTAAATGGCATTAGGTACTGTGCAGTGGATTACTCAGTCTAATGTTTTTCCTCATTTGCATAGCAGTGCAGCATGGGTTTAGAAGAGAAAAGTGACAAGAAATCAGAAAAACGTCCACTTTGGTTCCAGCTTTGGCAAGGCAGACACTCTGTTGCAACTCTGCTTGCAAAGTCTTCGCTTCTACTTTGCAAACGTTAATCTTAAAGACTTTTTAAATGGGCAAGTCTGCACTTTTTGGAAAGTCATTTTGGCCATAGGCAGGTTGTAAACATAGTTGTAGGTATTTATTTATCACTAACTCTAAAATATAATTTAGAAATGAGCCATATGTCAATAATATTTTTATAAACTGGGAAACCCTAATTATGGGCTATAGACTGTGGTTCCCAAACATGAAGATCATGTGTTTAATTTGGAGAGCCTGTCTAAGGACTAATCCTTACCCCCTGATAGTGGCATTTGTAGGAAGCAGCAGAATAAGTTGAAAGTAGATTTACTGAATATAGTACAGCTTAAACTGGCACTGAGGAGAGAGAGAAGTCAATTTTGGTAAACCCTCCTCCAGCGCTTTTTCGTATTTGGGCTGAGAAGCATAATCCAAATATATTGCTCCGAACTATCACATCTTACATACACTGTTACATCACTGGCTTTCTGTTGAAATTTTACACTGCTTGAGTTTGATGAAGGACAGCAATGGTTGGGATAATATATACACACACACACAAACCCTCACCCATGTGCTTTTCACCTCTGGCTATATGGCAGGATTCATGGCCTCTGGATCAATACACACAAGAAACAGTGAGAAATAACTACAAACATGACACATATAAAACACATTCTGTTTTTGTGAGTGTGTATTTGGATGGTAGAGACTTCAGGAGAGTGTGTACGTGTGGTGCACAGAGATTTTGTTTTTCTTGTCTGTCTGTGAGCAGAGGCCCAGGCTGCCTCTTTAATCTGCTGTCTGTCAACTCCTGGTTAAACTCATCAACCCAGCAACTTTTTAGTTGACCTTCAAACCTGAGTCCTCCAGGCCAGCAGACGAGCTAGTTAATTCTTTGTTCCATAGCTGCGTAACTTTGTTCCTTGTATGTCTGGCTCTAGAATAGGCTTAGCATACAGAGAACCAGGACTTGAAAGTAGCCTGGTCACTGAACTAAATGATACTGCCCCAATAATCCATATAAAGTAGCATACAGTCTTTTAACTTTCTCTACTTCTCCAATAAACACCCAGATGCCCCAGTTTATCTTTTTGGATTAATTTAGTCTTTCCGTTAATTCCGTCCATCTGCCTTTATGTCCCACAGGGAGTGCGTGTACACTGACAAAGCTTTGTGATGATAAAAATGTGAGCTAGGGACAGTATAAGCTCAATAACAGGAGACATCACAATCTCCACTAAAGGGTTTTCCTGCCACATTGTTAGGGATTAACTACTGTATATACTAAAGTTATTAATGATAATATGATGAAGCATGTGCTCATAAAACACCAGACACATTAGAAAGCAATCTGGTGTGTTCACACTGTGAATATTGCACTTCATCAGCCATCTGTGCAGTATACTTTCAAATTATACTTTCATTATGTGGGATGTCAATGTTTATTATTGTGTAGTTTCAAATCTGAAAGTCTTAGAAACTATCACACGCAGTACATTTTATCTCTAGCATGTACTGCTCTGAATGAAATTATATCAGTTATTTACAATAATATTAATTTTATACTTGCAAATACTAAACCCATGACAGTATGGGTAAGCAGTATGTAGACTGGTCAGTATCACAAAGAAGTGAAAATATGTGTAATCATGTTACTTAATTCACATTAAGTTATGCTGCCCTATTCTGTCTTGATTAATTTAATCATTGCTAATCAATAATTCACAGCATTGTCAAGAGATGAGTTACACTAATAATTAGACATAAAATAGTTTTACTAATATACCATGTACTTAAATATATACACTTAAAACACATCACCATCTGGTTTAGAGTGATATTAACTGTGTAACTTTGGAATTGTTAATTATTCACTTGAAACTGTTTTTATGCTAATTAAATATCACAAAGCAAGTCTGTAATAATTAGGAGCACCCTATAGTCTCCTTATAAAAACCTGAATATAATAACAAATAAAAAGTTATTGTTTAAAATAGCTCAACAGATGACTGAGAAGTGAAGAACAGTTTGGTTAAGCTTTATAAAATTGATGCTATTCATCCTCAAGAGCTAGTTATTTGAGTTTATTTATCTGTCACTAATTAAAGTCTTTAAGTGGCTTCTTACACAGAATAAATTCACCTTGTTTCTTCTTTTGTAAACCTTATCACATCCGGCCTATCTGAGATCACAGGTTAAAACTCAAATGCATAACAAACATTTTTTTCCTGCTCCAGACGTTATTATTCAAGACAATTAACAATCACTTTTCTTATCAGATATCACATTAATTTGGCCTGGAGAGTTAAAATTGAGTCACTTCAAGTGTGCTGATTGGGAAAGTGCCAGGATCTCAGTCTGAGGTCAGGGCCAAAACACTCAGAAGACAAATTATTATCCATATTTTTTAACTGTCATTAATTTACTGACGTTTTCACTGCTTTTTCTTCATCATCATCAGTCATCTTTTATGGCCCAATTAAAATGTCATTCCAAATTATTTAGTGGTTTGCTGGTCCTTTGCAACTCAAATTAAAGGTGGTGTGAATAATAAAAACATAGTCATTGTGTCTGACTCAATTCAGTTGTAAACTGGAAACAGTCTTACTTTTATCCTTGTTATTCCATCAAATCCAAAATATTTTTCTTAGCAAAAGGGATAACAAATGCTGACTTTACTGATGGGAAAACAGGGCATGTAGGAGGGTCAAACAAATCCTAAATCCAGTAATGTAGATTTGCATGTCAGAAGATTCATTAAAAAGAAGAGGAATTGTAAACTAGCCACATTACCAACAGAAGTCCAGTTTGTTACTCCAGTATACAGTAGCTGGACAGTAGTTAAGAGGCTTGTAAAAACATAAGTTCGTTATTATAAAATCAACAGATATCTTGGTGTTGCCTCTGAGAGTCGAACCCATTCACACTTTGCCATCTATCATCACCTCTGTGATGCTTCCAAAATGAGTCCGTGGTGTGGGCTTAAATTGGCCAAGGACAGCAGAGATGAAAGATAGCCTATAATGAGCTTTCTCCCTTAGGAATCAATGTGAAGCTTTGTCCCAGGAACTGCTGAAGGTTGTCTGTAAAATCAGTCTACTACAGGATCCTAGCGGGAACAGCCAGTATCTGTCATTTTGCCAACTTGTTGATGAGCACAAGTGAGGTTCATACAGTAACAAAGGACATTTTAGGACGCACTGATACTGAATAAATTAATGCAAGAGTAGTGTAGGTGAAGATTTCTGTGATATACTTGTCATGCTGTGTCTTTTGCTGGCATTGCTTGTTGCCTCCATGATCATTGCAATGCATAATCAAATTGCCCTTTGGGAATCAGATGACTTTGTGTCTGCAGGAGATAATTCAGAATATGATGATCAGCTAAACCATGCCTGACCTTGTGTGTCAGTGTAATCACCCCGGATTGATATAAATCTGTAACATCAAGGATTAAATGCTTTCTGCTTTTTGACAGCTGAGAGCAAAGAGCGCAAATCCATAATCTTTCACATGTTTTACAACATTTGCTTTGTGTCTGACCTTTACACTGTAATTTAAGAGGTGCTCTGTAAAGCTAATTATTATCAAAGCTTAATTGAGTAGGAGTTTAAGAAGTTGTGGAGTAGAACTTTGCCAAGAGTGAAAATGGAGGGTGAATACAGATGTGAATCGTATAATAGGCCATTAACTTGAAGGTGGGAGACAGAGGGAACCTGATTTGTATGGTCTGAACATGCTCCTCACTGTGTTTGAATCTAAAATGGTTTCTCTCATTTACTCTCTCCTTTCTCTGCAGTCCGTCTGCTTTGAGGCCAGGCAGCTGTGTGGGGCACCGGATGTGGATCCTTCTGGCTATGACCCATCTCACCCTGGACTTCTCTGTGTGCAGCCCCCTCAGTCAGGGACTGGGGATCAAACTTACGCCCAAATCGGTCCCTCGCTCACGGCCTCGCTTGCAGCCCCTCTGGGACACGCCCAACAAGCTTCACTGGAGAACAGTGAGCCCATTGGCCCGCCGGCTCCTCAACCCTGTCCCTCCACCACAAG
This sequence comes from Sandelia bainsii, assembly GCA_032362345.1. Taxonomy (NCBI): domain Eukaryota; kingdom Metazoa; phylum Chordata; class Actinopteri; order Anabantiformes; family Anabantidae; genus Sandelia; species Sandelia bainsii. Next base: position 7,397,987 of record JAUMHL010000028.1, read on the forward strand.
ACAGCAGGGCAGGCATAGGACCAAAAATAAAGGGTCAAAAGCATCGGAAGCCAGCACATAAAGGACAAGCAGCGTGTAAGGAATGTCGGTTGAGATACTCTCAAAAGGAGACAGGTGATCCTTTGGCTGTAATAGCAGAAGCTCCGGCAGCTTTATCCAGTGGGAGCAGAGGAGACACGGTGAGGTTTTTATTTAGAGCCAGGAGGCAGCTCAAATGGGACAGCTATGACAAGTCTCAGGAGGGCCGGACTACCACGGTGGCCGGATTTATCGACTGGGGACCCACAGGGACAGACAGCATAGATGGTGATGACAAACCAGAGCCGAATGTAACGCTGTCCACAAGGGTCTCAACTACCACAGTGGCTACAACCACAAGCACTACAACCAGGCCCTTTCAAAGGACGTTCACTGTGGTGACCACATCAGAGCCCAAGAGGCCAAGTACCACCAAGGCCCCTATCAGCTCGGAGACTGTCAAACCACCAAAGCCATATGGGGAGACACCAGGTAAGAATTTAACAAAATAGCTTAACTTACCATCAACCACTAAGAATAAAAAATAAATAAATAAAATCTGCACTGAAATCAAATAAGAGACCCTGTATGGCAGGTAGAAACACCAGGATTTAGATTGTCTGCTGTGTGTTTCATATGGGCGGCATGATAGCTCAGTGGGTAGAGTCTTCCAAGTCTACCCTTGGGTCTTCCAACCCAAGGGTGAGCAGTTCGATTCTCAGTCCCGGCAAGCTACATGTCCGAGGTGTCCTTGGACAAGACACCGAAACCCTGTAGTAGCGCAGACACAGGTCTAGCAGCTGTCCAAACAACAATTTCCCCAAGGGGATCAATAAAGTATCAATTATTATTATATGAATTACATATGAATTTTTTTTCTGTTAATGTTTCTTCTCTGTCTCACGTCATAAATGGTCCCATTGTAGCATAAACTGGGACCTGACAGTAATTAGCAATGCAATGCATTTCAATAATATAACATGAAATGCTATTCAGATTCAGATTTATCTCTGTAGCCACATAGACAACATATACTGTAATAATCACTCATAGTGGCTACAAAAAATTAACGTGTGTGTTAAAAGCAGGCACTTTTAATACACACAATGTTCATTTTTGATCATCAAATCAAAAATATTATTGCTGATTTGAATGCTTCTACAGGCTGGGAAGTGATTGCATAAAAATGGTGTAGTTACATTTTAAGCATTATTCTGGCATTGTTTATAATTTACTTTGTGTATTTAGTTTGCTGTTTTTGATAAAACCACCAAAGTGGCAGCAGATTGACACTGTGCCAGGAAAAGACGTTTCGCTTTGTGCTTAGTCACTGAATGCACCTTCCATCTGTTTGAGTGTATTTTCCAAATTGGGGAGAAAAATTAGCTAAATTGCTAAAAATAAATAAAACAAATAATTTTAGATTTTCTCCCGTTATCTCTAATAATATTGCAAGGCAAATGAGTTTAACCTTCTCAGTACTGTGCATGACAAATGATGCAGAGTAATGATCTAATTTTCATTTATGTGATATCGCAACTTGGGAAGATATCACCTGGTTCGTAGAGAATGTCCTTGACCATATTGTGGCTGTCAGACCTGACTGTACATGGCCATATGTGACTTTTATGGACAGTCCCTCTGTGCTGTGAACACACAAACCTCCCAACCATGCATATTACATTTGCCATTTCATTAAGTCCATGGGGAACTCGGCTTTTTAAATGAAGCTTACAGGTAGCCATACAATTTAAGTCATGTTTAACAACTTATGAATAAGCACTATGTTAATTGAAGCTTTTCTATTTGGTGTATTAGTGTCATAAAATAAGGCAACAAGCAGTAAGGTTGATCAAAAGTCTTTAGCCACATCCTACTCATTTACAATGAAAACATTTTACAGTCATTTTCAAGTCAAGGTTAAGTTCCTTTCAAATGCTAGTTGAACCAATTGAGTCTTTATTCAGTTTTTTTTCTGTTAATGAATGAAATTATCATTTAAAAACTGCATTTTGTATACACTCTGGTTATCAGGTGTATGTGGCGTTGAGAGGAAATCAGACAATTCAGGGTTCTTTTTAAGCGTATGGTCCAGTAAAGTCAACAACCTGCCTCCAATATCCTATCACATGCCTCTACCTTCCCTGGTAAACTGTTTTTCCCCCAAAAATCCAACATCATTAATAGGAGAAAAAATATAATACCTGTTTTTTTTGTAGTTGATCAGCACTGACAAGTGTAGAAATGTCCTTTCTAGCATTGACATGCAGAGGTGGGTAGTAACGAGTTACATTTACTCCGTTACATTTACTTAAGTAACTTTTTGAAAAAAATGTACTTCT
>JAUMHL010000028.1:7400446-7427622 GCA_032362345.1 Sandelia bainsii
GACTAAGAGAGAGGCTCTCAAATGAATTATAACTATGTTTAGGTCTGGGGTTGATTATTAAGCTGGAGTTGTAGATTCCTGCTACTCCTCCACCCCGACCTGTGCTTCTAGGAACATGATAATTAATATGACTTGGGGGGCTCGACTCATTCAAACTAATTTATTGTAGTTTATTAACCAATTCAGTACAGCAAGACAGAGAAAACAACACATACTGACACTTTAATAAAGGTAAACCTAATGTTATAAACCGCAAAACTTTTTGTTGATCTCAATTTTGGTCAGTTTTTTTTGGTGGTGATTGGTTATTGTGCTGCATTTCCATGATCTGATAGCAGCTCTAAAGCAAATTCAGTAAGTACTGCAAATAAATAAACATGACTTGTTTGTCAGTAGCTGGAGTGACTAAAAATAACAGAATGACAGAGTCTGCGCTGTACAGTGATGTGTCTACAGAGAGGTTAATGTTTCAGATTATACAGATCACTTATATGAAAATGTCTGTATAGCTTAAGTTCCCTATGTGAGCGAGTCCTATTCAGGTACTTAGAAAATAAAAACTAAAATGTTTAAAAGCTTGGCAGAGGTAGATAAAATAAAATATAATATATCTTTCAGTTATGAATGGAGGTTTCATCCAATATATGGTATATTCTATAAATAAATTGAGATACTGAAATGTTGCGGATTATAACAATGAAATTACATTACTCTAACAATTAACACAAAACACTTGTAGATGTTTTTTCCTCATTAAAGTTAAACTGCATTTGCAAAAAAGTCATAGCTACATTTCATCATCATGTCATGTAACTTGTAAACACTCATGATACAGCAAAGGAAGCTACCGCCATAAAGCTACAACAAGAAAATACTGTGCTGACAGTACTGACCAGTGCAGAGCAATGGAAAACCTTTTGGAGGTATAACAATAACAAACGTGATATACACCCAGGAGTGTAAAGCTGTAAAGTCACTTAGTATGTTCAGTTCCTATAATTCCATCTCAAATTACCAAAACAATTGTCATTTGCAAGCGATAATAGTTTTAAGATTATTTTTGTAAAAGATAATACTGGTTATTTTCAACCTGAGTCCTGTTTTAGAATAAAATGAAAGCATTACACCTTGTCAATTTTACTGCAATGTAAAACAATATGTAGAGATAATGGAAGCATCAGAATTGATTGTATAATTGTATGAACAAGGAAATTAGGCTCAGGTTGAAATGAACTAATTATCTTTTAAAGACACAACAAAGAATACAGTATAGTCACTACCTTACACAGAGAGGCACACGTCCTGTACATTCATGCAAAACACTGAAATACAAATACCAAAAAATTGCTTGATTACTGCTTACATATATTTAACCAACAGCAAATGATCAGACAGCAGCTTGAAAATACACTGAAATGCTCAACATGTTTTTCTTCACATTCTTAAGTTAATACTTTCATGAAGTCTAACATTCAGAACTGCTGGTAAGATTAGACAAGTTTATTGTTTTTCTGTGGTTCCAATTTCTGGTAAATAAGAAATAGGAAATAAACCTGTCACAAATTTCAAATCTATTAGGCTTTTACTGCAACCAGCAAGATGCTCCATATGTTATTTTTAAAAACATTTTGCAGTATGTTTGGAAACCTTACACAAAACTGTGTGAAAAGCAAAATCAACAGTAACTAATATATGCTTAATTCCCAGCAGTAAAAAATAGCAACACTCATGAACACATATGGTAAAGAGGTTGTGTGTTGTGTAGTCAGAGGAAACACACTGTTCATGCAGTATGGTTTAAATATTTCTACCTGCCACAGTATGGTTCCACTTATCATACTTTAAACCCAAAATGACACAGAGTCTTTCGGGGTGTAGCTTCAGCACTTGTTGTGCACACAGGCAGGGAGCTAAATTAAGATGCAACATAATATAACAGAATACAGCAAAAACTGTCATGCTTTCTCCTTACTTGTGTACAAAGTTTTAAAAGAACATTACACAAAACACGCATTGACTGGCACTTCACTGTGCAGCTTCCCTTATTTTCACTTTCAGTTGAAAATGTAGGCCCACAGTGCCTTGTTGGTTAGTTCACTTTCTGCGTATTCTCCAACAGCATGTTTATTGACACGTTTCAAATGTATAATGGATGTATAATGATTTTGCCTCAGAGCCACATACGGAGTCAAACAGAGTTCAATCAACAGCAATTCCATTGGTGACTCTCTGCAGCCACTCTTTCATGGCTTCAGGCGGAAACAGTGCAGAGTGCATCCTCTGTATAAAATAAAGTTCACAGATGGAAATGAAAACTGTGACATACTTACATAATTACAATCACTGTGACATATTTTCAGATTATCTACATTTGAGACTGTCTCACCATTCTACAACATATTTTAATGAAGTATCTCCAAGCGTTATTTATTAATTTCATTATCTATCCACTGAACCGTGTGACCGAGAAATTAACAAAACCCCAGTGCACTGACTGTGTTTAAAGACTAATCTCAGTCGGAGCTGATTGTTTAACTGAAGAAGAAGGAAAAGTTACTGAATTTATTAATGCAGAAAAACCCTGATTGGATAAGAGGCAAACAAGATCATCACTCCAAGGGAAAGTTTACATGATCATGGTGTACAAGGTAAATGTTATTCACCTTGCCCGTTGTTAAGGCTGCTCCCGAGCATGGACGGATTCTGAAACAACAGAGCTGTCGACACAAACGAACCCCAGTTCTACCTGTCAGAACAACTAGTTGTCTGTGCTGTTTTGACTGTTAGCCAAGCCTCAGAAATTCTGCTAAATAAACAAACAAACTCAGAAGTTTGTTTATGTTTGTTGAAGCTTAATGAATCTTTTCCAAAGCTTCTGATCACAGCAGAAATATACTAACGCTGCTCTCTACAGATATCATACAAAATACTTGCAAGTACCACACAAAGTAGTGAAAGTAACTCACAATAGGAAACCTATTATTCCGGATATATTTTCTTAACCCTAGAACACTGACGCTCTTTTTTAAAACACCATCACTAATGCAGGTTATATTATACCCGATGTAATATTTTCAAAAAAATATTTCTCATCAAAATATATTAAAGTACAGTACAGTACATGGCAATTTGAAGTATTGTACTTCTATGAGGAGTACTTTATTCAGAAGTTATTCGTATTTCCCAGCTCCTATCCCTGTGTTTTTTTAACAGGTACCTGTTCGGGTGATTTTCACCCCACATTAGTGATAGAGGGTCTAAAATAATAAAACATTAGGGATTTGTTAACAAAAGAATTCCTAAAAGGAAAAAAAAGGTATGGAGCTGGGAACTTGTTCTTCGGTCCACCTATTTCTCGTATATTTGAGCATTTACAGTGACATTTTTGATGAAAGATCAGTCTCCGTATGTATGAAAAATATTGCCTCTCAATCACTAACGTAGAGTGAAAATCACCCGAACACGTGCCAGTTGAGAAAAACCAGGGATTGGAGCAGGGAAACACGCCTACCTTCAGTGAGAAGCTTGAAGCTACCTGAGGACCCAGGCCAATCAGACAGCAGCAACACAATGAAAATCATGTGAACAAATATTGGTGGGTGAAAATCTACTGATGATAGTGTTCCAGAGGATTTTTTCTGCTGTTAAACACATGTTTAAATTGCTTTATTTATTTCAAGTTATGCTTACAAAATAGTGCTGTTCATCTATATAATTCTGTATAATGTAGGTGATAATAGAAAAATATATGGTAAATATATATTGGATGAGACAAGTATTTGCAGAATTGCAATAGTAAATGATCAGGCGCAATAAAACATGAGCAGGACATGTCCTTTTTTTTTTTTTCATTTCACACAGAGGCTTTGTGGCCCCCTTGAATGCTCAGGCCACTGGGCCAGGTCAGAAATCCATCCATGCTCTTACAAACATTAATATCCTCCATCAACCCATCAACATACACATAGATACAACATTAATATATGCATTCATCTCTACATCTAGCTGATCATTGTCAGCATGTTTAAGTAACCATGTCAGCCTTGATACAGTGTTTCTACATCTAAATAAAGCAAACATAATGTTACATTTACTCCATTACATTTACTTAAGTAACTTTTTGAAAAAAATACTTCTAAGAGTAGTTTTACTGCACCATACTTTTTACTTGAGTAGATTTGTGAAGAAGAAACGCTTCTTACTCCGCTACATTTGACAACACTCCCTTGTTACTGTTTTTTTTGTGTTTTTTTTACCATTTTGAACTGCGCTTTAACACGAACGATGGAGCTGAGACGATGGAGCTGAGAGTTTTTCTGTATTGTTAAAAATGTTATTTTAAATAAAGGGTAAATCCAAAATAGTGATCTCACTGTCAAAGCAGACCTTGTGAAATGTTTGTATGAATTGAGATCAGACATTAAAATCTAGTCCACACATGTCAGATTAAATTATAATCAATATTTCACAGTAGTCTTCGTGCTATGTTACGTAGCAGACAGTGAATGAGAAATGTCACAATTCAAACATACATACATATACATATACATACATATAGGTTATGCATTATGTTACCTACTATAGGTATTGGTTTCAAAAGCTTTATGTTGTGAAAAAGTAAGATTTGGAAATTTGTGTTTCTTGTGTCTTAATTTGTTATTTTGTAAAGATGTTACTTATTTTTTTACTAATTTTATTTTATTTTTCAGAAATACCAGAATTTGCACATTAATTTATATTTTTGTCTGTCTGATTACATCATTTAAAAAATAAATAAATCAGACATTACGATCAAACAGTTTTCACTTTTCACCAAATACCTTCTTACTCTTACTTGAGTATTTTTTTAAATGACTACTTTTTACTTCTACTTGAGTAATATTATTTTGAAGTAACGCTACTCTTACTTGAGTACAATTTCTGGCTACTCTACCCACCCGTGTTGACATGCCTCTCCCACTCTTTACGCAGTGTGTTGCAAAAGATATGCTCCTTGAAGAGTCATGTTTGTGAAATCCCCAATTTTTCTCCACCTTAATTTTCTAGTTGCAAAAGCCCATACTCAGACCTCCAAGTGCCGCTGAACAGCAAAAACAAAATGCTGCATCGACCTTGACACTGTATTCAATCCAGTCTTGGTTCTGATACCAAGCAGGGACAAATCAACACTTCCTACCATTAAAACTGCTGGCAGGATACTGTTGTAAGACTTGGTTGGGCTGGTCAGTCTCAAGGTCATCTATGACCATAGGTTGTCTTTTGCAGCTAGCCCTCATGCTGGCAGGTGCATCATGGCTGCTCGCTGAAGGAACCTCTTGCTCTTCAGAGGAGGCAGTGCTGGGTGCCATAGGGGAACATATGGCATGACACCAACTCCGGTCTTAATTCTAATACTCAGTCATTTAAAATAAGCAGGTTGTGGACTGGGACCAGAAGCACACTTGGATCTCGTATAGCTTTTCGGTGCTGTTCATATTAAAATGAGAAATACTCAGCACATATGCTGCAACATAAATCACTATAACAATAAGTTGCTGTTGCGACTGAAGTGTTCATTGAATGGGTGAAATGAAATGGCAGTATGTAATTGTTTTGTCAGCATTATTGTCATCTCTTCACTTTCTCTTGATTGGGAGGTGAGTGTGAGACCACCTGTAATTCAAAATGATGTCTTCATATTGTATCCTGGAGGAAATCAGTCACCATTGCTATGTGAAAACTAATGAGTAAAATAATTTTTCCGACTGGATACACAGTATTGTATCAATAAATCGCCTGTGTCTCATTAGAGTAGATGAATAGAATCACTTTTTGAAGCAAAGCCCAGGCGCTTAACTGCTGTAGAAAATATTCCTTTGCCTTCACAACTCACTAACCTATTTCTGCCTCACACTGGTTGGTTCCCAAGTCAAGAGATACTGTAATTACCAAACTTATGCCATAGCATTAGACTGCTGATGAAATGAAACTATTGCCTACAATTACTAGGAGGGTCTTCACTTGTCTTCACTTATCTGTTCCTCTTATCCGTTCTATTTTGCCTTTGTCTTTGTTACATTCAGTCTCAGGCTGATTAATGCAAACTAAAGTTGGGTAAAACTACTGGAAAAAAACAACCTAAGCTAATCATCCTAATAAGGTGAAGATTAAAGCTAACATAACAGTTGAACTCACTTAGTTTCTGCTTGTACTTTATCTTGTGATTAATTCTAGCATGGATTCAGTTAGATTTTAAAATAATAAACACCATATACAAGTCATTGCATAACATAGAGATGCATTTCTGATCAGTACACATGCAGATGTGAATATGTTTACTGTACAAGAAAAGGCCTTTCTTACATTAGTGACATTAGGCTAATGTGATTCTCAATCATCACCACTATTGGTTATAAAAAGCACTGTGCTCACCAAAATAATTTCTGAGATCTGGGAACATGATTTAATGATGGTTTTAGTTCCACTAATGCTTCGTGGTTGCAGTAGCTTTTCTTATATTGGGTAGCTACTGTACTCAGAGTAAATGACAAATAAGATTTATAAGATAAAGCAGCAGCCTTGGTCATCAGTCAGTAAGGTTGCTGCATTACATAATGTCATATGTCAACAAAGAGCTGCTCTAGTCCAACCGAATGAAGTCTTGTTAATCATAAACAGATTTAAACAGAGAGGCGTGTCAACCTCTATTTAAGACTAATTACAAGAGTGGGAGGTTGGTGCACACGCACAGAATATCATGATAATTGAGATGTATTAAACTTAATAATGCATAAGTATGTAAATACTGCCTATGCAGCATGTATGTTTTTGAATTTGTGCATACACGATTATCGGCCCTGAAGCTGTGTTACGTTGAGATATAAATTGTGTGCATTTGGCTACTATATGGAGGTTTCTTTCTACTGTTGTGTCTTGTTGTCCCTACACGTACGGTGCCAAGTTAACCATGGAAACTATCTCATGTTAATGATGTAGCGTCTGCTTATTTTCATGGCAATATTGACACATTGATTGAGTATTGCATATATAAGAAGGGAAGAGAAGTTGATCTGCATCCAGTGTAAACTGGGACACATGCAGTTGCAATTTTATTTAACTTTGCACGGTTCACCATGTTCATAACAGCCAAATTGTGTTGTTGTAATTTCTCCCCATTAGAATATTCTCAGTAATCATTATGCATGTATACTTCTGTGAGTCTCTCTCATCCTGCAACTCAAACAGAAACATTTCAGCTAAGAACAAATCCAGCTGCCTTGACATCCACAGCACTCAGCTAATTGTTATCTAAAAGCGCTGGACAGTCGGCATTTATTAGATGTCTGTGTTAAATGCAGAACTGTGAGCAAGATTTATTTTTGTTTTACTAGATAAAAATATTTGACTCTAAAATGAAACAATCAAAAATGCGTATTGCCAAAGCCCAAATTACAGGGTATGAGCTGGATATGACCTTTTTGTATTATGTTATGCAATTAAATTAGAATATATGTTTTCAGAAAACAATAATCCTTAAAATTTCACATTAATGATTCAGTCACTGTGGCTCAGAAAATGCTCATTCACCCCTGCAATAAACGGACTGCATGAACTAATTCACGATGACTCATGAATACTGTAGGCAACTAACACAAATTCAAGCCATTAGCGTACTTTGTCTCAGCCCCATATGGCATGTGTGTATCATGACCATAATCATCTCATGCTGTGTGGGTGTGTGTGTGCACATCACTGTCAAACAAAGATGCAAGTGGTTGTTTGTGTAAGGAAGCAGAGATTTGGGGAGGAAATGATTCTAAAAGAAATTCTCACATACAGCAGACGTAGATAGTGAATCATATTCTAAATCTCTCTGGTTCTAGCTTGACTGTGGTCTAGTCTAATCAGTAATACAATCTTTAATACATCTTTGGTGGCTTCTTGCACCTGTTTCAAGACGAAGATGAAAACAAACCTAGAAATGGAAGCTTTAGAGAACACTGAAAAAAGTTGTCAAAGTTTCCTCCCTCCTGATGAAGTGTCTCCTCACATTAAGTCATGTTCTTGCTGCACACTTCGGACCAGCAGGCAGAATCTGATCGTGGTCACGGTCATTTCTTTTGAAAAACAATTCAACAAAAACTGCCAGCACTGAACATTAAATTTTCATAGTAAGTACAATAATGTTATATAGAAGATTTTATATATTCACAATAAACACTAGGGGTTACACCCTCTACAAATATTTATTTAAACCAGCCAGTCAAAAATGACCTGATAAAGATCCAGCTAGGAATGAAATATTGTGTATTTAAATAAATATGCGGAGCTGTCAGTCAGCACTGATTTTATATTCTCATGCCTGACGTTTGCTTGGACGCGTTCCAGGCTTTTTACATTAGTTCTTTTTTTCATACTGTGGCATTTTTCCAAACTGTTTGATTTGGTTGGAAAACAGCTACATGGAGACACAGAGAAAGTACATGACAGCTCGCCATAGCCTGTCTGTGTTGCACTTGTTGACTCTGATCACTGTCACTCTAGTATAGTGCATCGTCTGCCTCTGTATAGTATAGTATAGTGTATAGTGCAGGACAACAATGGGACAGGGCTTTTTGTTATTGCGGGAAATCCAGCAAGGTTACACCCTTTCCCAGAATAAAGACGTTAATGTTGCTTATATTCACTGAAAAAGATCTTTAGCAAGTACATTTATATTAGAAGATTAGATTAAGAGGAATTTAAGTTCCTTTTTGCACTTTTTCATACAGTTTCCCATCTAATCATTTAACAGTTTTTTGCTGTCTAGGCTCAGACAGTTTAGCCTTTTAAATTTTAATGTAATGTGTTAAGACAATGCATCACCACTATGGATACCCTGCATCTGGATATATCTGTCAGTCTGGAGTCTATCTGGATGCTGCAATTGTTAGTTGATAACTCCCGTCGATTCTGCTCGCACAGCACTCTGACCATCATACGGGAGATGTCAAAAGAGTAGTAGTAGGAGGAGGAGGGTTATAGCTGTGGTGCCTCCAGATGCTCACTGATTGTTCCCGGTGATTGTGCTGCTAGTATCTGTGACCCCCTTCTAATCTACACAGATGGAGCTGTCAGCTCCATTACGAGTATGAGATGATTAAAACTGCAGTCAGTTAAGCCACTACTGATAACTTGGGTCTTGTTAGATGGTATGAGAGTTGCAAGGTTAAATGTTACAGGTTTGTGAGGAGTAGGAAAAAGGTACTATGTCATTTGTCATGAGACTTCTTGAAACAGACACATTTAGTGGATGTTTAAAAAGGAAGATGGCATCCAATGTAAAAGTCAGCAGGTATTAAAAATAAGGAGATCCGTTTTGCAACAATTCACATCACACCATGAGGTTTGTGAAGGGACATGAGGGTTAACTGAATGGAGTAAATAACTAAGTGTTCAACCACTGTAGAGCAAAGTGAGCACATGTAAAATGTATGTTAAGTGTCTTAGGAATCTATTTTTGAAGAAGCAAGCTCAGTGAACATTGTAAATTTTGACCTGTGATAGACCTGTAGAGGCGTACAATACAGCCTCTTCAACAGTGAGAGACACACATAGAGACAGAGAGAAACCACTTTTCGCTACGGTTACCATGGCAATCCAATAAATTTGCCATTACTCCCTGTATTGACTCTCAATGAAGTGGGTAAAAATGAATCTCCTTTTCTAGAGTGTTAAATCTGGACTCAGATGCTGATGCCCAGTGACAAGCATGCAGAGTCAAACCCGTTTTCCCTGATTTACAGAAAACTCAGCCAAGAGGAGATGGAAGAGCCAGACTGAGCAGATGCTGTTTCACTTTCTGTTTCTCTGCTCAGCTCTTTATTCATGGCTTGACATATCTGCCTAAAGGAAGAGAAGTGCAGATGTTGACTGAGACACTATTTTGGATACAGAATATTGTTCTGTCAATCAGAAGGGATAGGGCAAAATTTTAACATGACCCCTTTTTTCAGTCTAAATTCATTAAATTTATTTTAGCTGTTGAGAGATCTTTAATTTTATTGAAATGTTACTTAGTGTTGTTTGACAGGAAAGCCAGAGAGAAAACGTACTCACAAACATTGTAGGTGCCTGTTGTGATTCAGAACCCATTCAGCTGTTCAACAGTAAGCTAAGCTTTTGTTTGTTAAAAAAATATCTCCTGTCATCAACATGGCAGTACACAGATTTCAGTGGGGTTGATTGAAGCTGTATCAGTACCAGTGTCATTTTACACCCACATGAAAATTGCAGTCATTTTCATTTGTCTTTTGTTAACAGGGTGTTTGTGTTCCACTCTCTTAATATAAGCCGGCATATAAGACAAGTGTATCCTCCTGTAAAGGATGCCATTATTGAAGCAATATACTCTGGCTGCCCCCTTTTTTGTCCATCCCAGCAGCTGCCATTGAAGCTGACTGAATAATGCAGCAATGTCTTTGACATTGAGAGAAAATATGTGTAGAGCAATTGTTTCTGATCTCTCCCTGTTCAACTTTCCCCTCCTCTCTCTCTCTCTCTCTCTCTGTCCTGCTCTTCTCTCTCCCTGTCATAGCACCCTCTTCTTCAGTAAGTGTTTTAGATTGCCTGGTGACTCAGTGGAAATCAGCCTAGATTGACACTTTGACACTGACGTTAATTGGCAATTCCTAACTATCAGCAGGCCACCTTTGACGGAAATCTTTCCCCAACCCGTTCTGCTCAGGTGTCTGGTTGTGGGAGAGATGATCTTGGAAGGGTCACAGAGTGTAAGCGTGTATTGAATATGTCTGTACAAATGTTCTTTGTGGTGTTTGGGAGCGAAGTGGCTCAACCTCTGTAAGCTGCAACTCTGTTTTACAAATGAGGGGCCTTTCCCACATTTTTCAGGAGCTTTTAAGCGAACGGTGCGTGGGTGTACGCACCATTAGCCCTAAGTAGTGTGTGTGTAATGGGGATTCCTGTTATATATGTAGATAGTCTGACACACATGTCCCTATGCTTGTGAGGACAGATTGACATGGTGCATTCCCTAGCCCCTTACCCCACCCCTAACCATCACAACTGAATGCCTAATGCTAACCAAAACATAATTATAACCTTAACCCTAAAACCTAGTCTTAACCCCTGAAGTGCTCTTGGAAGTTGTGAGGACAGGCTAAAATGTCCTCAAAAGACCAAAATGCTCTCACAAGAATCGTATTTGAACAAAATTTGTCCACACAAGGAAATAAAGACACGTGCTCACACACAGTTAAAGAGTGCCAGGGACGATAACTCATACATACAAGCATTGTAATTAAATAGTCATTTGCTTTTCCTCATCATTTGTCCAGCATTGCATTGTTATAAAATTGTTACATTGGGCATTTTACAGAGGACAAACTACCTGCAGTTTAGATGTGGTCACATAATTCACCATGTAAATTATTAATAGACAATTCAGGAGTTCAGCTAGGTCAAAAAACAGTGATATGAATGGTTGCATACCACGGCTGGATTGTCTTTGGATGCTGAATGTTATGAGTCGCTATAACAATATGTACTCAATTGTTATTTTAACAAATGAACGTTAGGTTCACGAGTACATGATTTGGTAACTGGTGTGTGTAACAGATTATTAGCTTATCCTTTCTCATGACCATTTTAATATGGTCATATATTGTAATTGTACTGGTTGATTGGACAGTTTATCTATATGTGTTCAGGCATAGTAATGAAATACATACCTTTAACTTTCATGTACTTATTTTTAAGCAACAGATATCACAGTAGGAAAAGCACAGGTGTAAAGAATTAAATTTAGCTGCTTCAGTTTCAGAGTCCGGGTATTGTGCAGGTTGGCTCACACTCTCACTCTGTCAGGGGCTCTTGAACAGAACAGAGCCATCATTAATGTCGTGAGCAACACCTGTGTTTTTCCTGCTTTGAAAACTCAAAATGTCTGCTATGAAAAAGTCTCTTGTCTATGAAAATGGTTCTTCCTAACTAATTATTAAGTGAAAGGGGAAATCACATATTGTGGATATTTGTCAAATATGTCATGTGGAAATAGAAGAAATATGAGCTCAAGTTAGGGCTGGGCGATATAGACCAAAACTCATCTCGATATTTTTTGATCCCATAAAGTAATTACAAAAAGACAACTATGGGGCAAATGTACATGTTCCAAATGTCATAGGTATTTTATTAACGTATAACAAACTATTGGCAGTTTAGACAAATTTGGCACATATGAAATACGTTTTGTAAAAAAAAAAGCTGCATTGCTGATTAATCAACTAAGAGTTGTTAAAAAAAGAAAGTGCCCTTTTATGCGCCGTGTTGTTCCACCGTTAAGGTAGCGACCATGTCTTTAGCGATATGCTAAGCTACTGCTTTGGTATTGTCGTTCCACTTCTCGCTTTTTCACGAGTGTAAGAGTTTTGTGGAGATTTTTATATCTCATTTAGAATTATATCGATAATTTTAAACTATCGATATATCGCCCAGCCCTAGCTCAAGTCATTGCTGACCTTTCAGGTTAGTTACGATCACTACAGACTAGATACTGCCATAATGTGTTTCTCACATTAAAATTACATTTTAACATTTCAGGATTATCTTGTTGCAGTAAAGCAGCTATGAAACTAGTTGGTTTCAAACTGCACAGCACTGAACAATCACTGGCCATTTTAACCATTAAAGGGCAGTCACTCTGGCTTGAGCTTAACGCATGAATGTATTTTCTGCTGCTTGGCGGAAAAAGCTGTAAACACAACACCGACATTTTATCACTCTGTTAAGTTGTTATGGCAACGTTGGCAAAATGTTCCCTTCTTTCACACATTCAGTAGACTCCATGTCCCATATTGACACTAACTTTTTAATTCTGTTTTGGTGTCCTCCAACTCTTGAGGGAAATATCTGTTTTTTTAGAGAGTAAATGCTCCACTGTTTTCACCAGCTAGTTACTAACTTTGACTGTTCGCTGAGCACAGAGCATGCAGTGCTTTTTTTCAGTGAACACAGTGTCTACTGTGGCTGGAAGCCACGCTGGAGAGAGCGATGAGACTGAACCGTATCTACCGGATGGTTGAAAATCTTACAGTAAAACCAAAACAATTAGCTGAAAAGCTGTGTAGTGCTGAGAGGAACTGCATAGTTTAGAGGTTATAATTATCTGTTAGTCAATACAAGCAACACCTCTTGCATTACACATAGTGAGTTACCCCATTGTTAAATTTTGGTGTGTTCCTAGGCTTTGTTTTAATGTAGTAGTAGTTTAAATGTGTGTTATTCTACAAGCCTGGTTGTATTTTATTTAGCTGTCTCCTTTATCTTATTGCTGTATGTTGGTCAATTAGATATTTTAAATGGCACCGAGGCAGACGATGTATTATTAATCTTTAATGCATTCAGCCTGAAAATGCTGACATAATGTGATGTGACAATGGTACATCATGCTAAAGAGTTTTTTAGATGATACTACTACTAACCAGGCGATACCTGCTGTGCACATTTATTGACCTCACACTGAGTTCTTGTGTCTAAGCTGGGGATCTATTATTAAAAGTAGGTAGCAAGGGGATATTTCAACTTCCATGCTTTTCTCTGACATGTTCATCAAACTGTCATGGCCAAGAAGGTGAAAAATCTCATTTGTTCCTTGCAGGGAGATTTGATGGGGACTCAAATCCTGCTGCCATAGAGGTCACAAGCTAGCTGTCCCCTTGTCCCTGTATACCTTCCTGTCCCTTAATTTTTTCTTTTTTTTCTTGCTCCCTCTCAACCTCTTTTTGGTTGGCAATGATTTGACCAATCAGAATGTAACTCTATCTCTAAGGCAAGCCAAAGGTGAGTTTTCAACCTCATTGCCAGGACACAATGACTTTTAGATAGCCATGGCAATTTTTTTTTCCTCCAACAGGCAGTTGTAGATGAAAATAGAACTGGCTTCTGCATTGAGATTTGTTGCCCATGTCATTATCTGCTCTATTATCCATGCACCCTTCACAGTACTGCCCTGAAAACGAGGTTATAATGGACTTAATGTTGGTGTTTGTGTTATTGGACCTTACATTACATTGGGTTAATTAGTTTCATTAAAAACTGTACTTTGAGAGTATGTATAGGTTTTCTGCTCCAATGGAAGCCTGTAGCAATTTTAAATGGGCTATTTGAACTTAAATTCCCTGTAAACATATAACATAGGATGAATAAACTGCAGACGACATGCTCATGTTTACTAATTCAGCTGATTTGATTGCACTGGTATGAACTTACACACTGTCAAGCCTGCTAAACATATGCGGTGTGTTCACTGACATCACTTTCATTAATTGATGGTTGCATACACATGATGGCTGTTTGTACTTTACTCACAAGGTTCACTTATTTCCCTTGCTGGGCGGAGGCATGTCCAGGAAGGGAAGGGACAGACCCCAACCTAATGCAGCCCAGTAATGTGATTAAAACAGTTGTAGTGTTAGAGGACAAAGTTGCACAGTGCAGCTTTTGATCCTCAGCTATTGATCAAGGTCATGGGCTATTATGCCTGAACTTGGACTGATGTTAAAATATAACACTTTCGACTTGTCCGACTTGATGTCAGTTGGAGACAAACGAAGAGGGAAACAGAGGATAGAGATGGGATATGAGGGACATGGAAGAATATGACTTGCTACATAAGTTAATGTGCTTTTTTCTATGACAAGAGAAGGTAAGGCTTCCCTGAGCCATCCGGATATATCATTAATCCAATGTTGACCTGGCCTACCTTTTACATGGTCCTGCCGACAGAAGTTTATTATCCAAGAGGAGGGTGTCCAGGCAGCAGGCAAACAGAGGAGAGGCTGTGTGCTTTTTGAAAGTGATCGAGCAGCGTTTCCTTTTGAGCCTTCCTGAAGACAAAATGCCATGGATCAGCAGCTAGGCAGCTGGCTCATGGAGAAGTGAGATGTATAAGGCCCATGTGGGCATTTTCATCATGACGGCTTTTCTTTTTATTGTGTTTTTCCCTCTTGCAGCATGTCGCTGCTGTGCGTCATTGTGTACTTGTCATCCACACACATACAAAACACAATAACATACAGTACAGTGCATTGGACTTGCACTAATCCTCACTTTAGACATGTACTGCACCATTTGGTTTGTGGATTACTGTGCTCTGGAAAACGTGTGAGATCAGCCATGGAGAACAAATAGGAGCAAGTAGAATACATTTGGTCCACATTCATATCTGCAAGTTGATTAACATGCAGTACCAGTACATTTAAAGAACAGTTGTAATTTTATGACTTTGCACTGTCTAGAAAGTTTAGCAAAACAAGGCTAAAACCCTGGTACCTGGAAGATCTTGACGAGATCTGCAAGATTATAATATTGATCATTTTCATTGCTATTTGATCAGTGGTTTTAGATACTTTGTTATTACTTTGCCAAATAGATACTCAAATAAATAAACTTTACTAGGATATAACAGAGCATCATCAATATTTTTATTGAACTATAAGAATGAAGTGAATGTGTGGAAATGGCTGCTTGCAGTGCAGTTCCCATCAGCTTAGTCTCTTTTAGCTCATTGTTTTGGTTTTCAGGCCCTCACCTGTTTCCAGGCGCAGCAGCATTTCAGTGAAAAAGCTCTGATGAAGTCACTATTTGCTACCTGCCCAGCACCAAACACCAGATTGACACAGTTAGTGTTTAGCAAGTGAAAACAGTGGGGTATTTCTCAGCAAAAGCAAAATATATTTTTCTCAGTAGTAGTACATATAGACCAAAAATGATGCACTTTGGGTTGGTCAAATTTTATTTGTATAAACTATTCAGCTTGATATTGTTCTGATGTTCATTAGCTGTTAATTAACAAACAAAGAATACATTAGGCTGGCATTTTTTCTTTGTTTTGATATGTAAACAATTTTAAATCAAAAGTCTTAAAGTTGTCCCTTTGACATTTTTAAGAAACACGAGTATCTAATTTTCTGTCCTACATGCTTGTAGTATATATGTATGTATCCTCATTCCTGCATTTACATTGCTTTTTTGCTTTTTCAAAGTGGTGAGACTACCTAACAATAATATCTTTTGATCTAATATTTTATTTGATATACCATGCCAAATAACTTGGTCTCATGTAGTGTTTAAACAAAAGCCTTAGGGCAAAATCTACAAAGATACTTTGAGATGAGGAAAGCCAGTATAAAAAGAGCTGGGACTTAGTATAAATAGGAGCAATATTTTTTTTTTTATTGTATTTGTACAGAATTGTACAGAATATATGAATCTGGGTTTATTTTTTGCTTTTTTCACATGAGAATAAGAAGTTTTAAATGTACTTGGAGAAAACTTAGATGGCTTAGTTATCCATTACAGTTAACTGTACTGTAATGGAATAATTCATATCACTCTCAGTTATGAATAGCAGCAGATGACACAGTCATCAATACTTACTGAGAAGCAAAATTGTTCTGGGTTGTCATCCTCTACTTTCTAAGTGAGCTACCCTTGATACTTTGTGGAGCACGGTGGGTTTCAACAGTACAGTACAGTAAATAAAAGAAGTGTCTTGCTGCTGTAAACAACAGGAGTGCAACATTGTCCTTTACAAATTGACTGTAATGCTCTGCTCTTGTGTTTACTTCTGTCTTTTTTAGGTTTGGCAGTTCACCAGATAATCACAATCACTGTGTCACTCATTATGGTTATTGCAGCCTTGATCACAACACTCGTCCTTAAAAACTGGTAGGAAAGATTCCTTTTCTTTTTGCTCTTGCTCGTAGCTGGCCAAAGGTACAAGGTATGATTTTATGTTTGTTTCTTGTCTTTGGTGCGTGTTTTTGTAGCTGTGCGCAGTCGGGAAATGGTCGCCACAATAGCCATCAGCGCAAGATCCACCAGCAGGAAGAAAGCTGCCAAAATCTGACAGATTTCACCCCAGCCCGGGTTCCCAGCAAGGTGGACATATTCACTGCCTACAATGACAGTCTGCAGTGCTCACATGAGTGCGTTCGGACTGCCGTGCCCATCTACACTGATGAGATGATCCAGCAGACGCCTGTCTACAAGACGTCTTACAATGGAAACAGGTACGCTGACCCAGGACTTTTACAGCTTGAAAGGCAGATGCTGACTAGGATATTTTTTTTAACTAGTCAGCCCTGGAAATCCATACTCTCGTTTATTTTATGATGCCTGTGTCCACTATAATTAATACAGTTAATGTTATTAGAGTCTAATAGCCTAAGTATTTTGCAACTCTATGCTGAAAAGCAGTGCTAAATCAATTTAAATTGGGTAAAAAAATCAATATCTATAGTTTTTTCTTCAACTAAAATAATGTTTTATGAAGAGAAAATGTTCTAACATTTAAAAAATGACTAACACAGTTGAAAAAGAGTATACCTTACACAGACAAGTCAATCATGATCAATCGCCGCTTTCTTCATGAAACGTTTGGATTCCTCACACTCTTCTCCTTGCTTGTGTTGTTACTCTCAACAATAATCAGCTTCAGTTGGGAGTTGGTGAGAGCAAATTCACCCATAAATTGGCTGCCTTCAATGCTGTTGTCCATCGCCTCACTCCTCATCCATCTGCCTGACACCTGGAGCGGTGGCTGAACACTATCCCTCTGCACGCTCAAGCTGCACACAAGAATCTAAATCTACCAGTAATTCTGCTTGTTATGTAATGACTCAGTATATAGATGTAGGACAAGAGGATGCCAAGTCTTTACAGTGTCTTTCTGTCTAACTGATGTTTCTGACATTTCAGACGTCCATGGGTATGTGTACTGCATATACTTTCCAAACTAAACATCAGTACCCAGGAGTCAGTGTGATGTCAGTAAACTCCAGATAACAAATCCTTGTTTACCAACAGCATCAATCTGAGCTGCTTTACATAGGTGTGTTTTAGAAACATGACATGTTGTAGTATTAAACTAAGATTATATGTGTAGTGTGACAATAAGATTGGATAACAGTCGTCTAAGCTGCAGAGCCAGAAAGATGGTTACAGTTGCTCTGTGTATCCAGGCCCCATAACAGATTTATTATGGTGCCGGTGAGAGTAGGATCATTTATCTGGTGGAAGTAGTCTGGTGTATTTATTTAAAGTCATGCAAGGATGGCTACACTGGTACTGGTGGGATTTTTCATGCTAGGAAACAATATTGCTATTAATCTTCTGACAAGATGTGGACATTTCTGTTTATAATTAGCCCAGACTATGTTTTTGTCTGTGGAAGATTATTAGGCCTTGAAGGAGATATGTCAACTACTGAAAAAGATGTTAATATGACAAGCTATACAAGTCATATGTAGCCTTTCAAACTGCATCATAATGTCTCACACATCACCCCACAGGCCCTCTCCCACTGAAAGACAACTGATTCCTGTGGCCTTCGTGTCAGAGAAATGGTTTGAGATCTCTTGCTGACGAGCTGAAGGCCTTGTTCACTTCCTGTGGGTGGAAGAGACTTCCTGAATTCACACTCTGGTAGGTACTGTGCCACTCTGTCCCCTTACAAATCATCATCTGAGCCTTAAACACCCCGATCCCTGTGGTGATGCTGCCCCACTTTGGGAATAGAAGGGAACTTGGCATATGTTTGTTATTTGTAACATTATTATGCTCTCCATCTTCTTTACTGTGATGAAAGACAAGTGAAAAATCAATATTGTGTAGTATCAAAAGTTTTAAATTGTAATAAGAGAAACTACCTCCTGCCAAGTATTAATAAAATATATGTTCACAGGTAATGACTTCACTCTTTATATTCATATTAATATTAATTTCACCACTCTTATTCTTAAACCAAGAGCATTTCTAAGAGTAAGGGAGTGCTTTCACTTGACTTGTGACACATTTTGTGCATGGCTAATATATGCCAGAACGGCCTGCATTTGAAATTCAAAGCGTGAAAGTTAAACACATGCTCTGGCCCCACAGTGTTGCTGGAAGCCCGGGGGAGGTGTAACGTCTGCTATTGACCCAGATTTTAAAAGGAATAGATTGCCTGCAGGTAGTGTACTGAAAGGATAGCGCCTCGCTGTTGTCTGGACACAAATTAGTCTCATTCAGCTCAGCTCTCCACAGAGTGCTCCCTATGCTGTTGTATTAAAAGACATAAGATCCTTTATTATCTCTACAAAACTAATGTATTTCTTAAGCTTAGATGTATGTTACAGCAGGTCTTAAATGTACAGCTTTTCTGTACAGCATTACCCTTTGATCTAGTTTGAGAGGCACTGGATTGCTTGTTTTTTTAGGCAGAGCTGGAGAACAGCTCCCTCTAAAATGCTTTTTATTTTGCTTTTATCGTTTCATTTTGTGCTGGGTCCACAATTTGGGGTAATTGTGATATTGTTCTTGTCTCCACAGGATCCAGCTGGAAACAAGAAACACACAAAACAGCTTCTTTTGTAAAATAGCGTGATCACTCTTTGGACACTGGTGAAGATATTTATTTTTCTAGTGATGACAAGCTGAGCAGCCACAGCGCTGCCAATCCATATTTCCAGGAACGTACAGTCATTTAGATATAGATTATATACAGTATAGGCATATTTACAGGATGTGTGGGACAAGACTGTGAACATCACAGGTGTCTCATTTGACATTTGAAAAAGGACCCCAAGGAGCTGCTGTGTGTGGAAGATGAACTGTATTTATGAACAATGTGCCAATAATGCCACTATGTGCCACAACCTGGATAGAAGGAAGGTTCAACAACTGATGGACTAAACTAAGAGTGCTATATTAACCCTGTACCCAACTCATTAATTTTTTTGGTTTGTTTGTTTTAAGAAATGTGAAAGTAAAAAAAATATGCTACAAATGTATTTGAATATGTTTTGAAATAGTTTTAAGAAATGTGTTGCAAAATATCTAAAATCTAAAAGATATTTATATGAAGTACTATTCAATTAGTTGGAGAAGAGAGAAGATGGAGAAAGGAAACGGTATATGCTTTACTGAACAACTGATTTTGAAAACATTGTTTCTACCAGTCCCATTTAAAAAGAAAAGAGTAGTTACGTCTATTTTTTTACACAGAAGAGTCTGCCATAGCCCTAACAGTAGAGGTCCGAACCACCATTAATTAAATACTCCCACCTGAGCTGAGATTTTTACAAAGAAAATCACCTGAATATACCTGGTGGAAGCAAATCTAATGCCTGCTCCAACTGCGCATGATGTAAGATTTGAGTTGGGTTCACGGAAAAATACACAAAAAGGTTTCTGTGGTGCAGGCTCGCAACTTCAATGAATCCCATATCAGCAAATTCATGTACAGATTAAGAACAGCCACAATAGACTGCATGGAGCTGGACAGGACATTCATACTGCCTCAGGTCTATCTAGCTCTTTTGCACACTTTATGTTGGTCTCTGTTTGGGATAAAAATGTAATGATTGGTGATGATTCAGATCTGAGCTGTAATGCTAAAAAGGGTGGAACAGATTCAATATGAGCTTTACACTCAAATAATTAATGCCCTAATTTGCATAAATAGGAAAGAGATTGAAAAATGAATCCCTCTACAGATAGTAAATTAATATCCGGACTCAACTCCCAGATTGGGTCTGAAAGTCTGAATCATAATCAAAAAGTCAAGAAGAACATGAGCCAATTTGTTGAAGATGGAGCATAAAATTATCTTAGAAGAAGCTGTGACAGAGGTGCTGCAAATAGTCCCCGTGATCTGCATCATTTGTTTTAAATCCAAGATGTAAGCTGGAAGGAATTCCCTCCCTGAATGTGTGGTAATAAGGGTTAGTTAGCTCGTCCCAGAGCCACGTCCAGCCAATACTTAATATTTCTAGGATATCAGATTTTCAGCTATCACAGCCAGGATGATGAGGGTTGTGTACAAATAGATCTTTTTATTTGTTCCAAGGGAAGCAGAGCTTAATTAGGAAACGGACGTATGACAAAGAGCAGTTTCATTTCGTTATTTCAAAAACCTAAAACACTCAGTGGATTGTTGGAGTAAGGGGATTATGTGAAGTCAATCAGCTGCTGCCAAATTGGTTTAAACTATCTCTTTAGTTAAGGTGAACTCCATGGTCAGAAGAACAGCAAAGCTTTCCTGATAGCTTTCTAGCACAAGTAATGTTATTATTAACCTCAAGCTCTGAAGTGCAGATTACTTTTGTGCTATGAGGCTTTTGAGGGAGCCACCTCTGAATCTACCTGTTATTGTGCTGTGGGTTTGACAAAGCACAAATACCATTCTGTAATTGTAAGCGTTTTTGGCTGCAGACAGCAATATGTACAGATGAAAAGGTAGGTTTTATTGCCTGTCGACAGTGGATCTACAGTTATTCGCTTAGGTGGTTTTTAGGCTTGTACTCAGTAAAATGAAAGGATTCAAGAAAACAGGTTGTTCCAGTGAGATCAGCATCTGTAAATGTGAGAAATTCAGGTGGTGCCGAGATGGCCTGGGATAAACACTGTGGTGCAAAACTCCTGCTTTTGCCCATTCACATGAAAACCACTCTCATGAATGACCCATACCAGTTCAGCCTCACATGTGTGTCAGGCTGTGGAGTTACTTCTTTGACATAACATATATTTTTTGAATGAAGAGTGTTATCTTACTAGTCAGAGGGTTATGAAAACTTACTGTATATTATACACGTGTAAATGTATTTTCTATATATTTGCTTCTATTTGTGTACAGGTGTGTTCTATTTTTCAAGACCTCTCCCATTTTTGGGAAGGTTTCAGCTAGGTCGGGGATAGTGTCTTTGTTTACATGTGTAACTACGGTATTTCTTTCAAAACACAAAACTAACCTTGTGCCAAGCTTCCTACCTGCACTTTCAAGCAGTACTTGTATTATATCTTTAGCTAACCAGTATAATACTTCAGTAGACACTGCAATAGTTCAGAGACTGGAGAGTGATTTCCACGCGAGATGTCTGAAAGTAACAGTGCTGATTGATTCAAAGAGGTGTTGTGATCATATGTTGGGTTCTGCTGTGTTCATGGTTGGCTGGGAAACCAATGACTTGCTGTTCTTAAACATCACTTCTACATTAACCCTAATATTCAGTGTATCATCACATGAGGAAAAAAAACCCAGTGTAAATCAAACAGTAGCTGCCAAGAAACCAACTAAACTTGACTGGGTTGCATTCATTCGTCATATTTCTCATTTTGTATTTGTATATACATATTGCTATAACTGCCCCAGAAAATGTATGATTTTTCACATACTTTACAGTAAAGAATACAAAAACTAATATTAACATTTATGAGATGATGAAATATGAATCAGGGAAAGAGATAGAAGAAGAATTATGAAAGGAAGATGTGTGAAGTTGTTTTTGTCTGCATTTTCTTTGTTATGCAACTGCTAAATCAGCCCAGATCAAGTTTTTAAAGGATAATTTGGTTTATTTCAACTTATGCTTTTCTATTTAGCCATGGCAGCCATGTGGGGCTGAGGAGGACAGTACAGATATATCAGAAATAATTAGATTGACAGATCCTGTGACTGAAAAACTAACATGCAAGTAGGGAACATGGTTAACACAACACCTGCTGAACATCAGCATGTTAGCATTGTGATTGTGAGCATGACATTAGCATTTAGCTCAAAGGGCCTCTGTGCCTGAGCGCAGCCTCAGCTAAATCTAAGTACATGGCTGCAGCAGGGTAAAACAGTGGATAAAACATGAGTACAAAACTGTGTATGCATACAACTACTGCAAGTATGATAAATCAAACTTAATCCTTAAACCAAATTGTGATGGATGATGGAGAATTTTACCTTCGTTTTCTCCGCTCATTTTTCTTGCCTCATCAGACATTTTTTGTGACATTTCCAAGATCTCTGCAATGATTTTGGTGAATGCACTGTTACAATTACTGAAATAAAAGAAAAAAGTAAAACAAGAGACAAGTTGCACTAAACCTGAATTATCCTTTAAGCTTACATACAGAAGAGCTTGGCTGAAGTATGATGAAGTACTTCTGTATTACACCCAAAACCTTTTGAAATTTGAGCTGTTGCCCATTTGTGTTTCTGTACTAAGAACACTGTACGCTGCCTGATAATGTAAAATGTCACTGTAACCCAATTGAAGATTGTTGACATTTTATACCAAGCCAAGTGTGTGGCACTGATTTTCTGATTCTTTTCAAACCCACAAAATCACATTGTTCAACAGAGGGAATCTTTGACATTTTGTATTTGATTCATTTTGAATTTCTTTTTGTTTCATACGGTAGAAAAAAATAGGTTACTTCAGTTAGCCTTATAAACCTGTATTTGCATTGGTAGCATCACTCATTAAAATTACACAGAGCTGTAACTGAAAGAAATTCACCTGAAGGACATTTAGAATAGGAAAAATGTACCTGCAGCTATAATATACAGTATAAAGAATTTTAACAGGCATGACTATTTGGAGACAACTGTGTACATGGGCCTTCTTCTTTTAACTCCGTCTGAAATCAAACTGATTTGTAAGGAAATGCCTTACTGCTTTCTTGCCTTTTTTAGTTTATATTTCAGGATAGCTGATGAGTGTGGTGTATTATAGCTAAGTGGGAGGAAAATGATTCCACTTCGCTGGTCAGATTTGATTCAGGAAACAGAGCTGTGCAGGGAAAGGCAGAACCGGAACACGGTGGAACAGGAGGGCTTGTAGAGAAGTCTTAAATAGACACCAAAGACGTCTTGACATGCCTTTTTCATAACGAATGAATATTTCGCAGCTCCTGCTTCTGTCTCTTCAGCAACCCATAAAACCAATGCTCCCTTCAGCACAAACAAGCTATCAATCAGCAAGGCTTTTCCTGTCAAGATGAAGGATGCACCGCACATGCATTTCCAGGGACTGTGATTTTGTGTTTGCATGTCAAACATAAAAAGAGTGAACTTATTGACATGTTGTTTGACTTAGATGTTGGGTGTACATCTCCAAGGCCAGTAGTTATTTTTTTCCATGTCATCGAAAGCATTCACATGAGGGGAAAATAATCAATATATTAACAATATACTAAGGTGAGACTCGCCAAAAAGAAGAAAATATTTGATTTGACAATGAAATGTTAAAGTCATAGCAAAGGTTTATCTTTATAGAATGATAAGTATCCTACTGAATCCATTTTTTCAGCTGTCAGAAAACTGTAGCTCCTCACTCTGCTCCTCATCGTTTCAGAAAAAAAATAAATCACGTACTGTGCGCTTACTGTAACTACAGTGGAGGGCTCTGACTCTCCTCTCGGGTCATGTTTTTACTTTTTTTAATCACAAGAGCTAAGGCACTGTCACTGTCAGTGCTTATCAATACACTCAAAGACTTGAAAAAAGAAAAACACTTGTTTGCAATGTCTCGATTCTCACATAATCCCTCTGCCAGATGGAGACTAGCTGTGTGACCCAAATCTGCCATAGAGGCATTTGCTTTGCATAGACGGCCTCAGATGCTGTGCATGCATGCTGCGCTGCCTTCAGAGGAGCGTGCAAGCCTGAAATGACTGACACTAAGAAAATTTGTAATAACATGGAAATATTGATCCATTGTTGGTTGATTCCTGAGTTTGCAGAGGTGTCAAACAACCCATAAATATCATACATACAGTTTAGGTTTTAAGGGGTGAGGATGTAGAATAGGATTTTTTCTCAGTTTTGGGGAGGGGTAGGGAGGGTTTCACTGTTCATTCAAGCTGACTTAATCTCAATTCATAACTGTCATGAAGGAACCTGACTCGAGTTGTGTTGTCGCCATAAAAATGAAGAGTTTGTACTTTGTGACTCTTAAACTTTTTATATTTGTGTTTAATATATCAATGAGTACCTCTGTTAACTTTTGTATAAGACCTATGACTATAGTATATACAAACACACACACATACACACAACACACCTCCACAAAAGGGACTCCAGTCTGTCTCTGTGACGGCTAAATGTTGTATAACTTTTATTTTGTGTCCTATGAACCACATCTCTTCCTTTTGTAGTTATTGGTAAACGTTTAAATTTCCAGGTGACTTTGATTTGGTTACTCTTGTACTACTAAGGTCTGTATTTGCAAGCACTGTAAATGCGATTCTCATTGGATTCGTCCTCTGTACATTTAGTACTCTGATGTTGCTGTTAATAAAATGTAAAACAACATTGTGCTATAAGGAGTTTGTTGGAATGAATCCGGGAAAGGGCAGTGATCAGGGCAAACAGCACAAAATAAAATATTTGAATATGAATTCAATCTCTGGTCTGCATGCGTTTGTCGAATCAAATGATATGATAATTTTAACACCAATATACTTTTTTTTTTTTAGCATTTTAATCAAAAAATTATTGTCTTGCTTTGATATATTGCCAACAAATGAGACCAGAAATAAGGTGAGCACCACCGTGCACTGGTATTTGCACAGTATGAAATGTGTTTCTTGATGCTGGAAGAACAGCACTAGAGTAAAAAAAATCAAAGAAAAAAATATGTATTGCTTTTTATAAGGAAAAAGTGGTCAAATGCATCTATTTACATTAGCTATAATTTTATCTGGATTACATTACATTACGTAACATCAAAACTCATAATACAAAAGAAAATGCAATTCATTCTCAGTTTTACCCAGATCACACAGCTCACCCAACCTGTCCTCCTCCAGACAAGCTTCCTGGGTGAACAGGAGGGGCCCTGTTCTCAACTGAGGAAGTTGAGAAGATCTTTTGACATCTTGGTTAATATAAGGTTTAGTAACACAGCAATGCTTAATTTGAATTCATAATTCTGGCTTTAACAATACATCTTTTAACAATTTTCCATAAATGTATTAAGTAATTGCGTTCTAATTATATTAATGTTACATTATAAATTTGTTCTATAGATATATTGTATCCCAATGTCCTCCAAAGAAAAACCTGTTTAGTTATCTTATCTTCTGCCATATTTATTATACAATTCCATAATCTTATCACGTGCATTATATTGGGAGGTGTTTCTAATGTTTTTCCCCTCCTTCAGTTTAAATAAGCTTTCCAAAACATTAGAAACACCTCATAAGAT
Source organism: Sandelia bainsii (assembly GCA_032362345.1). Lineage (NCBI taxonomy): Eukaryota > Metazoa > Chordata > Actinopteri > Anabantiformes > Anabantidae > Sandelia > Sandelia bainsii. Next base: position 7,426,444 of record JAUMHL010000028.1, read on the forward strand.
AAATTAATAAAATGCAAAATTCATAGCACAGCTCATATTATATATATTCTCTGATATAATCTAATACCATAGACCCAAAAAATAAAGTTTTACTTTGATTTATAGCCAGTCTCCACTTGTAGCACCAAACACTTGCCACATTTAGCATATTTTGCAAATCCTTCTCTAATTCAGCCTGATCTGTGGGTAAATCTCCGGTTTAAAAAAATGCCCAGAACATTTTACCTAGTTGTTCACCCCAAAGCACTATTGCTTTGCTAAATGACAAAATAAGTCTGACACCATGGTGTGTCAGGATAAAATGCTCCAAAATGAGCGCTGACGTATTCATAGGGAGACCCATGAGAGCTGCAATAGCTATTTTTCTACCTGATTAAGGTGTGAAATGTCTTCTCAGTTGGCTTTTCTTCCTATCTAAAGCAGTCAACCATTAATAATAGCATTGATTATAGCTTTGTAATGACAGCCCCTGTTTGTTTAGTATGCACTTCACAATTGTTTGTGAAGGCTGGGTGGAGAATCCTGTTTAACATTTGCCCAAAGTGACAATCTCATCTAAGCAGTTCACATAAAAAAAGCTGACACTAGCAGCTAGTGGCAATCGTTATGTTTCTCTCATGTTGAATGGTAAAGTTTGAAGCCAGGTTTTCTGACATTTCAATCTAATGTACGTCATGCCCTAAAGCAGTGTCCTGTTTTCTTTATGTATTACAGCTTTGTACAATTGCTAATGAGTTGCGTTAGCTGGTAGGTGTTTGACAGCCACATTTATGTCACAACCAGGATCAGATTTGGTTTTGATTGGTTTGAATGGATATATCTGGATTAATACTTCCAGTTTATTACAATTTGGATCTTATTTTCATTGGTTTCAGTTACAATATATTGACGACAATATGATTGGCTTCACCAAAGCAACTGCTGAGATCTGAGAAGTCAGATCAAGGAAAATCAATCAGATAATCATACAGGTAGTCAACGAGAAAAAAATAATATGAAAATAAGAGCCAGGTTGTAATAAACCCATCCCTGTCTCCTAAAAATTACGTTCGTATAGGAGGTTTACAGTGAAGGACTGACATGCCGGAGACCCGAGTTCGATACCAAAGTCCCCTGTGAGGTTGGGTTTAGGCAATAAAAGTACTGAGGTTAGGGTTAGAAAAAAGATCGTGTTTTGGT
>JAUMHL010000028.1:7427687-7447570 GCA_032362345.1 Sandelia bainsii
ACGTTAACACAAAACGTAATCGGGTCGCAAATACATCCTGTATCAAAACGTAATCGGGATTGCAGTTTCGTCCTATATGAACGTAATTTTTAGGAGACGGGCTGAATAAACTATAATTATCCAGAAATAAAAAGTTTTATAATGCATTTGTCAAATGACATTCTATGTTCTCTCAACCAAATATTTTGTTTTAGGAAATTGCTAACAGTACAAGTGAATGTCCCAGCAAATATGACTGCAGTTTGACTCGTGTTCAATTAAATTTTAACAAGAACTTGTGTGTTCAGAGTTTCATGTGAAGGATCATAAAAAAGATGTAATGGTTTTCCAGGAGACTGCATTAACACTAAATTAATATTTCATAGAGACATTCACATCAACAATAATATTCTGTGTAAAATATTCAGTTTCATTGTGTTTTACTTGTATTAATCTGGATTTATAATGTTACACTTTTTTTTTTTTTTGTTAGAACCATGGCATGAGAAACACTTTATCCCTAGGTTTTGGAAAAATGCTATGAAAACATTTGGGGAAAAATGCTAACAGTGGTGACAAAAAGGCAAATGGACAGAGACAGTTGTTAACACACACACACATACACACACACCTGCTTCCATTGATGAGACAATAAATGTTAATTTCCCCTAGCAGGCAGTTAGCAGTTTTCCATTTCTTTCCAATCTTGTGATCAAAGGCATCTTTCTCATCCTTTCGTGTCTTCTCTCTCACTCTCTGGCTTGTCGTTTTCTTTCTGTCTTGCCCTCGTTTTTTTCTCTCATGCTGTCTGGTTGTTTCTGGGATCACCTGGAGATACAGTTCTCCTCTTCCGTTTGACGAATCGGCATAGGCAGAATGAGTCCTCCTCTGTGCTCCCTAAAGCTGGGCTTTGTCCTCGGGGAGGCCTGCCAGGCCGCATTAGCATGAGGCCAGTTGGATTGGTCTGCACTGACTGTGACAAGCCTGAAGCCCCACTCACTCCTCTTACATTAAACAGAATTATGCAGCCCTGAATGCACAGACGGGCCTGATCAATGGGGTGGATGGCACATGCCAACAGCTGCCAGGCAGATACTTTAGTATGGTGAGATTAATCCCTGCTGCAGACCTGCCCCTGTCAAAGACTCTGCCACCACCACGCCCAGTCAAATTGATTAGCTCCTTAGTTATTTAATGAGGAGTGGAGGGACCAGGCCACTTCTGACTGCCACCTGAGAAAGGTAAGTGTAGAGCCGAGAAGACAAAGTTAATTTTTTTCGGTGAAATTGTACAGCCATGTCAGAGGCGATTGGTAGTCTCTATGATGATCAAGGACTAGTCAAATGTGCTTCTCCAACTTAAAATCACATTTTCCCTAAATTGTACTGCTTTTTGAACGAAAGACAATTCCCAATTTTCCATTTCTGCTGAAACAGTCACACTTTTCCTGTTTCCTATGCCATAAAATAACATTCTTGGCAAGAAAGCACGAGTGGTTACCAGTTGGTTTGGGCAGCACAGGAAAATGTCTTGCTAGACTCAGATGCAGGGCATTGTCATACTTCTGTTTGCAGCTGTTTGGGACTCCCTAGCCTCTCATCTGCCTCTTAACCGAATGCCATCACCACTGTGCTAGAGAGCCGAAAGATTACTTTGGCCATCCAGAAAGTCTTCTTCTGCATCCTAGTGAGATTGTCCCTTATTGACAGAGCTTCATGCAGGGTTCACAAATCTCTCTTAGTAAACATGCAGGTTAAAACATATGGGGGTTAAGCACATGTGCAATTAATGCATGACGGTTGGCCCTTGAGTGTGATTTTGAGTTCTGAAAAATGCCACTGCTTACTAGAGAAACTGTCCTAAACTCCTAGTTGCACTAACTGTGGGCTTTAACTGGTGCTTCACCAGTTGTAGTATTGTAAGCCAGAGGTCCCCAACCACCGGGCCACACAGAAAGAAATTTTTTTTTCGTTTTCACGCGGCACAGTCTTTTATTTTGAAACAATCACAGACGTTCAAGCCAGTAGCTTGTCAGCAGACTGTAGTGACTGGAACTACGCACTCCATCTCTCTAGTCTTAGGTAAGGAGAATATAAACTTTTCACCCTATAACAGTAATTCTCTGACATTCTCGCCTTGAAGTCTATGGAAGACTTGAACACAGATTCCAGACAGCAGTGTCTTAGCCTGTGGCTCAAGCATAATGTCCTAAACTTTTCCACTCTACAGTCATCTTTTGAGTTGTGACAGTGTACACAGGTCTCCAAGTTGGCAAGTGGAGCTTTAGCATGCAACATATCCAGACACTGGACAGAAGCTTTGTGTCTCTGCCTTGACGAGAACGTATTTGCAGGCACAAAGGCACATACAATTTATAGCAAGCTCAACTCCTGTCAAACTGTTATGTCACTATGAATAGATTGAACATAAGTTAAAGCCTCCAAGTTGCCTGCCAAATTTGACGTAGTTTTACTTGCAGATTGTGAAAGTTTGGAACCCACCAGTGGTGTGGGATATTCTGTGTCTACCTGAGTTTCCTCTGGAACTCAAAAAATGCCCATAGGTGTGAATAGCTGTTTCCTGACAGACCTTTTCTACTTCCTATCAATAAAGGTAATAAATAGTCTAGAGCTTCACCAGCTATCTTGCTATGGTCCAAGACAGGAGCTGAACCAAGGCTACAGTGACACCAACTACAAATCTGACTTGGTAAAGTTCATTCATGCCCTCAACACTCTGGTATAACTGGTATAAGTGCTTTTCCATATAGTTTAAAATAACAAGGATATGTCAAGTTTAAACCATAGGTTTTTAGAACTGAGACAGTAATTACAATATAAGATTGTAATCAAGGAGAGAACATAATAATCAACCCTGTCTCCTAAGTAATACATTTACATTCTATTAATTTACAATGTATGATTTGTTTTGGAGGAAACATTATTGCTGCCTGGATTATGTTCACTAAAAATATGATTTCTAAAATGCAACATTCACACACACATACACACAGATTGGGAGCTGTTGAAAGCAGAAAAGTGGGGAAATTTTATTCACTAGAGGCTGTTCACTAAAGAAAAACAAGAGCATCAGTCGTTTCAGCAAGTGGCCAAACATTGCATTTGTTTCCATGCAAGTGACACGGCCCTCCAGCAGCTACAACTATGACTCTTCTTTAACTGGACTAAAGAAGGGAATAAAGTGACGTTATTATAGAGCCACAAAGTTAGCGTAGAAAGGAGGTTGGTGTGGGTAGATTGAACTATTTGTAAACATGATGACAAAGGTCCCCTAACCCAAACCAAAATGTTTCTCTGGCCATAACCAAGTTGATAACGACAAAACTGTAATAAAACAGATAATAATATGTAATACATACTGTAGGTCTGAAATTCATAATCATAATTTAAATAAATGCACGGTCTTGGTTGAGGGATGTCTCAGGCTAAGCAATATTGAGCCTCCTCTGTCAGAACAATTTTGGATTTCCTGGCTTAAAGAAATGCCAACTGGTGAACCCAAATCTAAGCCACAAAACACCCTTTGAAAAACCTAGAGGTGACATCACAGGCACTTACTCCATCTTTTTCTACAATCTGTGATTAGATCTTAATCCTCCAACTGAGACCAAAAAACATTTTATAGCCCCAGTAATGAGCTAAAAAGGCAAGAGAAGCACCAGAATATTACACAGCGTTTATGGTCAAATGCCTGCTGTAAAAACACACTCATCCTTAGCGCCTCCAGTAATGCATTGTTAAGTCTGCAAATGGCAAAACATTTTCGGGTGACAGACTAACTTAATGTCTGTCACTTAGAGGAGCTGTGAGATGCTAAAGGGTGAGAGTAACCAGAGAGCAAGAGCGTGAGAGAGCATACGACTTTTACCATTTCTTCAACAAAATTAAAACAAGAGGCAGCCCCAGGAAAGCATAAATATGACAATTTAATTCCTTTTGCAACTCGAAGAAAGACTCCAAAACAGGTTTAAACCTGGAACTTGGAGTCGCCAGAGGTGATTTGTGGTGATGTCATCCAGCTAAAATAGCTCCTCATTAGCACCTCTGAAGCAGGTCGTATGATTAATCGTCACCAAAGATTTACAATCCAATTAGAGAGTGTCTGGGTGTGGAACAAATGACTCACCTTTGAGGGAAACACATCAATGAACAGACCCAAATGGGCTTTTTCAGGCAATTTTTGTGCCTTGGGCTGATTGATGCTCAACTGGATGGGCAATGTCCCCGGGACAGCGGATGTTTGTCAGATGTAGAGACCAACCCTCACCATGTAGTGTAGTTTGTCATTAAAACATGGCAATTCAGTAGAATCACAGTTTATTCTTAACATTAAACACTTTGTTGAAGTGATTTTACATTACACTTTGTCAGAGACCAACAAAAAAAAAATTGGGTCTCTGTTTGAGCACATTTGTGAGTGTGCATGCACATATGTGCCTGCGAATGCATTTCTCTGGGAATGACTAATTTAGCAGCGAGCGCTTCTCCACTCTCCAGCCTAGCCTGAAGTTTTAATCCCCACATTTGCATGGCTAAACATAGGCTGATCGCCTCTACGCATCCACACTAGATATCGAAGCAAGGAATATAAATGATTGTCTCTATGGCAGCCTCTCTAACACTACTGGTATATGATGCAGTACAGCGAGAAAGTATATGCACAAGTTCCCAACTGAAGTGAAACAACTTCAGACGTTTTTTTTTTATCCTCATTGGGGCCAGGCCACTTTGTGTTCCAAAGAGTGATTCAATTCCTTGCAAATGGGCTTCACCAGGAGCTTCTGCTGAATTTAAGGGGAGAGCTCACAGATGCGGAACGGATGCAATAACCGCCGACTCGCTGGTTGATAGAATAGCTTTATCACACACTACTTGCACTGTAGAGCTTGGGTATTCTGTCTTGCTGGTATTTCACAAACACAGAAAGAAAAAAAAGGAAAAAATCACCAAAAAGGAGACGATGATACATGACAATAAAATGCTGTTAGTTTTTTAGCATCCATAGAGTCAAAAATTGTGATTTCCATGTAATTAAGCAAGAATAAAGCTGTTTACCTGGTAATAATAGCTGACACTGAACATGTCCCAGCAGCTGTCTGGTCCTCCTGTTTGGCTCGGCTTCTTATCCGAAGGTGAGCCAAGCAGGGGAGTGTGGCCAGTGCTGCTGGAGAAATAATATGTTGGTAGAAAAAAAAATAGTGTATGGATCAATAAATGTATAAAGTAATGCATTCTTTAAGAGGAATTATTAGTAGTTCCTCATTAATTGATTATCTTACCATTTGACAATATGCATGCTTCAAAAGGGTATAGAACATAACTTGTCTATGTTTTAAAGCCGTTATGTAATGCCTTTGTTATCCTTGAGGACTTTCATTAGTGAATCAGCAAAAAGAACAGAAATTGATGATCATGTTCATGGTGGGCGATTTATAACTAAATTTATAAATGCCAGCTGAACTGTGAAATCATCTGTTTCAGTAACTGTTTTTGGACTTTAGATATGTCGGCCACGGAGGTGTGTTATGTCACCTAAATACACAAGTTCAGCTGTTTTTTCATAATAAATCTCATAATGCAACATACAATTGAGTTTTCATTGTTAAGGGCATGAAACACAAATAAGTGTGTATTTTGCTACCTGATAAACAAACTGCGAAACATTTTCTTAGCAGTTAGCAACAACTCATGAGAACAGAAGGAAGTCACCCCGCGTGGGTATTGATTTTTCTCCCTGAGAATGTTAAATGTTTATTAAAAGAGCTCAGCAGCAGCAGGGGAGACAGGATGCCCTGAGATGATCTCCCCTTCTCACAGTATGCTCCCTCCTTCTTCTCTCTCCCCCACCTCCACTTTATTCTCTCTTCCTTTGAGCGAACACAGATTGACTTTAGGACAGCCCAGATCCGCCTTTTCCCATCTATCTGTGGGGCATGGCCCACTTTCCTCATTGCCCTGATGTCCCTCTTCTTTCGTCCACACAGAACTTTGATTACCTTCCCTCAGCCCAGTGGCTCTGAATGGCTGTACCAGCAGGTCAGGAGTCCAGCTAACAATACAGGGAGCAGCGAAGAATGGGGCAGATTGAAAGAGCTGCTGCTAGATTCACTATCCGCCATCTGTGACTTGTTTTCTTTCAGCTGATAGAAGATGACTTCTTTCCTCTCTGGCGGAGTTCTCTTTCAACAAGGCAGGAGAAGATCAAAGAGGCACAAGTGACAGCAAGAGTGAAACTCATTTTTGGATTTGCCTCAAAAGAGTTTATACAGTACATACTTTACACATCTTCTAATTTTCTTACTTATTATTTAAGCAGAAAGACAGAACAACAGATTTACTGTCTATCTAAATGTGTTACCTTTTTTCTTTATATGAATCCATCAATGATATAAGATACATGCATGATTATACTGCAGCTCTTCTTACAGAAATGCAACTGGGCTATTAAAAGGATCATGTTTTAAAATCAACCTAACATCATCCTAAAAAAGAAAAGTACATATTTGACCCCAGTTTCAACTTGAGAGGGTTAAACGAGATCAAAGCTGGTTATTGTGTTAATATTTTAGAGAGAGTGGGGAAGAGAAATTGCACTTTGCTATGAGCCGAAAGCTTTCCTGTCGGTTTTGTTCATTGTAACATTTGCTCCTGATGAGAAACACAGCCACTGGGAGATAATAGAATTAAGCCAAGTGAACGTATGCACTTGGAAGCAACACATTTTTAACATTGCATTTGTGTGTAGGCCTTTTAAGACTATGGAAGGAATTAAGTGGATGAGAGGAATTAAAGAAAGAGAGAGAAAGTAGTACTGTAGTGATGCATATACAGTACAGCATTTTCAGAAAATCACATTAAATGAAATATTACAGTCAATCCCGTGACCCTTACGAGGACAAGCGGTAAAGAAAATGGATGGATGGATTACAGTCAATACAGATGCATTTTTGTGATCAGTAATGCTGATGCCTCATATAGCTTTATGCAGTAAGTAAACTAAACAATTTTCCCTGTTGTTCTACTGCAAGTCTGACTGCAACTATTTTACTATATTCCATTATGAAAATAATTTGCTCTGTCTGACATATTCCCATCCAGATGCTAATTGCCTGCAGGCAACAGATGAGGTGGCACAGCGTGATTATAATCACAGATAAGTTGGAGATTTTCATATTTTGCAGACAGTGTCGCGCCGACTTGACCTTTCAGCTGTTTTCATGGGACTGCCCTGTTTGTGATCAATACATCAGTTGCCCTGCCGAGAAACAGATCCTGTGCTCAGAAAGTCTTTCAGAGCCTCCAACAGCATCATCACATTATAGTTACTGTACGTTTAGGCTGTGTGAGATGACTTTGATTTTGGAATTGATATCTGTCCATTTTATTTTACATGAAAGCTATCATTTTGCCTGCACACATAATGTGCTTTGAATGCTCTGATTAACTGTGCACCAACTGTGATCAGTTGATCATTTCAGGAGTTTTGATTGTGGCACCTACGCAGCATTTTCACTGCCTGATCCAACATGGTCGCTTGATCTCCACAGCACACGTGTTTTATCTGAGGCAGTTTGTGTTTATTTCTGGTCTCACCAATGATGTGCTGGTGTCAAATTTTCATTGTGCAATAATTGTGGTCAAAAATGTCAGTGAATTGTGTTATGACAGCTCTATCCTGCTCCTGAAATAGAATTAGTGCATAAAAACAGTTGAATCACATCACACTGTTGTGTCTTGGATTTCCACTATTTCTATATTTGATCAAACGTAACAAAAACTAACATAAAATACTCTCCAAGGACTAAAATACAATCAGGGTAGTGATTAAAATGATACGGACTGTGAAGTCAATATGAGCACAAGATCTTTATTATTCTCACCTTACTGTTCCATCACCTCACAGAATTATGCAGATTGTTTTACTATGAGTTGCTGGTATTAAATAGTACTGTAAATGTCAGAAGTGTGGTTAGAAAGTGAAAGAGGCCAAGACTGTGCTATCAATAAGAATGATAGCATCAGCAATTTAATTTAATTTAAAAGTGGTTGAAAACTACATATGTTTATGTTTGTGCAACATAGCCCTGTAAGGGCAATAGTAACTACTGTATGACTCTTCCAAAACGGCTACAAAACCACTATTGTCGGCATCTAAACACAATTAAAAGTTTATTTTATGCTGAATTGATTAATACATATAAAATGTAGTTGTATGCTGTGTCTCGACAGCAAATGTCACTTGTACCGTATATTATAACAACCAGAAATATGTAGCTAGCCTCAAATAGCTAATGTAGCTTAAGACACAAGAGTTAAGTTACTCTGAACCAGTTTTATTTGCATTTTAACATAAAAAAAATTGGAGAGGAAAATATGGAAAATTTTATACTTGGCTGAGGTGGAAAAGTTGTTATATGACTAAATGTAAAGAAAGTCCTACTGAAACAGACTTATCAAATTAATCATGTTGAACATGAAGCATGTGTATAGAGTAAACGTTGCAGGGTTTTCAAATGTAAATAACGTTTGTGCAGTGAAAATTGCCTTAGAATTTGTGTGCAAACAAAAGTAAAAAAAGTACAGTACTAAAGTACAGTGAAAGATGCTAGTGCTGATGCTTGCTAATATACTAATACAATTTAAAAATTACGTATGGTTAAATTCAGTAAGTTGCACAGATATAGCTTTGTGTTGTTTTATGATCAGACATATAAATAGTACACAACCTACACATATTTACATTCATATTATTTACATTATCACAGACACTTACATGGGAATAGTCAGACTTTATATGTGAATAGAAAAGTCTAATTATCATAAAGTAAAATGAACTTGAGGTATAGAAAAATAAGTTTGAGGCAGATCTCTAGACTTAAAATAAATTTTTGAAATGTGCTGAGGCACCATAGCACAAGTGCAATAGCTATGTCTGATTTCTTTAAATAGCCTTATTCCTTGTGCCCATGTACGTACAGTGAGTATAAACTCACATGTAAAACAAAATCCTAAAGTCTTGTCAGAGTTGTCACTTCTTACAAAATGACATTTTATGCTGTTTTACAGCTACAAAATAAACAAATGTCAGTAGGATTTGCATAGTTTTGTTTTAACATGTGTAAGTAGATATCAATAATTTGTAAGTTTTCAAGGATGTGAGAAGATGCAGTGAAATGTTGCTCCATATAGAACAGGCTATTCTTTTTAAAATTAGTAGTGAAGGGGAAACTTATTGTCGCTGTGACTCCAACTTAGAAAGGAACATAAATAACAGATACAGTATAAACAGCATAACATCCCTGTACCAGGAATATGAGACCGCCAGTGTCAGTGCTGTCAGAAAGTTTCACTTTCAAAGTCATTTCAGCAGGTTTCATCAGTGGCAGCTGGTGAGAACATTAATTGCCAATCAGGTGATCCTAGCAGTTTGCAGGGGTTAAGACCATCTCATCTACTTAATGTCATCCACTGCCTGTCCCTCCTCACACTGATCGAATGTTGTTTAATTACCAGCCAACTGTAGAGACTCAATGAAGTATTAAATAACTTAATGATTTGGCACTTTCCCCCCTATAGTTTGGATCCAGTGAAGTGGCTCCCTGCACATATTACAGAAATGACTACCGGTGGAGGTGTATCAGCCTCATGGTTCTGTACTCACAACAAACACATTGTAATTCGAACCACAGAAGCTATGTAAGCACCCCAGAGATCATAAACATTTAGATATGCTGTTTGAAGGGCTTTTAAAACACATATAAGTAATTTATTTCTTTAGCACTGACTCCATCCCCTGAGCTTTTAACACTATGAGCCTTTTAAATTCACCTGATTTGCACTGCTATCCCCCCAGAGGTGCTGTATTGCACAAATTGAACAGGCATTTTGCAGGCTTTATGGATTGGTGATGAGATGACTGCTGTTGTGCCTGTTGTGACCCGCTGTGTCAACACTTACTCGCAGCTACTGTTTCATGCTATTGCAACCTGCTTTTTCTAACATCTTAAATGGAAAACTGAAAGTTGTGGATTGTTAAAGGCAGCTAAGAGACTGCTGTACTAAGTCAGTGCACCTGTCAGATATGTCAACCTCATCCCACGTGGTGGCCAAAGCCAGCTTTCATCTTATTCAATTTTTTTAGGTCTTTTTTTGTCATTTTTATATTATTTTTAGTGCTTATCAGCCTGAAACTGGGAGAGCTCACACTGTATACAGTGCACCAGCTATCCTGCCAGCTATGTTGGTTTGTTCTATGTACTATGGCAAAATTGGAATAAAAAAAAGAAATACAATATACACCTTCATACAATATATGACCTTGTTTACAGAATTGAAATATACTAAATACTATGATCTGGTATGATCTTAGAAAGGAACATAAATAACATCAAAAATTTACATCAAAAATTCTCACAGTGCAGCCCCCCCTCCCCCACATTAGCAACTCTGACCACCTAGCAATGATGCTAACACCATTGTACTGAGCCACGGTGAAAGAAGTGACACCAACACTGAGGACTGTCAGAGTGTGGCCAAAGAAGGCAGTTTAAGCATTGCAAGACTGTTTTAAGATCACACAGTGGGATATATTTAAAGAGGCTGCCAAACATACACAACATCACTGACTTGCAGGAATATGCCGACACTGTTATTGGCTATATCAATAAGTGCATAGATGATATGACTGTTGTCAAAACTATCAAGCAGTGAGCTAGATCCTCTACAGTTTGCATACAGAGGTAACTGGTCCACAGAAGATGCAATTTCCACCACACTACACCTCACTCTGTCACACCTGGAAAGGGAGAACACCAATGCAAGGCTCCTCTTCATCAATTTCTGCTCCACGTTACCATAATTCCACAGCAGCTGGTAGAGGAGCTGAGGTTACTGGATGTGTATGCTGGCATCTGCAACTGGGTTCTCAGATTCCTGTCACAGAGGCAGCAGACAGTCAGAGTTGGCCGCCATACAGTATATTAAGAACAACCTCATTGAGCACAGGTTCAACTCAGGGGTGTATATTGAACCCCCCTGTTGTGTACTCGGTTCACCCATGACAGTACTGCCAGATTTAACTCCAACCATATCGTTAAGTTTGCTGATGATACGACAGTGATGGGTCTCATCACAGATAACAATGAGGATTTGACTGAGTAGTGTAGGTCTCGCAACCTCTCCCTTAAAGTGGATTAAACCAAGGAATTGGTGATTGACTTTAGAAAGAACAGCAAACATCGGTATCACGCACCACTGACCATCGATGGCACTACTGTGGAGAAGGTCAGTAACATGAAGTTCCTGAGTGTAAACCTGGCAGATGATCTGACCTTCGCACCAACAACTTGGCCATTGTGAAGAAAGTTCGGTAACGACTCAACCCACGCTGCAGACTCAAAAAAGGCAGGCCTTCCCATTACACACCTAACCACGTTCTACAAGGGCACCATTGAAAGCATCCTAATCTATGGCCTCATTACCTGGTTTGGAAATAGCAGGGCATCTGAATGCTACCAGCTTCACCAGATGGTGGAAACAGTTAGTAGGATCATTGGGGTCCCTCTTCCCTTCTTGGAGGAAATTTTTCATCAGCCCTGGATCACCAGAGCCACCAAGATCATCGGAGAACCACATCATCCACCTCATTATATGTTTTCCCTCCTGCGTACAGGTAGGAGGTACAGAGGCATGCATGCCAAATCCAGCTGGACGCTGAAAAACTTATTACACAAGCTGTCAGAATCATCAATGGACAGAAATGACAAATAAAGAAATCTTGAAATCACAAACCTTGCATCGTGATATATATATCATATCTCCTAGATTCTTGCCAATGCACATCCCTAAAAACTATATTCGATACTGTTGCCCCTGGAGGCTAGCTTCATTGCACAATTCTTAAATCCATAGCTTTAAGCAGACATCATGAAAGCTGGAAAGAAGGTGGTATTCCACTAATTTATATGAATCTGGCTTAGCCGGGAAACGGCTTTCTAATGTATAAAAAGGCCCTCTGCAATGCTAGAACAGCATATTATACATCATTAACAGAGGAAAATAAGAACCACCATTGGTTAAGCTGACAAATAATCATAGCTCTGTTGAGCCTAGTATTCCCTTAACTCTGAATTTCTTTACAAATTAAATCTTAACTATTAGAGAATGAATGAATCAGATCGTCCTTGTAACTGGCCAAGATCATGTACAGTAGTTCTAGATTTGAAGAAGAACTCAACCGTACTTAGACCATTACTTCCCCATAGATCTTGCTGAGCTAATTTCAACAATTAATTTGTCTAAGCCATCAACGCACCTCCTAGACTCCATCCCAACTAAACTGCTCAAAGATGTTTTACATTTATTCAGCACGTCCATGTTAGATCAATCTATCTTTACTAACAGGCTACGTACCACAGGCTTACAAGATTGCTGTAATTAATTATAGACCGATATCCTATGTGCCCTTTATCTCTAAAAAGCAGTTGCAAAGCAATTATGTGACCACCTGCATAGGAATAACTTGCATGAAGATTTCCAATCAGGATTTAGAGTACCTCATGATACAGAGACAGAACTAGTGAAAGTCACCAACGATCTTTTCTTAGCTTCAGGCAACAGACTCATCTCTATCCTTGTCCTGTTAGGTACTGCATTCGACACAACAGATCACAACATTTTAAAAGAGAGACTGGAACATGTCATTGGGATTAAAGGAACTTCACTAGGTTGGTTTACATCCTATCTATCAGCAACCCAGTCTTAAGAAATTATGCTCCTATAAAAGTGAACTGCAATCACAAATACTTAATTGCAACTTGATTATGTTTTCTAATGACATAATGATCATATGTTCACAATTTACGCAAATGACAAGTCGCAAATATGTTGATACTTAACATATCGATACAATTTTTGTCTGCTAAAAATATCTGATCTACAACATCCTATTTTCTTTTCTGCGAAAGTATCTTCTTTTCTGCAAAAGTATGTTAAAGTTCAACATCCAGATATGTGACTCGTCATTAAAATTCTAAGTTCAAGTTCAGGAGGCAGACACCCTCGCAACTTTTAAGACTGTAATTTAAACTTTTCTTTTTGATAAAGCTTATAGTTAGAGCTGACTCAGGTGACTGAACCATTTTTTTTGTTATGCTGCCATCTATAGTTTTGCTTCTTCCTCTTTGTCTCTCTCTCTCTCTGTGTAATGGCCTCAGAGCTGTATTTTTCCAGTTTGCAGTTACTAGCCCCACCAACCTGCCCAATGTTTTATCTTTTGTTTTTATATTCACACCCAACCTCGACCGGTTGGGTGTGAGTGGAAAGATGGCCACCCACCCTGATCCTGGTTCTGCTAGGTTTCCATTATAGGGGGTTTGGATTTGTTGTGTTTTCTATATAATTATATTTATTTGTATATTATATTTATATATTTTCATATAACTCTGTAACATCTTAACTTTAGTATGTAAAGTGCCTTGAGATTATTTTTGTTGCAAATTGGCACTATATGAATAAAATTAATTGGGTTAAATTGAATTAATAAGTTCATGTATGAGTCCAAGTGGACATTTGTGCCAGATGTAATGAAATTCCATCCAGGTGTTTCTGAGGTATATCTTTGGCAAGAATGAGTTGGATATAAGGTCCTTGATCTTTTTACCACTAAATGTAATCAGTTCATTCTTGAATCCAAGTGGACATTAGTGCCAAATTTGAAGAAATTTCTTCAAGGCATTCCTAAGATATTGCATTCACAAGACTGTGACAGATAGACCGACAACCCGAAAACATACAGTACAGTAATGCCTTCGGCCACAGCTGTTGTTGGCGTGGAGGCATAACAATGAACAGAATGTCATTTTCAAGGAGCTGAATGGCAGCAGAGTGTGAATGATGCGCGTGGCTACAGGTTACAAACCTAGTTTGAAACAGTTGCTGTCAATTGCATTTGGACACTAAGGCAGCAGGTGCCAGTCTTTTGAAAGCTTTCCAAATGTATATGTTTATCCTGTCTGTCCTAAAGTCCACAAAGACAGAGAGGGTGAGGGATCCATCCTTAGCCCTATCCTTGATGCCGTGACATAGTCTTTCCATTCATCCTTTCCTTTTTGCACTATAGAAGAGCTATCCATTCATCCTCACTATACTTCAGCATGACCATCCATCCATCTTCAGCAGATTGCAACAACACATTAGCAATGAGGCACCATACGTCTTTTATGGGTTTAGAATACAAAGTATGATGTATAGCTTCCAAGTTTGTTTAGATTATGATCTCACTTATTTAATGTCTTCATATTTCAGTACCCAAATATGACAGATAATAAAGTCGCACTTTAAATTCCAGGACTGCTAGAGAAAATCTAAGCTGACATAGTAATGTATCTCCCACATATGAGACAAATTACAGGGCAGAGATGGTGGCAGAGATAAATAACTGTCTTTGGGAAATTTGAAGAACTTGAATAGAAAGTAATTATTGCACAATTGCTAAGTAAACAGTACAGTCCAGGACTGCATGTGTGCTACACTACTCTAGGTTTATTTCAGCATTTCTGCTTGTCTATACAGTATATTCAATATATTATATGCATGTACTATACCACTGCATATAATACAACATACAGCAGCTCCTGTAACTATCCCAAGTTGCAGCTTTGTTTTCTCACCCTCAGCTCTAATAACATTTTATGGATGTGTAGGGCAACAAAGAGTGGCACACATGTAGTTAGTACACACCCAGAGAATATTAGCTATTTTGTGTAGAGGAGAATGAAAAATAAGTATTGCCGTAAACATGGGGCAGTAGTATCATTCCATACTGTAGCTGTAATAATATTTTACAAAAGTTAACAGACGTTTTCTTCTACTCTACTATCAAACAGTAATTGGATCCTCAGTGATGTTTAGTGCTCTTGTTGTCAAGCTTACTAATAAAATAAATATAGTGGGAATACTTCCACACAAAGTAATTCAACATTCAAGACAATAAAAAGACTAAATCTAAATAAAAAATTAGGGATGAGGGGTTGTAATTTTTTTGGCAGCACTGAGCCCACCGTATCTGAGCAGTAACGCTGAAGTAACCATCTGTAACCAGTAAATTATGTTTCTTTATACTTTACACCTCCTAACATTTTTAGCCACAGCAGAGGCTTGGCCTCAATTATTAACAACATGCAGACTGAGATCACATCTATCACATAGATTGCCATTGAAATTTTGTACAGACATTCATGGTCCCCAAAGAATCAGCCCTGACCACTTATACCCTAATATCTTGGCTTTTTCACCAGTGCCAGCAGCAGAGAAGCATTTTTGTTTTTGGCTAAATGATTTTACAGCTATTGGATGACTATTGTCATTTGCTGTATCTGTTGTTAACAATTGACTATTATTTTATTGTGAGCACAGCAGGCACATGTGAACATTTATGCTATGCTCTGCTCACAGTGGCACTAGTAAGTACAGACACTACAGAGCACGTGTCTCTTGAGATGGCTGTCATATCATGGTCCTGGATCAGGGCAAGGGCTCATGAAAATTATCCTTGGCAATACTTTTAGCAATGACCTTTGCTGTGTCCAATCACTTGGTTTGAATCTATTTGGGTATTTGAGATCACAATTACATCCTCTACTAAAATTAAGGCTTTAATGTGTTAATACAGTATTATTTTAGACTTTCCTGTGCTGTAAATGCTGAAGTTATGGCACAACTTGAAGTTTGGTTAATCATCAACAACACTGTTAATAGAAAAGCCCCTCCCTTTTCTCTGAAGTGAAATATTTGAACTAGGTCACTCATAGTGTGCAGAGCAGGCATAAAATGACCAGCTTGATGAAGAACACTTGAAATCACCCCAGAGGGAAAGAGGTAGGTTCACTGAAAAGAAAAGAACCATTAGGTGCATTTACTGAGGATTTGTCTTACAGTTTTGTTTGCTAACCTGCAGAGTAATGGGAAATGAGCCAATACCACACAGTGTTGGGAATCAACAAAGTGAACAAATTGCTTAAAGGAAAATAAGCAACTTTTTCTTTGTCCTAGATTACTGAAATATGTCTGCTTTGAGTGGCCTCATTCTCTGTTTTTATGTCATCTTCACTTTGAGAGCTACTTTTACAGCCAGGGCTGCCAATTTGCTAGACAAGACCAGACAAGACCTTTTGCCTCTGAGTGTCAAAAGCAGGTACAAACTTGCATCAGGTACCTTAGCGCATAAAGTTTGGGGCTTACCAAAGCAACACTTTGCTCCTGACACCATTCCCTAAAGATGTCCTGGTAGTACCTGCATACCTTTTCTCATTTTCCTCTTCCCCTGACTCACAGCCTTTTGCTATTGTAATGCATGGAGGGAGAGTAGAAAATATTGAAAGCCTTGTTTTCAGCAGCTGCTGTGTGTGTCTCTGTTGAGTTTTTCCTAATTACCTCCCAAAGGAGCCCTACTGCTGTCAGACAGAAACAGAGGAGGGTGAGAGGGAGCAGGATAGGCGAGGGGAGACCAGGGATAAGATGGAAAGAAAGACAATGGTGATTGGAACAGGAAGACAGCAATACACTGAAAATGAGCAAGGAAAGGGAAATAAAGTAAGGGCAAAAAGAAGACGTTTGCATGCAATCCTCCATTTAACCCCCCTCTGCCATGACTGTCACTTGATCTTTGGAAAACAGGGAAAACGCTTCCATCTCCAGTATGGGGTTTTAAAAATGCATGGAGCCACTGCCCAAAATTGCTCTATCTAAAAGGGTTAAACATATGTGTGGAATAAGTGTTTCATCATATTGTACAGCAGTTTATGACAGCAACACCCAAGCCTGTGGTGGTCATATAAACTTTTCATTGAGCCTTTATCTGCAGTGATAATGGATATATCCTACACATACACTTGTAATGTTTTCTTAATGACTTACTTCTGTGGACCCTTAATTTACCAAGATTCTCTTGAGTTGGTTGCTTGAAAGACATTGTCATTAAGGCATGTTCAGACGAATTCTTACCTGACCCAGTGGTCAGATTTGCATAAATAACTTAACAAATGTGACCATTGGATCATTTTTGCAGTCTGTGCGATTGATCCACCCAGATCAGGTACTGACTATAAAACTGTCTCTCTATTTTTTCCTCTTGTCTCTGTATGTTTATGAAATACCTCCGAGATAGGCACAAATTCCTTGCTCAAGTTGAATAATTTTCAATTCAAATTGAGATATCTTGTGTAAATTTGTATTACTGAGTAAATTTGCAACTATTTGAATTTTTCCATTGACTTTGAATGCACATTCACCTCACATTCTCTCTGAATACACAGTTTGGACAAGTAGAATGTAGTGAAACAATCTGGGCTCTGTGTCAGGAAACTTCATTGAAATTCATAGTAACAGTTATAATAACACAATTTACTAAAAATTGAGCACCAGAACATAATCCTGCTCAACAGTATTTTGTGTGTGTTTTAGATAAGACTGGAAATCTAATATTGCTTATTTTATATTGTGTTTAGCTGCCTTTAACAGACACCATTTGCCAGTGGCTTTTACAGTGTGGCTAGTTCATGACTACAAACATGACTAGTTCAAGAGACTGGTCAAGTGGCAGCTAGCACAGATATGGGCTGAATGGCATGGATGTTTCAGATAGCAGAGCTTACAGCTAAAAATAATACACTGGGTCGTCTGATACATGTAAAGACCAAAGAATAAAGATAGTAAATCTGTGAAAAAGTCACAGAAGCTAGTGAGACAGCAGTTATAGCAGTTTGTCTATTCTGATGCTGTTTACTTCATGTTTTACTTAAAAATAAAGTACATTTATCTGTGACATGCTAAAATGTAGCATACCAGTACCGCTGACAGACATAAAGCCAGGAAACTGAGAGAACAGTGTAATTTACATAGCAATAGGTTTCTAAAATAAGCTAATATTAGCCACCATAAGCTACTCGTAATACCAGACTAAGTAAGGCTGTAGCTGCAAAATCCCTGTGTGTATTGAATTAAGGAAGGATACATTGTACAGCTAGTGAATTAAATTTTTCATTTGTAAGTGGAAGACTGCACCATGTTTTCTTTTGAAGGTTACATTGTCTCACTTTACAAAGACAAATTACACATACTACTTTTAGCATGACAATCTTCCTTTAAGGGAATTAAAGAGACAGTTTGGTATTACACGAGTCTTGAACATTTCAAGATTAGTGAGTTGCTATGACGTTAAGACTCAAAAGGAAGACAGCTAATGAAAAATCCTCAAATTGACAATCAGAATTTACATTTCCAAGTACAGGTAATCCACTTAATGTCCACATTTTGTCCTTTAAAATCAAGTTTTTCAAAATGACAAGAACCTAATGTGCAGTCTTTCGGTCACAATACATATACAAAAGAACAGAGTATTCTGGCAGCATGTTTCTAATAAAGGAGGACGATTGCAACCCATTGTTTTGATACTGCACTCAACAATAAAATACAAAGATAAACACTGTTTCTGTGCCACAGTAGCAAATTTAATATGGGAGAAATATGGGAGTTTCTCATGATCACAAGATGAATTTATCCAGGTTATTCTGACCCATTTATTCTTTCATGTATTTACCCGAAACCAGGTTACTGGAGTAAACAGGTCAAGAATGTAGCTCTTTGTAAATGGAATTGAGGCCAGTATAGAACACACTGTAGACAAAGAGATGTATTTTTGGCAATATTGGTACATTTCATATCCCACTTGAATGAATTATCATTGGGGCAACTCTACATTTTAGATTTTCTTACTGCCCCAGTTTTCATGATAGGAATCTTCAAATAAGACACATGAAGTTAAATATAAAAATGACCAAGTTTGTATTTTAGCCCATAGTAGACAGTTCATCATTGTACAAAACAACACAGCTTTTAGTCCTTGATTTTGGTATACACTACAGACTCTACAAAGAAGATTAAAACCACAATGTCTCACAATGTTATCACAAATCAAAGGATATTCCTTGTAACATCAGTCCTGCGTAAATAGGGACTCAGAGGGCTATATTAAAACACACATCCACTGTGAAAGGCTTAATATGAAATCTGTGGAAGTGAAGTGCTATTACAGAAGTGAGTCAAGTGAATCTAAATTATATTTGAGCAGGGATTTCTCTAAAGTCAGAGAGATTTTGCTGACCAAGACCAAAGTGCTTCAGTTATTATCATCTGCCAGAAGACGTTGACGATACATTAGACATGTAAAACAATGCTTGTTAAAAACAAATTTCCCAAATGCACTGCTGTTATCAACTATCTTAATGTAGCTGTCCATGGTGCTGAATATACAGTCAGTTAATTCAAGTGTCTGTCAGACTACATACAGTATAAAAAATAGGGAAAATCCCACATTAAAAGCAATGTATGTGGTTAATTATCACACTGGGTACATGATGAAAATAGAGCCTATAGTCAGAGCCTCCAGCTTGCTGCATTGTGTATAGTACATAATTTTATTAATCTAACAGTACAGTGATTGTTCTTGTGAGCTTCCCCAGGGAACATATTGCCAGCAAATGAACTAACATTTGCTTATAAAGCCTCTGTTGGAAGCCAGAAGGAAATAAAGGTCATACACGTGTCAAAAGAAATAACGAAAAAAAAAAAGTATTTCTAGCTTTTTCTTCCTTATCTGTAAACAGTGAGATTGTACTGACCTCAACAGTTCTTTTTCATAGAAGAAATTTTGACTAATTATACTAATTATAGAGAGAAAATGACAGTGTATCAATAGTGTGCACAATAACAAAACTGTCCTGAAAATAAAGTATCTACTGCCTTTAGCCATTCTGGATCCAGGGGTTTTAGCCAATTATAGACCGATATCCAATCTGCCCTTTATCTCTAAAATCCTTGAAAAGGTAG
>JAUMHL010000028.1:7447670-7479278 GCA_032362345.1 Sandelia bainsii
CTACAATATTCTGTATATATTTATATAATGTGTAAGGTCTTAAACCTTACACTGTAAAGTGCCTTGAGATGACTTATATTGTGATTTGACGCTATATAAATAAAGATGAATTGAATTGAATTACAGTAAGTGTATTATTTAGACATGCAACTTTTGTGAAAAGGCCTATACATGTTAAATTATCTGGTAGAGATACACATCTGAATCCAAGCGTGAAACTGTGAAAATATAAAACATAAGCATAAGCACCAGGGAGGAATAATGACATACCTGTTACAATCTGCACATTAATACATTTCCTACACCTCTACATGGATCTTTGCTGGCATGAGCTCAAGACAAAACTTTACATCAGGTGGTGCCTCAAGGCAATTCAAATGTATAAAGTGTAATCTAGGAATTACTGCACTTATGTAATTAAAAAAATATATTAAACAAAATCTTATAAACATATTATTAACCATATATTACAGACTGAAACGTTAGTAGCTGGCAAAAAGCAACTGCATATAAACACATGGGACGTATATTTAGCCTGGGTGCTATTTGCTACTATTAAAACAAATTAGAAGGAGAGTGCTGACTGGAAACTACTGAATGATTGATTTGCTGATATTCCTCTTGCTTCTCAACTCTTTTCCCAGTTTGTGCTATCATATACCAGTCTCAGATGAAGTGAAACAAGGACTAAAAACAATCCTACATCAGAATAGGACTTTAAAGTTACCTTGTATCATGTATCTGTAGAATTCAGACGGTCACAGTATCAGACAAAGGTACAATTGAAAATGCAGAAAATAGCTGCATCTGTGTCTTTATGTGTATTAGCAAATAATCTAGATAACTCAACTATATGTTATATGCACACAATGTATGATGTCATAATTTATTGGGCAGTATAGTGGTGATATTGCTACAATGCACCTACTGTTAATTTATATTGGCTTACAAATGGTGAAAATCATTGATCTCTGTAATGCAGTTCAGTACTAAGAAATGCTGTAAGGTGAACATATCTGTGCTTCACTTCAGTATCACTACACTCAATCAGCGCTCATAGGTGGACTGATGAGAACAAAGATGTCAGTGTTTACCGTTTATTTGACAGTCTCATCATAAATAAATCAAGCCTCTGTACAAAGGCTAGACACACTAATTAAGTGGCCAACTGTTGAAATCACTGATGAATTCTTCTAATCAGTGTAAAGAGCATATTGTGTTTCAAAGAAGTTAAAGGGCATATGTGTAAACTGTCCATTGATCATTTACCCTGGCCAACATCCAGTATTCTTACCTGGTATGAACAGTGTCAAGAAGCCATAGGTAATATTTGAAGATGAACAAAGGATATGTATTGTACATATACATTACATATTAGTACATATTTAAATAAGTACATATTTACTGTCCTAAAGCCATAAGCCATATCCTTTTTCTTCTCACAGATACAAGACCAAACAAACTGGAAATACCTGATTTAGTAAATCAGCTGGCATTGATTCAAGGAAAGATATAACATAAGCCAAAAGCACAGATTAGGAGATTTGTGGAAGTATTAACCAGCTTTTATTTGGGCTTCCCACTGCAGGAAAAAGTTGTTATTTTATGGAAGGTGGATTTCTCCTTTGTGAATTTACTCATGGAAATGAAATGGGATTGGGCATAGGTACTTATTTATTAATATATTGAGTGAGGGGCATTACCTCAGTGGCATATTATTTTCTCTTCTTCCAGTTCCCCCTTCCCTCGACAGGCGGCATTAGTAAATGTGTGCTGACAGCAGAGGTTACCTTGAGCAGGCCGCTGAACCTGGGGGCTGTATGTCTTCATTTACCCCAGTATCTGCAGATGCCAGGGAAAAGGGAAAGTTATTTTCTGTGTCTGGCCCGGGGGGAAAAACTGAGGCTAACGATCTTGGCCATGTTGATTGTTACCTTGCTCCTAGAATAGCACTTTACTTTTAGGAGCAAGCACCAGGGAATGCAAGCAGGAAGGATGAGAAGGGATGGGGAGTGTCTGTGTGTTTGAGTACAGCAGCTGCAGAGGTAAAGGTTGGCGGTGGAGGTGTTCAAAGCGGCTGGACACATACACAGGGGGAGAGTTTGAACCCAGGTTCTCAGACAATAGGCATGTGGTGTGCTTCTACTGAATCTGTGTGTCCACCTATTAATCATATGGATAATTTAGGTCAACACTGATGTAAACACCTTCTAAGAAGTGACTATACGGTGCCCCATAATATGAGTCCATAGATAAATATGTCATATGTCATGAGGTTGTTAAGTATAAGTTAGTCTAATTTGGGGTAGTGGTGGCTTAGTGTTTAGGTAAGTGAGCTTGTGATCAGCTGGTTCAACCCAAAGCCCTGCAGGACGGACAGGGCAAGTGAAAAAGCAGCACTTACCCTACCCCATCAGCAACAATGTGGTGTCCTTGAGCAAGACCCTTAATCCCAACTGCTCCAGTGAAGCTGTTCAGTGGCCACAGGTCAGTGGTTGTACTGTGCAGCTTCCAGGTATGAATGTGTTTAGCAGTGTGAATGTGATCAGGGTGTTCCTGTTAAAGAAAGCTAGCATCTCAGTAAAAAAAAAAATTACAATAAATTACGTGGCTTATGTACTAGAAAATGAAGATGTTGGATGTTGATGGATGTTTTCTGCCCATTTACCAAAAAATGTTTTGTGGTGGCTGTGGTCTTGTTTTATGACCTTTGTGTCAACATGGTCACGCCCGGTGGCTCCACCCACCACTGACAGACACAATTTACCCACTATGGAAGATTATAAATTTACACGTTGACAATTTTGCTGTTTCAAGGAAATCAAAATTATTCAAATTTTTTTCTAGAAAGTTTTGTTTCTTGTGGTTAACTGGGTAAATACAACATATACAGACTGTAATCTGAAGTGTTACTGCTTCCCTCTTGTAGTTGCAGAGCAGTACAATATATTGTAATTCACAGTAGAAACCCATTGTGCCATCCTCCCTATATTTGCAGTTTTTAAAGTTTGCATTGGTATGTGCAGGTACACTGTTATTACAAAAATGTACAGTATACATTTTGTTTAATTTATGACATACTTTATTAATCTCCTTGGGGAAATTATGTGATAAATTGTGGCTGTAATCTAAAGCTTTACTTCACAAAGTGTAAGCAGTCAGACAGGGCTGGGTTATAAATTCTCAAATAGTGTGATCTTAGATTTTCCTTATCAATTTTCAACTGGAACTAACTAGCTCTACATTGGAATATAGGATAAATTAAATAAGATTAATTTACCAAAAAAGCTAAAAACAGGAGAGGAACAGCAAGCTCAAAAATCTGTCCACCACATCCTCTGAAAATCACTCATTAATGGTTTGTATCTCAAGTCAATGCACAAAGGCCCAAAAAACAATGTAGTCTAAAGGTTAAAAGTTATTTGCAGTAACCTAAACTGCAGCTCATAAACAACATATGAAATTGTGCAGAAACATGTCCACTTGTACACAAAATCACAATTTAATTACTTAATTTTTGAGTTGAGTCTCAACATAAATACTGGTAAATAGATTGGATGGATGGATGACAGATTGATAAAGGTGAGCATCAAGTTTTTGACACTGTCCATTGTTTGATGCTGACACATCGTCCTTTTCTTCTAGAGCTGTTCTCTCTAGCTTTCTTTCTCATTATAATGGAAAAGATAAAGAGCATATGTGAACACTAAGGAGCAGGAGTCTCAGCCACAGAGGCAGAATGATGGGTTATTACCGTTAAATACTGGCTGACACTTTGTCTGCTAATTCTCGAGGCGGCCATTATGGAGAAAACTAATAGGCACATCACTAATCAGGGTTAAATTCATTGTCTTATCTCAGTCTGAAAAGCACCTCTAAATCGCACTTTAACAATTACTGTGAGATGATCTCTCTCTCAGTATTTAGTAAGACATACTGACTTTATAGTTGGTACATGAGATTTCATAAAAGTAATAAATTCAACCAATTACTTTGAAAAGAATAGGTGACAAAGTTCAAATTTCATAAAAATGTATGTGTATATGTTACTGACCAGAATGCAATAGATTTTCTTTCAAAGTGCACTGTTTATTTACAGCTCCACTGATTAATATGAATAACATGACATGACGTGATGTGTATTGGGGTAAGGGGTCAGCTCTTCTGAGGTGGTTTGCCTCACAGTAAACTCAGTAAAATTTTACAATCTCGTTTTAAGTAGCAGCAGGCAGCTGTTTTTAAGAAGCTCTGAAAAACCTACTATGCTACTTTTTAGGCATCAAACCGTCAACAGACAAATTTAGTGACTAGCTTAGTTGAGCATTTAGCAGCTTAAGAATGCTTTTCCCTTTCTGGTTTGTTTTTGAGGTATCTTATTGTTTTCCTGTTAAAGTGTTTTGTTTAAATACGAAATTGGCTTCATTATGTGAAACGCCACCACCAGCCTTCACCAAAATAGATCAGATCTTATGTTTTTCTTGTTTTTCTGTCATGATCTCTACAGTGGAGGCTGTAAAAGCAGAAAGCAAAATCACTGGTACAAGCTGTCAATGAGTCTTTGTCTGTTTAAAAATAACTATAGGTCCCTATTTAACTCAGTTTGCCAAAGATGTCTATTAACATAGAAAATGTAAAAGTGAGGTACATCTATTGACATCTGAAGAATGTCTAAAATGTCAAGGGGTTAAGCACTAGACACTTTCATTAAATGTCCAAAGATGCACAAATACACACAGTGTTGGAAAGCATACATCACTCAAATCTACCCTGATGCACTGCTGTTACAAAGCTCAATTTATTGAATTGAGTTTAGTTTTAATTTACATCCTAATTTGACCCTGGAACCTCTGACTAAAGCTTGGGGTGCTTTTTTTTCTCTGCACTTTGTAATCAGTCAGTTATCCAGTACTCTGAATACCAATGTCTTACTCCTCCAGGTGCTAAGAGGGACAAATATATCAGACTTTTTTTTTTTTTTTGCAAGCTAGCAACAAAAAACAATGATAAAAACTCTTCGTTTAAAAAGCTTTGAAAATTTTGCCACTTTGCTGCCAGATGCACTGTCACCCCCTCAAGCATTTTCAACTGCAAAATATGTTGACTAGGTAACATGTGGGAAGAATGTTAAAGTCAAGACTTGGATTTCCTTTTTCTCATTTATGAGATTTTATCACAAGTCACTTTTTCTGTACTTTCACTCAACTTTAACTTACACTGACCTACATTCCCCAGAATGCCCTTTGGCAAATCTGAGAGATTGTGCCTGAATGAATAATTTTTAATGTAGGTGGAAGATGCAACAGTATGCTGGATTTTTTCCAGTTGAAAAAGCAAGAGTCACCCTTCCCACTCAAGATGCAACTTTTCATGATGCTACATTGCATTTTGATCCATTTTTGCTACTGCTGGTGGTGGAACAGGTACAGTATATTTTCATGTTCTGTTTTATGGAAACTATGTGAAACATTCGTTTGAGTTGTGTTTTTAGATTTGCCTGCATGATGGCTTTAGGGATGGTATTGTTGGTCACTCTGTCCACTAAGCAGACTCAAATATCTCATCAATACCGGGATGAATTCCTATTAAATTTGGTACATATATTCATGAACCCCAGAGGATGATTCACACCTGTGTGGGTCCTTTGACTTTTAATGTAGCACGTGTGTAGTCTTTCACCATACTATTTCTAACAAAATGTTGTGCATTTTAATTTAGATTTTATTCCTCAACAACCTCTAAAACTTTATAAATAATAAGTCTCTTAAGTTGCAATTAAGGCAGCAACATCAAGTCAAAATGGTAATTTGTTCAATACTAGACAGAATGACTGCAAAACTAATATCAGCACCAACAGTATAAGCTTATCTTGTCTTTAGGGTTAATAAACAAATTTAAACATGTGAAACGAATACGGATTGTAAACATTGTTCCCACATTTAGCTCAATACATGTGCTTACAGTAAGTACAACTTTAGTGAGATGCTAATGTGGCTGTTATACCCTACTTTTGATTCTGAGAGGCCAAAAAGTATCTGGGCCAGCGACACCTGTCAGTCTGTCCGAAGTACTGTATTTAAAAAGAAAAGGGCAGGATTTTCACAAAATTCTCTGTAAATGGTCATGGTTGCCGGAGGATACATGCTGCGTTTGTGGTGGCCTTCTGACTTTTACTCTGAGACTCCACTTATACTCCACTTTTTTATACTTTCATAATTTCAGTCCTGGGTGTGGCAAGTGAAATTAAACTCTGCTCAGATCTGAATAATTTAAGTGTGACAAATATAAAAAACAATAAAAAAAATCAGGAAGGAGGCAAATACTCATTCACAGCAATGTCTGTTGGTTTAGCATGTTTCTGGCATTGCCAGCAGAAGGGACCATCGTTTGGGTTTTCCAGTTGGGCAGTAAAGCCAGAGAGGGATGTGGACAGTAATTCAAGCAGAGTGCATTATCATGCCACTGAATGCCAGCCCTCATATGCATGAGGGGAACATGTTGAAGGGAACCATGGCCTGAAACAGCACCTCCAGAAGCCAAGGACCATATGTAGAGAGCCAAGAGTTACAGCTGTATTCATACGTAGTCTACTTAAACAAATGGCTTTCACCTTGGCTGCTAATGCAATTTTTTTGTCATATCTTAAATACTAACAGAACTATTCCTACAACTAAAAAGTGGAAAGGGTGGGATGGAACTGTGTAAACATAAAAAATAATCATATTTCACTCCAAGGAATTTTGCAGCTGTGGGGCTTCTGTAGTCAACCTTACAATACGACATAAATGTTATTCATGCCTAGCATACTGTTAAGTGATCAAAAGTTGGAATCCAAAACAAAACATTTTAGCAATGTTAATCCAACAACTTCAACATTTATATGTCTAAATAACAAAAAAACAAGACAAAAATGTTTATGGTACATCACAGTATTTCCAGTAACTATAAGCATAGTCCTGCTGGTAGCCCATAATGGAAAACTAGAAGTCCACTTACTCACCATGTTTAGATGTGCTCAGGATGTAAAAACTGTATAATTTCTTGTGTGGTTATAGAGGAGCTTTGTCAAGCCTGAGGAAATACCTCCTGATAATGTCACAGGGGTTATCTAAGCTACGTTTTGGAGACTACTAAAAAGGGCTAGAATAAAAAAGAAAAACAATACTGTGTAGCGGAACTGTAAAAGGTCATATTAACATTCAGGTCACAGGTTTATCCTATGGGAGTATGGCTAAGTTTAGTAATTGTTCTGACAATCAATTAATTTGACTGGTCATTTTTGTGAAAGTATGTGGTAAATGGGGCTGCATTATCATCTGTGTTTATCCTCTGCAAAACATTCATCTAAGTATGTCTATTTGGTTTTTTACTAAATTGACCATTTTTCATTATAGTAATGGCCAAAATGAATGAAAATGCTTTTGTTGGTATGAAAGTGTCACTATTTCATGGCAACATTAAATATAAAAAGCTCTTATGTACAGTAAATCCCCCTTGTCCTTTTTTGGCGATTTTGTCGTCCTTCCTTTTTCATGCCTCTCTTTCTGGTTCTCCATGGGTCCCCTAGGCAGTGGCAGGTGCACTTGGGGGGCTTTTGAGGGTCTTTGCCAGGAGCTTGAATGAAGCCTTTATAAACTGGCTTTCAATGCCACCCCTGTTTCCCCCTGTGCTATCATAGGAAAACCAGTATCATCTCTGT
The DNA here is from genome assembly GCA_032362345.1 of Sandelia bainsii. Lineage (NCBI taxonomy): Eukaryota > Metazoa > Chordata > Actinopteri > Anabantiformes > Anabantidae > Sandelia > Sandelia bainsii. Next base: position 7,455,367 of record JAUMHL010000028.1, read on the forward strand.
TATGATCTATAGGCCTCCAATCGCGACTTCTCCCTGCCAGACGAGGGGCTTACAAAGACCTCCTGGGGGGTTGTGATGCTCCATTTCAATCAGGCTCATGAATCAGGCCCCCTCCCCCACCTCCTGCCACACACACACTCACCACAGAGACAGAAACTGCATGTAACTTAAAGGCAGCCAGGCTGCAGTGACAGAGAACAGGACAGACACAGGAGTCTGACACCCCAGCTTTCAGTGGTATTACTGCAGAATTAAGCTGGTGAACTGAGAGAGGAGGAAAAATGAGTCAGCACAGCCTGTCATTGTCACTAGTCTAGCCAAACACCAGGGCCGCTGTACACCCAGAGATGCCAGTTAGCGCTTTAAAATTCTGAAACACTTTTATCTAAACAAACATGTTATGCAACTGTCACCAATTGCTATGCAACAGTGATCCAACCTATTTTCAGCTCATGGAGGCTTACATTTTCTGCATACATTCAGCATCTTTACTGGCAAAGAATCATGTGGTTTGAAATCATTACAGTAAAAGTCACCATGAGTAATTTAATGTTAGCTACAGGCTGATGTCCACTGGATGTGTTTTACTTTTGATATCTACTCTAATCGTGTGTGTTTGAGCTAACCTGCTAAATCAAACTGAACACTCAGGGACTCACTCAAAATCCAGCTTGTTGGTCAATTGGTTTTCAGTGAACCACTTGGTTCCAGACTGAAATGTCCCAGTAACTACAGATACTGATGGAGGATGACTTCTAATGACACTGGAGATCCCCTTACATTTCCCTCATCACTATTGGTGGTTTTAAGTCAAATTTCAATAACTATGTCCCGCATTATTAATTCACCTCCCCCAAAGGATGAATTATAATAATTTTGTTGATTACTTAACTCCTCCTGTAGCACCATCATCAGATCAAAATTTAAATTAGTCTAACACTGCTTTGTAACTAAATACCTGTATGACTAAATACAGCAAAGCGTTCAACCTCTAAATAATTACTGAATTGTGTAGGAAATACAAAACTATACCCATAGGTGTGAAAATGCATTTAATGTTGAATAAATTTTGACACTTATGTAGATAGATTGTAATTAAGTTTAGGTGCATTTCATTGTACATGTGTTAATGTTTTCTGTGACTGTGTGCTAGTGGAGTAATGTGAGACCTTTAGAGTGGAACAGTAAGTTCAGGTAATTATAGTCCAGTTCACAGTCAAGAACGATAGCAGAGCTGCAGTGGTATGAACACTGTAGCTGAGTATTGTCATGTATGCTTTCCACAGGTGACACCTGTAATTAAATGTGTTACACAACAATCTGGGCCATAGAGTCTTCTATTCTGAGCCTGTAACATCAGCTAATACTATAAATATACATTAGCTATATAGTACCCGCTTAACATCGGCGTTGCTATTGCAACAATGTCAGCATGCCAAAGCATTCAGCTTTATGGACCGCTTACTTAACAACACAATATGTAGCTTAAAGTAGCACTAGCGTTAGACTCAAAATCACGTTTTGAAGCAACATGAGTAGAATGAATTCAGTGAACATTCAATACAATTTTGAGTTGCCTTAAGACTGAATATTTAGGGGGAAAAATGTTTTTGTTTATCTTTGAGATGCATTTTCTGATTTATCATGACAAACACTGAGGGGGACAAAATTACATTTTTCATGTTCTGGGGGAGACAGGACCCGTGTTCTCCTGTGACGATTACTTGCTTGGTTTAAATTATTGTTGATTTGGATTATGGGCCGTGTATATAAATGCATACCACCTGTATGACTCTGGCATGAATATATTATTCCTAAAATATGATGAATGCATAATAGTTATTTTTCCTCTTTGTCTTACAAAAGATCTATAATCCTGACCAAATCTCCATGTTTTGTATTATTTGCTTAGCCTCAGCAGTTAACACTTTAAATATAAGGGAGGTCTGTTAACTATATCCTTTGTATGGATGTGTATTGACTTTATGCTGCATGGTTAAGTAATTTGTATAATTGCTTCTAACTAAATTCAAACAGTTTGCCCTCAGGGTTATGAAGAGAAACTGATTACTGACAACTGACAAATGAAAAGTCATTTTTAATTTGGCCATTACAGACAACAACTATGTTTAGTGAAACACATCTTTAAATTAAATAGAAAGCATAATGGCAATTTATTTGTGACAGGATCCAGTAACGTTCCTATACGGTTCACTTAAGTCTGGTTCCAGTTTAGTGGTCGTGGTTATTGGGGTCAACATGTACTGACACGTGTGTGCTTATGTCCTTATGATTCCCAGGTCAACTGCACGATGGATTATCATAATCAATGACAATTAATTGGACAACATTCCTTGTGTCTTTTAATGCAATTATATTTATAGATTTTAAAAGATTTGATTCTGTATAAATACCAGTACTTGTGATGGTCATAATTAAATGCGAAATTGAGGCATTAGTCGAGTAAGATGAGCAAAAAAATTGATGTTCAGTTTATTTTCCCTTGACATTTTATTATTAAAATATTATTATTGAGCCATTGTTTTTCCTGAGAGAGGGGACACCACACTATTTAATACAATTTAGCAAAGTTTGCTGTATTTAATTTGATCAACACAGTACTTAAAGGGGCTGTTTCCCCTGGTTACAAAATGCTTATTGGCATCTTAACATACACTCAGTTGCTGGTTCATTAGCTGCACGAAGTAAAAACAAATGCAGACAAATTCAACAGCACAAAAACATTTTGTCTAATTTAACTATTCTTGTATTTACTATAGCCGGGGAGACAGGTAGTATTGCTTTTATTTCAGTTTTTGTGAAATTTCTGCATCCGCACAAGTAAATGGATGTATTTGTAAGTTTGTTGTCCATATAGAATGTAGAAAATTATATTTAGAAAATGTCACAGCCATGTATATTTACTGAAAAATTTTCTGTTTCTGTTTATATTATGGTTGCTGAAAATACCAAACTCAGATAGAGTTACAACAGTACTTATTTAAGTGTAAAAATCATCCTCATCTGGACTAGATAAAGTTATCTCCACTGGACAGCAGGGGTATGTTTTGCTTAACTTTACTGGTGTAGCACATTTAAATTATGGTTTGAAATTATCCATCCATCCACCCATTAGCTATACTTCTGATCCAGCAGAAGCTCACTGAAGTGCTTGTGTCTTTGGATTGTGGAACAAACACAGGGTTACACACATGCACTCTTTTATTCTTCAAAAAGTAAAAATATCAAAACTTATTTGAGCTGAATTGAACCAGATTTGAAGTGAAGAATTTGCAGTGGGACTGTGGACCATGCATGATACATAACTCTAGATTACACTGGAGTTATGGTCTCACCAAATGTCTTTTCACTTCTGCCTTTCAGGCTTTTCTGCTGAAATGTGATTTTCTGTGATGGCATGTTGACAGGCATTAGTGGTCAGAGCAGTGCAGACTATTCATTATGTGTTGATGTCCTGAGAGCTTAGCGAAGGAGAGGTTTAATCCTGTAAGGTGCTTCCAAAGTCAACTCCACATTCACTTAGAAATGAGGAGCACTGCTCTTCATCCTTTATTGTATATTCATGAATGTCCTTTAACCATAAGCAGGGACCACTTCACATACCACCCTAATTGCCAATGCCAATTAAAGGGAAAAGCCCTTAGAAGGATGTTTGTTTGTTAATTATTAATTGACCCAAGCACTTATGCACTGTAGTGATGATGGACAGGCTTTTAAGAGCCCCTGCTAACCCCCTCTCATCAATAGTATACTTTAGATTCAAGACCTTGATGGAGAAGCAATGCAAACAAACAACAAATTGCAGAGCTGCCCTTTGCACCAACAGGAGGTAGGAAATATATTGAGTTGAACTTTCTGGGAACAAATGCCCCCCACCCACCAACAGTGATTCACAATGATCTTTTATCCAACAGTATTGCCCTCTACCAAATCAGTTACCCATCAGCCATCACTCCAATCCAAGAGTTTTTAGCGCTGGCACTGGCACTCAATCATCAGTGCCTCTATGGATTTCCTAAATATACTGATCCTGCCAAAGACTCCATTGCCTTATTAAAAAGCAGTCACAGAGGCAGGGCTGTTACAAGGGGGGATGCAGCAGCCTAAGGGAAGTGAATGAGCAACTAGTGACAAGTGAATTCATTGCACCACTTTTCTTGATGGTGTAAAATAAAGTGTTGTTCCACAAAGGTCGTCCACTCACACACATGTTTTTGTTGTTGGTGGAGGGGACTTGAATGACTGAATAAACTAGCAGCGATGTCTTGACCCTTCACTTTTATCCAGCAGGCTTATTGATTTTCTTTAGAGATTGTTGTTTGTGTTGTTGTTGTGTCTGAACCTGGTGGGACAGGTAATTTGATGATCACCTTCATAGTAATGTTTTATATCTTCAACTGAAATCATTTTAGAAATTTAGACAAAATTTAGAACATTTCAGAGTAAAAGGTAAGTAAAGAGTGAAAACCTACTCACCTATCGTTGAAATGAATCACCAAACTGTGCCTTAGCTATTATTAAAACATACCACAGCAGGATCAGTGAGAGCACTGACACACATCATTTTCTGATTAGGCACATACTGGGACCTTTACAAGAATTTGACTTTGTCATTGTTTAACCTTTAACTTTTCTTAAAGAGGAATTCTGCCAGATTTACATCAAGATTTAATTGTCACAGAGAGAACTAAAAAGCTGGCAAAATGTTTTCTGTGCTTCTGGGAGGACCTTAATGTCATTGGTCAACATTACCACTTGAGTATGAACAATATACAGTGATGTGAAAAAGAAAAAAAGATACTGCATTTTGTATTTACTCAGGTTATCTTTGTGTAATATTAAAATTTGTTTGATAATCTCACCCAGATGTGCTGGGTATTTGAATACTGCAGCTACAGTTTTAACAATATCTAGGAAATATAAAAACATTACACCAATTTTTGCTTCCCTTCACTGGCTTCCTATGCATCTCAGATGTAACCTTAAGGTGCTATTATTGACATATAAAATCCTAAATTGATTAGCGATCTCCACAATCTTTTGAAGCCTTACATCCCTTCGTTAGCTCTTCGTACTCAAAATCTAGATAAAGGAACCATTTTTTAATCGCTCTGACTAACTGGCTTATTATTCATTTCACAGTTTTACTAACTATTTTAATGTCTGTGTATTGACTATTCTATTGTTATTTTTTTCTTCTTTTTCTTTTGAAAGTATTTCTTATAATGTATTGTGACACTTCTTCTACAAATCTTGACTTGACTTTTTACTGGAAGCTCTATAGAGCGTAAGTACCATTGCGGGACACAAAAAGCAATTTGTAAAACAAAGCAACATTCTCATATGCAACTCCATGGGAAGCTAGAGGTTTGAACACCATACTTCTAAACTGAGAAAGAGTGTAGGGAGATTTTAATGCACACCCTGTTAAGACTTTGTAGCATGTGGTATGTTGCTGTATTCAATCTGCAATAGATTAAGTGGCTCCTGCTTTCGCCCAGACCTCTCATTATAAAACAAACAAATGTTGACATTTTGAATACACAGCAAAATATATTTAACCAAGGGACTCATTATTCATTTTAAGATACCTAATTGATCCCAGTGATGAAACTATGCTTTAACTCCTTGTGTATAAACTGCAAGCAGAGCAAAATGCTGTAATTACTAGACAACGGCAATGGAATAAAATGCTTAATTGCTCTGTGTTTGCAGAGTTACAAAGAACATCACATATGACATTCTGCACAATGGTGCCATTTTGCCAGAAGCTGAAATCATAGCAAGGTGAGAACAGAAACTAGGCTACAGTTAGCGTGTGAGCTCTTTATGTGGGCTCTTAGCATAATTAATCAACCTTTACAGTACTGGGGTCATGAATAGGTTGCCGCTGTCATGAAAGAATTGAAAGAAGATGAAATGCGACCAAGTGACCATCTGTCGGTCACCCCTAACCTTTCTCTGTCTGTACATTTCAACTTTATAATTACACAAAAGAAACTCATTTGTGAAATAAATTGGCTTCACACTATAGGCTTAGCTGCATGTCACCTTTCTGCTGATAATGTCATTTATTTACAGTTTCAGGTAGTGAAAACAATATCAATGGATTTTTGTTTACATTCTGTGCTCACAGAAGAAAAGGAGTTTGTTGGGGGGTGGGTGGGGGGGATTGGGGTGGAGGGCTTGTTGTAAATGTAAACATCAGTGCTTGCAAGATCCCTACCAGTGGGTATCTAATGGTAAATACTCAAAGCAGGAGATGTATAACGAGAGGTGACATATTTGTTGAAGCATGTTGTTTCTATGCTGGATGAATGTACAAAAAGTCTTTGTCATAGTTTACTAGAAGAGTTGTGATTCATGCTTTTGGTGAGTGGGCTGGAGAGTGGACCACACAGGCAGTCTTATGGATCACAAATAAACAGAAACTCAATGAAATGCAAGGCATTACATCAATGTGTCAAAGCTGATATGAAAAGCTGTCCTTCCATACTAAATAGTGGATAAATTCAGTATTGTGAATTAAGTCTGAAAATTAGCCAAACATCTGCACAACCATAAGCAAGTTAGGGGCAACTGAGTCTTTTCTTTTCTGTTTCGTTTTTGTGTGTGTGTGTGTTTGTGTGTGTGTGTGTGTGTGTGTGTGTGTGTGTGTGTACACGTGTCACACAAGCAGGTCCTAGGGTTTCCCATCTCACTGCTTGTTGAACCTTTCCATTTAGTTTTCCATTTCAACACGTGATTAAGGTAGATTAAAGTCTAAATACGTATATGAGTCCAGAATGCTTAGTTTGTGCCAAAAATAAAAGAACAAACTAATAAGTCAAATGAGGACTAGGGCTACAAGGCCTAGAAGTTCTTAATAGCAAAATGTTCAGATATTTGGAAAGCCACCAGGACAAGCCACTGTGTTGTGCATCAGATACATAGCATTCAAAACAAGTCAGTAATGACTCAAATCTTGATCAAATCAACTTGGGCAAGTAGAGACCATTTTACAATTTTCATGTTATTGGTCATCCAAATATCACTTTGGGGTACTTTTAAATTTCTTGCTTCTTTGTGTACGTTCGTGTGGTAGCAGATGGAAATGTTTATGACTGCAAATGTAGCTTATGGCTTTGTAGCTCAGAACCATGCACAGTGCCACTGCCTCACAATGTGTTCAGCACTTTGGACAGCTCCACTGGCTTTGCACATGCAGCACCCTGCCTCAACCGCCCCATTTAAGTACCAAACGCCTTGACTTTAATCATCTATAGACCACACTGAGCAGCACAGACATGCCTAAGAGGCCATGCAGCTGTGTTAATATAAATATTACCTAACAGTAATATTACATAACAGCTTAATGTGCAGAGAATTTTCCAAGACAACAAACTTATGAGCACATTTTGCATTCAATTAGATTTTTAGAGTCCAAACAGTCAAGTCTTGATTTATGGACTAAGTCCAACTTTTTTAGGGGCTTGATGTTGGAGATTAAATGCTCCTCTGGAACTGTTGGAAGTGATCGTCTTTCTCAGGTCTCTGATATCTTACAGTATATGTCTATTATCCACTCTTAATTTAGTCAAGCAAGATACTAAATTTGCTTGAATGACGCCGAGGTAGAACACTTGTAATAATCGCTGGGCTATAATTAATGTTAATAGTGTTGAGAGCAGGCTCTCTCCAATTAAGAGCATGTTTACAAAATGTCTGACTTTGATAGGCTGAGAGGAACTGACAAAGACAGCGGAAAGTCTCTAATCAGTGTGTCAAGTCTTCTTTTGCACTACTTCACATGGAAAAGTTTATTCTGAACTCCTCTCACAACAAGACACAACACTATGTTGAACTGACAGTTTTACCTTGTGGAAGTTGTTAGGCTTCTGAAACTGTCTTTATGTTTTACAGCTCACACCCTGTGTTGGTAACACAGAGAGGAAAAATGGTGCTGTTGTTGTCCACAGGGAAACGCCAAATGAGAATTTAGAGAGCAGCAAAGAATACTGACAGTCTGAGACTCAGCTGATCAATGCCTCCAAATAAATGCAGAAGACTGTGAGTTTGCCTGAAATGCAAAAATTAGTTGTGAGGAATGTTCTAATTCTACTTACCTTTGGAGAAATTTCCCCCATTTCTAACCTAACTTGCAGCAGCAGTTAAGGTTTTCATGCGCCATGTCTTAATCCAACGCTAGCCAGTGGAATGAATATAGTAGATCATTTCTGTGTGCATAATGTTAACATTACTTTCACCAGGTATCTTTCATGTGGCTTTTAGAACAATTAATTCATGCCATTTCCACTAACATTGTGATAGACAAACAATACCTGTATCATAATACTTTTGTTTTTTAGAATTTCCACAGGAGCGATGAGGGTACTTTTCACATGTTGCACTTGTATAACTATGTATATGACAAATAATCTTGAACCATGGAAAAAAAGATAGTGAGAAAAGTCGTTTTAAACATACAGTATAAGGACATAGCATTTTGCCTGCACCACATTTCCATAATGGAACATACTGAGAGCTAAAACATTAGACTGGGCAAGAGGCAATGTGGGAAGAGAACAAATATTAAAAAGAGAAAGCAGTTTGCTGGTATTTACTCAGAGCTGTTATTCTATGAGGAGATCAAAACAGAAAGTTCTGCTCACTTTATGCCTTTAAAACTACCAAATATAGGGGCTTTGATTACCTACACTGGTTGACTGTGCAGTAAAGCTCCTGTTTCCCTTTTTACAAAAACACTTACTGAAAAGTGAAAAAAAAACTGTGGTTGTATGTTCCATTATGGCTATTTTGGCAACATTTCACTGTGGCTTTAATTTTAAAAAATGATGTTGGTAAAGATCTCTTCCGTCCTGTCCACAGCCCTGCTTCTGCCTAGTTTACATCTGTTTTCAGTGCAGAGCCTCGCTCTCAGAGTGACTGACATTTTGGATTCCTGTAATGGAGATGCAGAAGGGGGTTTCATAAAGAGCAGATCTCAGAGGTGGTTTGACAGCTCTGCTGGGAGTGGTAGATGACATGGCCTCATTGGAAATGATTTTTGTAGAAAAGTGATGGAAATATCTGCGAGTAGGAGAAGAAGCAGCATGCGACTCCTTCCCTCTTTAATTGTTAAGGCAGACTAAGACCACGGTTTAATGACAGGTTAACCTCATACAAAAAAAAAAACAGTTTAACAAAAGCAACAACTTTTAAGTCATTTTGTTCTCCAGCTTGCACTGTATTGTTTTATCCCCTTCTTAATCTCAGAGCATTTGTGATTCTTTTATTCTTCTAATGTCAAGTGGGCCTGACCTCAGAAAATCTCAACATCAGTGAATTAGCATTGGCTAATAGAATACCTTTTACATGACTCAGCCTTTATGCAAACTTTCTGCTTACTAAAAGAGTTACTGTGCATTGCTGATCATGTTTACTGTAGCATCCTCCAAACAGAAGATGACGCTGTTACAAGAAAAACAAAACTGCTGGGTGCAAGCAGCCAGTGAAATCTCTGTGGATTGTTTTCACACTGGCTGAGCTCAGGCTGTGGGATTTGTTGAGAAGTGATTATTGTAAAACCCTATTTACTCTTCATTAGATACATAAACATTGCAATTACGTGAGCTGGTGTGTGAGTACATGTAAATTGCTTTTTGCTCAGCTGTTATGGACACTGTTGCTACAATACACAGGGACTGGCTCTTGACAGGAAGTAAATTCTGGTAGTTTAAAGGTGATGAGAAGCCCTGTGTGTGAAAGAGGCTTCATCTGTCTCTTTGGTCATATTTGCTGAGCTGGTGGTTTCTACATAATAACTCAACTACCAAGTAAGGAGTGGCCGGACCATCCTGACAGATCATCCCTATTCATGACACAGAGGGCCAGGGAGGGTGCAGAGAAGGGAGGTCAAAGATGAGAGAAATCATGGAGTGGTAAAAACCATAGAATCACTTAAGTAAAGTGGCTACTTGCCCCGTGAATTGGCTTTTGTCAAGCAGACAGCTGCAATGAAGAAACTCTGCTAACATTCACAGAGCTACTACAAGAGCACTAAAATACAATGAGTTGTCTGTAGGTCAAGAACAATGACCTTTACCCACTGCAATAGCAGAACGTCATTTTAAACACCATCCAACATAAAAGTATCATTAGTATAACCACATTAAAAGCCTAAAGTGCTGATAGCTTCATCTGGAAGCTGCAGTATTTATTAATTCATATGAAGTTTATTCTTTGTGTGTGTTCCTATGGGAAAGCACATATAAATAATAAACAGTTTACCACTTTAAAGCCTGACTTTTTTAGTGTATTGTGAGGTATAAAACTGACATTTTGTCCTGAGGAAGGTATTTTCCTGAGGTGTTTTCCTATAACAAAAAGGGTTCATCCTCACAAAATTGCATGATAACCTGCCTATTTGAGATTTATATGTTTTGTGAACTAAAAAGATTAAATCAGTGGTGAGCGGGAGTCAACATAATAATTGAAATCTGCATTGAACCATGAATTTTCCATATAATATACAGTAAATATTTTAAAACACTCTCTTTCATGGATAAAAGTGCTGCTGAAAAGAAAGTTCAAGAATGAAGTTTAAATTAAATCCCGATTCATAAAGCACACTTGAAGCCTTTAATGATTTAGAAATTTGAGAGTTTAAAATATACATTTAAACTAAGCAATGATAATAATGTGTCTAAATCATCTCAAACATATTTTTATCTTTTCTCTTAATGTATTGTTGTTTGTAGGCTGACATATTGATCAGTATCAAAATATCAAAATAATGAAATAAGAAGAATAATTACATACTTTATTGATCCTCTTGGGGAAACTGTCATTGGTAAGCTATCATCCAATATACAACAAACAAACAAAAAACCTCTGGACAACACATAACCACACTTAAAAAAACATAACCAGTGATACAACATAAAACTATTATACATCTGATTATACCAAATGCTTGTGATAGATAAAGGATTATGGGGTCAAAAAAATCTATAAGAGTCATCCTTTGAGGACCATAAATGTTTACGAGCAATCTGACCAGTTGTCAAGATATTTAGTTTTTAACCTCTTCTTGTTGCACCTGGACCACTATTATGAAATTCACTCTTCATGCACAGTCCAGACTATTTCACAGAAACAACCACTCTCTCCTTATCAATCGCACCCGTTGCATCCATGATAAAAAACTTTGGTCGCACAAACATGTATCATTCAGTGTGGTAGAGCAGATAGAAATCTGTACTGTTGACATCTTCACTCTGGCATTTCAGTGGGATTACTTTGTGCTGAAAAAAATGATGACAGAACAAACTGATGTGCTCCTAATCTGCATATTGATTGGGAACTTCATCAGGCATCCTTAATGAGCATACAAAAAAAAGACTTTGGAGATGAGATTGGTGATTATGATGAAGTTGCCATTCAGAATCATACATAGCTCTCCAAATAAAGATGCACACACATTTAAACATAATTAATTACAATGTTTCTTCACATCTACAAGAGGGACTGCTTTCTGCAGATGTTTACTAGGTGAATATTTTGAAGCTGATTTAAATGATAAATCATCTAATGTGTCTGTTTTCATAGTTGTTGCTGAATGACTTGTCAGAAACTGTAAAGTAAATTATAATCATGTAACACAATCACTTTTGTTAAGCTGAATTCCTTTAGTTCTTTTCAGGATATTATGGTGACCTGGTGGTAAGCTATTTTAAGCAAATATGCCATGAAAATTAAGAACAAGATTATGTGTTTACAGGCAGGTTAGAAGCTACATTAGGCCCTGTCGAGACTTTAAAAACTAAAAAAACTCACCAAAAGTCAGTAGGATTCATCCTTCGGGGATCATAAATGTCTAAAAAATTTCTTGGTAATCCATAGAAATACTGCAATTACTGAGATATTTCACTCTGGAACAAAATGGTGGACTGGATGGACCTACATTGCCATCCCTAGAGCCATGCTGTTAGCTTAGCTGAAACAGTGACAAAAGCTTCCTTATTGCAGCATACAGCAAACAAACAAAAACAAATAAATAAATATAGAACAAAATACTGACTACCCATATCGACAAATCCCTTGGCTTGTGTGTGTGTGTCTGCATCAGAGATTGTACATTTTATAGAGAATTGCAAGGGTTTCTGTCATGCAATGCTGTTAGTGTGTCCTCATTCCCTTGTGTGTTGTGGTCCCATAACTATGAAAGGCTTGTTATCCCTGGGCATATGTGTTCCCTGGTGTCCCTGAGTCAACCGTGGCTGCAGCAAACCAATTAAATGCTGCTCTGAAGTCCCATCCCCCTTGACTGTCAGCCAGCATTTTCACTTAACACACCTCCTACTCTCACCAAAAAAACTGAATCAATGTGTTTACAGTAGACACTGTACAGAAGCATCCATGGTAATTGAACAAAACACTAAGAGGTTTGATCGTGTTTCTGAGAAACTTGACAGTCTGGCCATGCTAAACATTATAAATAACTTTAATATTTGCAAAGTTAATGACACACAAGTTAAAATGTTCAATTTCTTGAAGATGTTGAAATATAACTAGTTTATAGCCTGGAAAGTCTATTACTTGGTTGTGTATTAAGAGGTGTCATATGCTTGAGAGCATGATATTGTGCAATGACTAAAATATGAAAAGATAATTGAATGCATAACAAGAAACAGCAAGGAACCGTAATCAGATTGTAATGAATGTAACTATATAGCATTTTACTTTATAATGTAAATACAGTTTTCTAAAAACATCAGCTGGAGTACAGCAAAGCCAAAGGAAAGTTAATTAAAAAAATAAAAAATTGAATTTGCTCAGTTTGTGTACACAATTCAGAAATAATAGAAAGAACAGAAATGAACTTGGCAGCTACTCAGTTTCAATGCAATTTGTTACTGCTCCCCAGAAACAACTTCCAATCTCTCTGGTAATGGGTTGTCGATTGATTTTTAGAGTTCATGGACCTCTTTTAGAGTTCATGTGGGCTCCAAATGTGGGTACAATTTTCTGCAGATTTGAGTGTTTTCAAATCACTGTACTGTAGGTACTAAATAGATGTGTTGAAATTAGAGGAATTTTATGATAGCCTTTATGGTTGAGATAACACCCAGTATGAAGTATGCTTCACAATCTTAATTTGTAATGTGGAGATATACAGTTACAAAACAAAGCACAACTCAGAGTGTTATTTCAGGTACATAACTGATACTTAAAGTTCTGTGAATAGATGAACTATTCTTTATTAAGGAACATCATTAATGTGTAATTGCTACTTTCAGCACTCCCCAGTCCCAGTTTTACCGAGCGCTGGACTTTGTGGAGACTGATGAGTTCAGAACCTACATGCCAAATGTACACACCAACTGTACCGGAGACAGCACAGGTGAATTTTTCCTTGGTTCCAGGCCAGCATCAGAAATAGGAACATAATCATTTCTCACTTCTCTGACACTCCTTCTGTAATGTTTGATGACTTGAAACCTGAACAAGATGAACTGAACCTGGTGTGAGTTGAGATGAAGGCAGAGGAGTGTTGGTTAATTCCTGCCCTCAACCCTAACAGACCTCTAACACTACACTCTGTCACTGGCTTTGAAGTTGTGGTAGAGGCATAGCTAAAGAAAATCCATTAACGATTTCATCAGTTTGTAACCTCTTTGGTGTTTGTCTAATGTTTACCCTTCTCTATTTACTGAGTCTTTAATTTAAATCTTTTTGTTGTTAATCCTTCTTCTATTTCTTGCTCATTAGCAGTGGTTCATTCTTGTGGTTATGTAAGATGTGTTTTATGCGTGTCTGGGTGTAGAAGTAGCCAGCTACATCAAAATATAATTAGAATACTGGCACATTATTTTAAAAGACATGATTGCATCACATTATCCTAATTATAGGAAAGGTTCTGGGAAACAGACATATATATATATATATTGCATGAAGTGAGATGAGAAGATTACTGTCATTTTATGCACGGTGAGTTTGACTTTATCGTTAGCAGTCATCTTGGATCAGACTTGGATAGGTCGTCTGGAGTTAACGCATATTATGAAACATAATCTTGCTTGTTTGATCTGTATAAAATGAAGTTCAAAGACAACTAATTAATGCTTTACAGGGGTTACATGTCCCAGAATATTACTTTGCTTTTGTATGGACCAAACTTGTGTTTGTTGTTAGACTTTGTGCTTATCTAAATTAACCAGCTGATGATGTGGTGGTAAGTATATTTACTCAAGTATGAATAAATATTTGAGGTACTTGTACTTGACTGGAGTATTTCCATTTTATGCTACTTCTACTTTAACTTCACTACAGTTCGGAAAGAAATTAGAAAAAAAAAGTTTATTATGTGTTACTTTTTACAGATAAAGACACTTATATAAATATAATTAACTAAATAAATTATGATGTACTTGAACTGAATAACCACCTGGCAGTAAATAAAGTAGTTAAAGTTGCCTAGGTAACCCTGGGCCTTAATTTTAATTAATTACTTCAAAATTCAATTTTCTACTTCATCAAAATTCTATTTGCCATCATTTTCACCTTTGAGTTTTGACAAAATTTGGACTAAACTAAGCATTAAATTCATTACTGTTTAAAATACATTATTTTCCAACTGGAATACATTTTTAAAAACTTGATAATGTGATCATAGCTTCACAGTGTACACACAAACAAACGCCATCAAACTCGAGGCTCCTGTCTGCTTCGAGTTTCACCTCCTTTAGTAAAACATGCCTGACATATTTCTATAGAAACACTGATAATCCTAAAAGCTTTTAAGACTGTTCATGGCTTCAACTACAACAGAATCAATATACACAATATTTCATATAAGGCCACTTCATCATGCCATCCTCCTTCAGTAGTAGAAGGCAGAAGTATAATCATATTATGCTGTTTGATGTGAGAGGCTGTGTTCCTAAAAAATTTATTTACCCAAATTTTAGTTTGGTTAAAAGGAATAACCAGGACTTATGCCCATAACTCTCAAAAGGTATCATGAGGCTAGGAATCATACATCATAACATAATTTACAAGTAAAAACAAAAACAGATACCAGCCAATCAGATTAAAGAATTGCTGCACATTAACTAGATTTCTGTGGGTTAGCAATAATTTATTATGTATTACTATTATTATCATCTGCTCTAATTGCCTAGCTTAAGTGAATACTGTATGTGTAACTTCACCTGGACAAACATCTTTCTAGATTAAGCATTAAAACAAAATATGCACTAAAGGTTACCAGCTAAACAACTGACCATGGTCAGCAACCAATGTTGGCGAAAAGTCTGGATAGTGAATGTTTTTTTTTATATATACACAGAGATAATGTGTTCACCATGGCAACAGCAGTGCTGTGCAGCCCCAGGCCATCTTACTGATTTGGCTTCATTGCTTGGGCAGAAATAACGGTCACTGCAGCATCACCACTCTTAGCCCACACTCATTTCCTGCTATTCACATTTGTAAAATGTTGTACTGGCACTTGGCAACTGTCAATGGCATTTAAATCCCATGATAGATGCCTACTCAAAATAAATGGAGACATATCGAAGTAAGTCACTGTCATGACAATTTTCCTTTTAACCCTACTGCCAGTTGTGTATTCTATGACCCCTGCCTTTGTGGTTTTTGGTTACCATTATTTAGCCCTCAAGAAATGAAAGTTATGAATCATAACAAGCCAAGTCTTGTCAGACTGAAGCTGGAGAATCTCAGTCCTCAGGCTCACCCAGTTAAAAACCACAGCTCAGATAACTACCTCTCCATCTCAAGGGTTCAATAATGGTTCACTAAAGGTCAAGTGCAGAAGTCACCTGAGCCTTGGCATTTTCCGCTTGTACAGACCATAGGGAACACTGGGAGATCTGAAGAAAGCGTGGAAGAGACAATCCAACAACAACAAAGAATATATGCTCCCATGTGGAATTAAAAAGCTGTGATTTAATATTTAATATATCTGTGTTTACCTGGATGAATAGCACTTTCAGTGGAACGTAATGTGGAGTTTTCTGCTGCCGGACTATTAAGATGCCCTGACTCGTATTAAAAATGAATCTGCTGCTATATTCATGCCACATTCCTTAACCAACCAAATCAGACAAAGTAATTCTCTTTTTACTTTCCAGCAGTACAACCTTAGTCACCCCTCAGGCTAGTACTGATGCAGAGATTAACTCTGAGTGGTATTACAACAAATATTTTCTATGAAGCAAACAAGAAGAAATGTACAACAGTGTCAATTAGCACTGAATAAAATGGTAATACAACTGAAAACTAATGTACTAAAAAGCACTACATTTACATGTGCACAAAGAAGTCTGTGGTACAAATCTATGCTTTATCTCAAGTGTGAATGTATTGTTTGTTTAAATCACTGGAGATTGTAACAGCTTCAGATTCTCTACCCTCACAGGGACAAGCTTCGAGAGAAACACCAGTGTTACCACTTATAGAACAAGCCCAAAATTCAAGAAGGGTAATATTCAAGTTTGCAATTACTGTATAGTTGAATATTTGTTTGGATTTATCTGTCTCCAATCATTTCAATCATTAAGATTTTTGGAGTTAAGGAAACCCCTCTGGAAATCATCATCCACTTGAGCTGAATTCTACATAATTACATGTTAAAAATATAATATAATCTTTGTTTCTTTCTTTGAATAAATTGCATGGTACTTGTTAAGTGTCCCGTCTCTGAACGTTGTCTATTTTAATTAGTACCAAATTACACCAGCTGAAATTGCATGTTTTCCCCGCATCTGTGTGGGTTTCCTCCAGGTACTCCGGCTTCCTCCCACAGTCCAAAGACATGAATGTTAGGTTAATTGGTGACTTCAAATTGCCCATAGATGTGAATGTAAGAGTGAATGGTTGTTTGTTTCTATATGTCAGCCTGTCATAGACTGGTGACCTGTCCAGTGTGTTCCCTGCCTCCTGCTCAATGACAGCTGGGATTGGCTCCAGCACCCCCACGACCCTTAACAGGAAAAGCAGATAGTATAAAGAATGGATGGATGCACGTGTTGTAAACATTTAAACACCGAAGCGCCTGTATACCGTAATGATGGGATTTGCTGGTGATCACCAGAATATGAACTGCAACCACCTTTTTAGTTACTGCTATTATTTCTTACAATGAAGCTGAATTAACACAGTCCATGAAATAGAATGTGAATCTTCGTCCCAGCGGCTCTGTGACAGCTATTGGCTTAATAACAGCGGTGAATAGGGCTGCTGGGCTGAGTCAAAAGCTGCAATAGGGAGCAGTGAAGAAAAGGGATCTTTTACAGCTCCCATTGTTATTAATAGAACCTTATTAATTACTCACTGAGGTATTAAATATAGCACAGACAACAGGCCTCGGCTCAGCTGGAGAGCAGCAGCTATGCAGCACCACTGAACATAGAGCTGGCCCTGAAACAGCTGCTCAGGCCTCAAACACCTGAGTCCACAGCAGGCCAAGCAGATACAGTTCATCCAGCCCTCGATCAGCTGTGGATTAGTACTGGATTTGCCCCGTCCTTGGCTGTGCATAATTCATTGGCACCACCAATCTGCAGACTTGTAAAGATCCATAAAGGACATTCATTTGTGTTTTTTTCTGTAATTCAGTTTTTTAGAATCTAAATGGCAGATTCAGAGGGTTAGCTCACCATAGTTTTGAATACTGACTGCAAAGACAATTGGGATATAGTAAATGAACTTGGAATAAGGATAGCAAAGCCTCAGCAATAGAATTTAATTTCTCAGAGAAATCCATGAAAGAAACCTCAGTGAGATATTCTATTGTGCTACAGGAGTTAATGGAACCGCAGCTAGCCTGGTGATGATGTGAGAACTCTCTAGAAAATAGATAAGTGCATTAGTCAATGCTAGTCTCCATGCCTCCCTAGTGCTGAAATTCACTCAGTACAGGCTCCTTTTTATTTGTTTTATTATTCTCAATGCACAAGGTCAGAGGGCACCTTGGAAGGTAATTAATCAGCAACTTTTTCAACATTTTTTTCTGTACATGATAAATCAAAATAAATATGACAGCCCTCCCAATAACATAATGACAACATACTGTAATGACAATATGTTGACAATCAATGTAAATGGCAAGTTGCAATGCAATGCAAGTTGATACACTCCTATGAAAAAGGATTTTTTGGAGTGCCCTAGTCAAAGTTTGGACGTCAAACAGATTAAGATTCTGTGGCACGATCTTAAACAGAATCCAGAATATACTGTAGCAATGTTAGTTAATGGTTAATTCTGAGCTCCAACTAATTTGAAACAGGGAGAAGTGCACAGTCAAAATACAGACACAAGCAAAGTAAAATCTCATAATTTTTACTAAAGTTAATCGCGTCTTCATACAATATTCATACAAATGTGTCCTGTTATAAACTAACATTTCCTGTTATAAAAATAGCCTCCTATGTTAAAAAATAAATACTGGCACAAACAGTGTTGTAGTTGATGTATGTATCTTGTTCTTGAGTTAATTAATTAATAAATGCTGTATTATCTATAGATGTGTCCATTAAAATACTACTGTCAGTGATGGTCACCAAACAGCTCTTATACCAGATGATACAAACACACATCTTGCCTCTCAGGTACAGAAAAATGCTTTTATGCTATGACACAACTGGATGTACTTGTTCCTGTTATCACTGGGCTAATGTGCCAGACTAGATTAGAGCTACTCCACAGTCTGTCTGTCCTGAATATGCATCAGGCAGAGGAGGGCATGTACTGTGTGGATACAGCATCTGTGTCTTCTTTGTTTCCAATGAGTGGACCGTTTTATGATGCCCGGTGACAAGCACCACGGTTCACATCACAGGCAGGTTTCCAACCGTGTGGTGTATAATGGAGAAACACACTTGTTATGCTATTGAGGAACACAATGCTCACTATGTCATGAACGAGGAAACATGTCATACTTGACCTTTGAATTGGACATTGTTAGCATTTGGTCTGTATTCCACCATCATTTATCTCACACTCGTTACTTTTGTCAGCAGTTAAAAAAAAACTAAAATAAAATTCATGAGAAGACTTCAAAAAAGTGAGGTGTGAAGAGGAAAAAACGATTTTAGCATACATTACTTTGTCTCCACTTCAAGTGATTGCCATCAAAATACATATCTGCAGCGCAATTGTTTGAAGTTCTCTACAAAAACACTTTGAGACGTGAAAATAACAAACAGCACCGACCTCTTCTAAAAGACCCTCTCCCACTCACTGCCTTTACACCACAGGCTTGCCAGTTGCCTCATACTCCATTTCTGTAACCTTTTGTGGAATGCGATAAAGGATCAATAAAATTGCAACGGCTGCAGCACTGGTTGTAGTGCTCTCACATATTGATCGTAGGTTGTCTGAGGCTGTAGTCAATAACCTGTAGGTGTAACTGAGGACCAGAGGCAGGACAATCAGCACAGTCCCATAAGGCTTTCACAATGTGCTATTCACATAGAATTGCCATTAACAGATGATTGCATGGCTATGAAACGCTCGATAACAAATCTAAAGGCGTCCATAATGATAAAAGTTACTTTGTTGCTTTGGCAAGATGAAGTCTCACAATCCTGCTGCTGAGCCTGCAATAGCGACATTACATAATCTGTGAAGTTTATTGAGCAATAACATTTATTGACCTCTTTTGCCAACTTGGAATTGCAGGCATTTGGTTTCAAATTGTTAGTCTTTTTCAGTTAATAATGACGACACCTTTCGGCTTCTTACTATGATGAAAAGAGCACTACAAAAACACATAATATTCTGCCAAAAGTGGAACAGATATGGTTATTTTAACTGAAGGATTTTTGTATTTGTTTTTATTTTTTCCTCTGTCTTGTTCTCCCTTATTTGAAGAGATTTGGACTCATTTGGAAAAAAGGTGATATCGCGCACTTGTGAGCACAAATGATGATGTAGCAACATCTGAATCAAAGTGATGACAGTTGTTGTGTTAATTGTTTGGTTATAGTCACTGAAATCTGATCAAACTGCACCAACACTTTTAATGAAACACTTGGAAATAAAAGAAGTTGGTGATCCAACACATGCAGAGCTAGTTATTTAAAATAGGAAGTGGAAGAGAAATACAAAACATACTATATGGCTGACACAGAATTTTGCCATGCTATAACTATATAACCAGGAATGGGCTACAGTAAGTGTGCAAATTTGGTTATAAAATAGTTTGTTTTATTAAATTTTTCTTTATGAGGCAGTGACAGTCATATTTAAGGGTAGTATATGCATATATTGATAATTACAGAGCAGGATCTTTACCATGTTGTGGATATTTACCTTGGGATTAAATAAAAACAACTCAAAATTGCTTTAAAGCCAGTTCCTGTCCCTGAAGACTTCATGAGAAGCCTCTAAATCTGTAGCTGGCAACCCGGTCACTAAACACTCAGCATTCTGTGGTTGTCAGCTGGTAAATCCTCTGAAAGTGGCTTCGCAGTAAAACAAAAATGCAGTTGACAGCTCTGATGCATTTACGTTTTGGCCAGAAAAAACCCTTCACCTTTAGTGTGACACACACAGCCAAGAGCTAAATCTCTTTACGTTAATTAGATTTTTTTTTTTTACTCATATACATCTCCAAGTTGTTTCTCACCTAAGAATGGTCCCTCTAATTATTTTGTAGTATTGTTTGTGTGAGTCCGTGTTCAGCAGCGGGTGCAATTTTTTCCCCCCAGGCAATTATCTCTCTGTGTTTATTTATCTCACTGTTTCTTCTAGTAGAGCTAATAAATATGTATGATTAAAGTAACCAGGTCTTTTGTTACTTCATGTAGAACTAATTAGAATTTAATGACAACTTTTAATGCTGCTGTATGTGGTTGGCATCCAGTTAATCACAATTTTATGAGCCATATATCACTACGTTTATCACTTAGGCTATGATAATCTGAATACATTTGTGAATGATGCTGCTGAATGAACCCTTTGCTCAGCTGATGAGCTGTCTGGTCCTCTTTATATGCTGTTTGAGTTAAGACAAATTTTTACAGTAAATTGTTTTTTTTCCTTTGTCATACAAGGACAGCTTTTCTTTTTTTCACTGACAAGTAGTACTTAAATTCTCATGAGTCTGCTTGATTATTGCACTGATTCTCATCAGTTTCAGCCTGAAAAATAAGTCAAATTGCAGACAAATTGAAATTGATTGGACCCACACTTGACATAGAAAGAAGGGGCAAATTTAAATAATTTCCATTAGTTTTTGCACAAAGGACACCTCATCAGTTTGGAGGAAGTTCTAGATCATAGCCGTGCAGCAGAACTCTTGTGTTCATTTCATAGATTTTTCTCAGAATACTGTCTGAGCCACTGGGGAAACTGTCTGTGCTCACATCATAAACATAAAACTTGATCTTGTGTGGAGAACTGGTCAATGACATAAGTCAATATCAAAACCCTTGACACAGAGTGCAGCAGAGATTAACTATGTGAGATTTAATTTCTGAGGTGAGTGCAGGGTCATTTCATATGTTAAAGACAATTTTTAAGATTTTTTTTTTGTCATTTTGTGATTGTTGGGACCATTGGAAGAGAGAAAGACTGCATTCAAATAACTTCATTGCACTTGAAAACATGTTTCCAGGAAGTCAAAATGCATGAGTTACATGATGGAGTCCTGAAAGCAATTGTAAGCTAGTTGTTGTAGTCTGGTCATCGACCACGTCAGCAGCTAGGACAACAGCTAGAACACATAGCTGCACCCTGTTGTTGCATTTTGTGAAAATCCGTACCTCTTCTCAGACTCATAACTCAGTACAGAATTCAGAGGATGGACGACTGGATTCAGCCAAAGAGTGGGTAAAATAGCAAAGGTCAGATAAGGTAAACTTTACTGATCCCATGAGGGGCAAGGTGAAGTGTCACAGATGCAGATAGGATAAGATACAAACAGAAGGTAGGCCTACATGTACACACATACAGTACCTACAAAAAAAACGTATGCATGTCTGAGAAAGGCAATAACAAAAATAGAAACATCTCCAAGAACAGTACAATTGTTCAACTATTGCTCCATAATCAAAACAATGAATACTAAAGTAATTATTTAGACATTGTTTTTTATCTGTGAAAATATACAGTATGTGAATGAATGGATTTAAACAAATAAAGCCACAACAAGCCCTGAGTGTTGATTTGTAAGGGGACTAAAGGAGGGACAAAACATCACAAAGTAAAATTGAACCCTCTCAGCAATGTTTAAGGTGAGATGATTAATTGGGCTAAATTATTATTTTTTTTCTGTCATCTCAACAACAATTGTCATTCAATCTCTCCTGACTTCCATTTGTGGTTGGAGAAATGATTAAACAGTGAATTAAGCTGAATTTATGGATAGTTTCAAGTTGTTGGCAGCTATAGAGCTACAACCACTGCATGCTAGAAAAGCTTAATTCAGTAATGCTGTGCTGGCATATTTTACTGTGACAATGATTTAGCAGAGCCTGACAGTAGATGTGCAGTTGCTTAAGTGGCTTACATTACTTACTGTATTATTTTTTTGGGCAGCTGTGTGTTGTGATGGGCAAGGGAGTTGTGCATTGATCAATGTAAAACACCCTTGGTTTAGTTTAATAAGTCTATGTGTTACAGAAAAATAATGAGATCACCTAACACAAGTACATTTTTCTCCCATCAGTTCAGGAGCACACTGCAGGTCGAAGCAAAAAAGATTTATACCAAGACAAGAGACATACTGTACTGCATGTGGCACTTTAAATCAGAAACCGGCTTCCCATGATATTGCTTTGTTCTTCTGTCCCACTGGGATGTCCCATCAGAATTTGAAATATTTAATTGATTAACTGTAAGCAATCTGTAGTGACAGTTTGGCTACAGGTTCATCAACCAATCAGTCACTGGCATCGATGGAGGATGCAGCCCTCTAGATCTTATGTGCATACATGCAGTAATGTGCACACACAGGCAACTTGTAAAATCATAGTACATAATGATCCTGAAGCAAAGTGAAGTTAAGCACCAATTTCACCCAATTAAGTTGAACTTTCCTCCTACAATATAAGCCAGCCTCCGAGTCCCAAAGCAGATCAGACTGACACTCATTAAGTAATACACAAAGGACATTTTACAAAATATTATACATCATAAATAAAATGCTGATACATGCAAGCAATACTTCTTAGGTGGAGCCATTAAGCTGTCTAAGTACATTTAATAATTTGAATTTTACCGGTTTCATCCTTCACATAATTTGAATGTGCAGGTCTACTGCAGGCTGAGTGTGCAGAAAGTCACGATATTACTGTACATAGGATGAAAGTATGAAATGGAAATATAACAAAGATTAATGTACTATAGCAGAGGTCACCAACGGTCCGGATCCGGACCCAGACTCTGTCCTGTCCGGACCCAGAGCCGGAACCTACTTGTCATTAAGTTTTAGTCCGTTTTGGTGGAGATTACATTTTGACCAGCGACTCTTTTCTGTAAGTGTTTCTACACCGCTACTCAGCTAAAGGCGCATCCTACCCGTCTCTGATTGGCCAGTACTCGTTGCCTTTGTGGTTTCAGGTTGGTTGGGTTTTGGCATGAGGACTGAGATTGGTCCAGGTGAGGGCAAGAATCAGCCAATCACAGGCAGAGTAGTGCGGGCCTTCAATGAAGACAGGCGCGGAAAGTAAACAGACAGTGACAGAGAAAAATATAAAGGAGTGAGAAGACGAGAGAGAGAAAAGCGGCGACAGTGTGAGTCAGTGTGACATGACGTGTGCTAAACGGTGGAAGGTTGACACTGAAATCCAGGCTTTTAGTCCCGAATGGACCGAGGTGTTTATCTTCATCCTTCCCGTAGGAAGCTTGAAACCGCTGCGTCTCATCTGCTCTGAGACGGT
>JAUMHL010000028.1:7484620-7495375 GCA_032362345.1 Sandelia bainsii
ACTTGAGCTGTTTACAAGGTAAAATATACAGTAGATATACAGTATTCTAAGTAATTATATTGCACATGATAATACAAAAAGTAGGCTGCAGGAGCAGGAGTCAGTGAGTCTTAAACACACACATTCCTAGTTCTAAGTCAGCAGAATGACCACAGGCCTGATCATTGTAGAACTTCCAGTACAATTGTATTATTATGGAGAGGTAAAATTGGCTGAGTTATTGAGAGGAGCAATTGCTCAGAATGATACCCAGAAGATCTATTTAGGTTTGGTTGGGTTGCAAGTTTCCACACAACACAAGCCTTTTTACTAAAAATGTGAATCTAATTGGCTTATTGTTGTATTTACAAGCTTTGGGCAGACGGGCAAAAGAAAAAACTAAAGTCTATTTAATTATTAATTGGATGAGTCATGCATGCACCTCACATGCCTACATTCTTTCAAAGTACATCAAAATGTCTTGGTATGTTTCTTTCTTTCTTTCAGGCTCTAAGTTGTCTCTGTTATTTATTATAAATCTGACAGTGCATTGCTGTGCTATTCAGCCATCATCAGGCTGACAGGTAGGGGACATCATTATGACTGACTTCAAAGGGAAAGGGGAAAAACAACATGCTTCGCCTTTGAAATACAATTCCACAGGCGGTCAAAGTGAATACCTCTAACACCAGTGAAGAGAGACATTTTAATCATGATATTCCCATCTCATCTCTTGTCATGTACAGCATAACATTAATAGAGATAGCCAACAGCTGCCACCCGGAGGTATAATGTGAAGCTTGTGCCCTCGAGCTTGTTCGGAACATAGGGATAACAGACTGTGACAATAAGAGAAATGAAGAGCAATGGATCTGACTTCAAAGCACAAGGCAAACATAATATGAACCTCAAGTAAGGAAGCTGGACTGAAAAGGAAGAAAACATTGCCAGTGGAAACAAAACACAACGTGTGTGCTTTCAAATTGAATTGAAGTGACATTTTAAAATATTATCTGTTTACAATAACCAAGGTATCACCTCGGTTACTGTAAACAGATGGGATTATGGTGTAAATGATTGAAAGCTATCTTGTCTTTTTAAAATGTCTTATGTTTTCCACAAATCCCACTGCAGTTTACCCTCTTCATCCTGACTGGTTCCGAAACAATTAGTACTGTACATTAATTAATTTATTAGCAATATTGGTTTACAATGGGGGAAACTGATAACTGTACCAAACTGTACTGATCAGTTAGGGAAGGGCAAAGCTCTTTCTAATGCTCTGGGAATCCACAGACATGGAACAATAGTGAACCTTCCCAGAAGTGGCCGACCTTCCAAAATTTGTCCAAAAGCACAACAATGACTCATCCAGAAAATTATAGGAGATCCAAGGAAAACATCCAGGGACCTACAAACTTCCCTCATCTGAATAAAACTCAGTTACCATGACTATCTGATAGACACCGGGTAGAAATGGCACCCATGGAAGAGAGGTGGGGCGAAAACCACTGCAGAAAGTAGCTCAGTGGGTAGAGCAGTCTACAAAACCAAGAGTGAGCGGTTCAGTTCCCAGGTCCCTCCCAAGCTGCATGTCGAGGTGTCCTTGGACACAAGACACAGAAACCCTGTACTAGTGCCGACATGTACTGTCTGGCAGCTGTCCAAACAACAATTTCCCCAAAGGGGTTAAACAAAGAATGTTACTATTATTAATATTATAAACTGAGATGAATATTAGACTTGAGTGAATTTTTTCACATTGGTTATAGGTGTTGAATGAACATTTTGCTTTAAAAAATACAATTATCATTTTAAACTTGTATTTTGTATTTGCTTGCATTTCCTTTGTTTTATGTTAGATTTGGTTTGAAGATCTGAAACAGTTACAGTTTAATGTCAGATACACATAGCAAGAGAAGAAAATTGAAATTGATTTTATCCTAGTCCTAACAACTTTAATCTGTTTTACATATCCCATGAGAGCGTCAGTGGGTGACTTCAAAACTACACCTAATAGCAATTACCGAAACACATGTCACAGTTCAGACACTTGAACCTGGTACTGCAATGACTTAACCACTCATGAGGAACAATGGCTTATGTGCTACCAACATTTGTTGTCTTTTATGCCCTACAGTCCACCATTATTGCAGACAGTCATCAATTTTAACAACCAAATAAAATTCCTGGAAAAATGCTGACAACAAGTAAAACACATATAAAGGAGTCAGTAAAAACAAGCCAGTCAGGCACTAAAAAGGATATTTTTATTATGATAGTTTCCCCTATGTCGGAGAAGTCTCATTGTTGAGAGCAAAAAATAAAATAAAAGAAAAATTCTGTCCATAGCAAATACCCAAGAACAAAAAATATACACAGTACTGTGCAAAAGTCTTTGGCCATCGGCATATGCATTTACAGTAACAAAATCTGCTATGCTATTATTCCTCTAGTGTGGATGACGTAACATGAAAATTTCACCTTAATATAAGTGCTTTCATCATCATAATAATAATAATAAAACTGCGTGAACACGCGCTAAGAATAATTGTTGGCGTTAATTAATGAATGCGTTAACGTGATAACGCAATAACGTGCCCAGCCCTAATTAATATTCCTTCATTTTTATACATAACTACCTTTATTCAAGTTATAGCAGTATCGGTGTGTAAATCACAACAGCCAAAGCACCACTTCTTGTTTCTGCTCTGGACGCCTCTGTTCTGTACTGCACGCCTAATTTTGGCAATTCATCTCCTCTCCTCGTTAATCTCTGGTCTCAGTCCCAGACTGTGTTTTAATGGGCATTTTCAACTGTGACCAGGGCAGAGGCTCCTGAATTCACAGGTCTGTCAGCTAACGTTACAGTATTTCTAATAACTTTCTTGCAAAAGACACAGTAGATTTTTTAAAGTGAAAACAACTTAATAACAAATTTGCTAAGTCATATGGGCCAAACAAATTTTTGTCTATCCAGATTTTTTTTATAAGAATATCAGATTTTACAGCCCTGATATGACAGTGGAATGCAGTCAATACTGTATTACGTTATGTAATATTTAAATATGAATGTCTTAATGTAACAGCAGCCAGGTGTGAATCATGCTCCTGTATTGTTTCAGCTGAGCTGTTCTCAGTGTCCTCCCACTATAAATGTTGAAGAGGCTTTTTTTTTTTCACCAAAAGAGAAGAATCACTTTAGAATCCTTCCCAAAATCCCTATTTAAGCCTTTTCATTATTAGCTGAACTTTTTAGCACATGAACAATCCTGTCTGCCAACAGCCACCTGTCAACTCAGTCATACAATGGATGATTCAAAGTAAAATCAAAGTTATTTTAAGATGCCAGCCTAAAAAATTTCTTAACACAATTCTAGCTCCCTTGTGTTCCTCTTGTACTGATTACAGCACAAGGTGCTGATTTAATCATCCATATTGACCGGTTGCTGGCTGAGTGTTTGACTTTGTCTCCTCTGTTCCCCATCAACAGTTTATTTTCTGCCTGGGCAGAGTGGCAGCTACTTTGCCTTCTGCCACATGCTTGTCAGCAAGCAGAAACTTGTCGTGTCAATATCTCTTAGTCTCAAATAGATGCGTATCTAAAGGGCAGCACTGTGAACTGGGGGGTTAATCAATTTTATCTAACCTTAATTTATACAGAGTAAATAATGAACTAACCTCCCTGTATTAAACATGAACAGAAAAATCATTTAGCACTGGGGTGGGTTTAGGTCAGTCTAGGTAAGGATATTCATTGGCTTAGACTTAGTGACTTAGAGGAGTGAAATGTTCCTAAAATGAACTCTAGGGAGGCCCCCAGGTCCACGAAGGGTACAACATCCACCAATATATCACGTTCAAAATTACTTCCTTGTTGCCCTGAATAATAAACATTCAATATTTACTTTACATTGAGTTTATATATTTGACACTTGTTGGACCTATTTGGGCAGCAATGCAAGTAAAGCCGAGACTATGCAAACACCATTGACTGCATTGATTCAAAGATAGCCACAAGGGTGAACCATTGTAACATAATTACAATAATATTAAGCAAACATTGTAAACTGAGGAATGCCTTAGCAAATGTAGCTGCTGTTAATTCTTAAGATTTCAGGCCTGATTCAGGAGGAGAAAGAATAGTCAAAGTCTAGGAAACATAAAAAACAAATATAAAATCCATATTGTAAAAATAATAAAAAGATAGTCATCATTATTATATTATATATATTATTATCACCTTTTGCTTGCTCAACTTAAAACATAAAGGCATGTGTAGTTCTACAATACCCTAGTGTTTTATTGCTTTAGTTTAGGGACTACTGAAGTTTAGAAATATATCACTGTTAATGAGATAAAATAATGCAATGCTCCAAATAAGTTATTTCTAAAATGAGTCTTTGTTCCATGCACAGAATATTACCTATGCAAATGTATACATCAAACCTTTTATTAGCAAGTTAGACTATACATACATCGCGGAGATCATCTTAATCCCTCACTGTTTCAGTTTCCACAGCATGTTTCATAAACCTGACTGTTAACTACATAATCCATAAGCTGTTATCATTCTGCTAAAGCAAAGTAAGGTTTTGATTACAAAGGGCCTATTGTTTGTAAAACTCTTCCAGATGACGGGAAGGTAATATGCTAGTGTGTTCTACTTTGAAAGTATGATTGTATGTTAAGTGTGTTTTGATTGGCCTCGGTGAGAGCTGTGTTGCTGCTGGCTTTCCTGCATATTTACAAGATGAAAGGGTAGAATGAGAGAGGAAGGAAGTCAGACAGGAGAGAGGGGAATGGATGGAAACTAACAGCAAAACAAGGGAACATATGGGGTGGCAGGACTTCAAATTGGGTGGTCGGGTAGGTTTGACTTCTGTAGCCTTGGTCCTCAGTTATAATTTAGCATTCTGACTCACCTGAAATGGCTAGTGCTATCTGTGGAATTGGATTTCTCTGTTATAGAAGCACAGAGTTTGAAAATATGTACCTGGAAGTTGACTTGTTTTTGACACAAAGTATGTGCACTCGAAAATAAGGAATTTTCACATAGTGGGCATGGTGTATTATTCATATATTGAACTGTGGTTTCCACTGATAAGCTAACAGATTGTGTTCCTGGAATCATTCCTTTGCAGAGAGGTTGATTTTTCTTTTTTCATGTTGCTGTTTGAGATTCATGGCAGGATCATGGCATTCACTGATATCAGTCCGAAGGCAACATTCTAGCTTTGTAACACTTTACAGCTACAGCAGCAATAACTGTTCAGTTCAAACATTGAACAGTGCTACAATATATTGTTGGTAGAAATATAAATAGTTATTTGTGGCTATCTGTTCCTGTAGGTCCTCTCAGTTTCCACCAGTTTAATCACTGTGGCTGTGCTAGCTGCAGCATGCATAGACAATTTGCTATGACACCTTGAGTCACCTTGATTTTCAGTATCACTTTCTCTTGCTCCAGAATCCTGAATAAATATAATTAAAACATTGCATATTTAAGTTTTTTCAAACTTTCTTTCAGTGCATGTCTAGCTTGAGCCAGGTCCCAATAGCCTCTGTTGGCCTGCTGCCACTGGCCAGCCTTACAGAAAGCCAGCCGGATGGCAGCACCAGATAAGTCCTCGATTTGTACTTACCAAGCCATGAGCCTTGGCTGGTCTTACAAGCTTGAACTCAAGTTCTAAATTTACTTGGAGGAGAGAGCCAGGCTGCACAAAGACATCTGTAATATAGATGAAACAGGCCAAACGTCCAGATCCCTGACAGGGTTGCCGGCGAGGCAGAGTGCCAAACAGGTCACAGCCTGGTGACAACAATGTTACTTGTCCATGCTTTAAATCCATCTCCTCTCACTTCGTCTTCCTGAGGAAGATTTTCTTGACCTGTCTCATCAGGGATGTGCCACCAGAATGTCACAGTGATAAATAGGTCTAGTTGCATGCCAGAAGAAGCAGTCTGCCTGTGTCACTTGTAAGCAGAGGACAGGCCCTGTGGCAGAGAAG
This sequence comes from Sandelia bainsii, assembly GCA_032362345.1. NCBI lineage: Eukaryota > Metazoa > Chordata > Actinopteri > Anabantiformes > Anabantidae > Sandelia > Sandelia bainsii. The sequence continues at coordinate 7,490,611 of JAUMHL010000028.1, forward strand.
GTCTGCACTGCTCATGAAGCAGGCAGACCTTTTCTAGTTATTAGGAAAGTGAGTGGTTTTGAAAGACATTAGCTTACATGTACAGTATGTGGCACAAATATTATCATTTTATTACAAAATAAAATATTCTCCAATCAGTGTTACCCACCTCTCGATGTGATGTGTGTTTTACTGCTATTGCAGTAGTGATCAATGAGATACATGTTTCATCTGTTCGTAATTGTACAATAGAATGAAACATTTAAAATAACACTTATTTTTTTATCTGTCATTGTTTCGATGATCTATATAGTGTTTTGTGTCTGTCACGTTCAATGGCATTTACACTATAAATACAACACTGGATTATATATCTGACACTGTCAAAGTCTGTCAAAGCAAATGTGTCCATACATGCACATGGACATGGACCCAGTTAAGTAAACATCGTCTAGAATATTTAAATAATGTAATTTAGAATTGTAGTACTGAGTTTGCTCCATGTATTTTCATAACTACATCAAATTGCTTTAACTCTTAATGAGGGGAAAAGTCAGTTTTATTTTCTGGAAAAGGAGTTACATTCTGTGATTATTATAATGTAATACACCATTTTTATATTCTACACATTATATGAATTCGATTTTATTTAGACTTAATAAGATGATAAATAAATGAGACAATATTTCCTGACTTTGCAACAGACCTTTGTATTATATTGGAAAATATAATTGAACAATCAAAGTAGGTGGCTCAGTAAAATATTAAAAATGCAAATTAAAAAAAGCATAAGTGTTGAGGGATTTGATCTACAAGCTACAGCCCTGCATTTGATCCATAAGGTGATAATGAGCTGCATATCATCCTTGCTTTATGCTTATGGATGAGGTTTTCCCCTCAGCACCATTAATCAGATCAGCATTTACATTAATTAAAACCTTATTAATTACTTTATGAGTAGAAGAGGTGTGATTATGATATAGTATAGATGGAGCTACGATCACCCACACTTATAGGAACATATTCCTCCAGTCTGCATCGACTAAGAGAAAGGGGATCAAAGTCATTTTTATGAATGTACAAATCTAAGATAAAAAAGAAAGATGAGAGGGACAAAGAAATATGCCATTTTGCTGCAGAAGTTGTACGACAGTTTCTCAGAGGGAACTTTAAGTGAAGTTCTCATTTGAACATCTTTCACTGCAGAGGCTGTAAATGGGTAAGCAAACCACAGTAACAGGGGGCCAGGATGAAGACACAAACAGAGGGAGGAAAAGATGAAGGGCTAGTCACTAGTCTTTGGGGTGTCACTAAAAAGCTTAAAAATGTATTCTTTTTGTTCTTTAACTTTGCAATAAGCAGGTTTCATTGCATCTTGCCAACTATCACAACCCTGCAAAAACACAATGCATTGCCATGGTAGTTTAGACTGATCCTTAGACAAAAAAAGTCTAATGACACTCGTTTTCCTCCAATGTGCTCAGCATGTGGTGGTTGTTACTTTCACAACCTTGGGTTGTTATGAGGATGAATTTTAAAGTTTGGTCCCCTGACCTTTCATTTGGTGTCATCATACTTTGTTTTTAGTGTTGAGTAGAAAATTGAACATGCTAACACACTCAGCTAAGATGGTGCATGATTAAGTATCATGATGTTCAAAACATCAGCGTGTAAGCATTTGACACTTTTGAAGAGAACCAAGGTAATTCCCCTTTATTTGTGTGAGTCTCCACATATAATCATTACCATGACTTAAATCAGCATATTGTTTGCTCCATTTGCAATGTAAAACATACAGTCTCACAAGTTCCATTTCAATGCAGCACTTATCCTCTTTGCAACAGCAAGCAGTGGGATTTATGCAAAATCTTTTCTGCTGATTTGGAGACATTTCATACATTTTTAAACGCTTGTTTACAGCACCATGAAAAATCTATTGACTGTATTTCTGTTGGAATAAAGAGATGACCTTGAGCCTATTTGCATCTTTGACAATAGCAAAAAGAGGGTAAAGAAGAATAAGTCAGAAAGAAGGAAACAGAAACACCACTCCCAGCTATCCGAGTCCTCTCAGCCCCTCAAGGCTGCCCATAGTGATAAGGGAGAAACAGGGACATAAAGTCAGGTTAACTTAGGTTAACCGTTTTGACCCCAGACAATTCCAAACACCTCCCAATTAAGGAATATGATGTACTAAACTGTAATTATTTTTCCTCTCAGAGCATATGGAAAGGATCCAAAGGTCTGTTCAGTTTTCAATCTGAATCCAAGTTAGTAACAATACCTGAATTCAATAAGCTAAACAGCCAAACAAATACCAATTGACCATTATCGATTTTTCCATTCAATTTCTCTGTTTAGTTTATTCCTTTGAACTCTCTGTACTACAGTCAACAAAGAAAAAAGGCTGAAAACATGTAAAATGTGATGTTACTGAAAACAAACTTGGTGAACCAAATTGAATGCTAAAAAGTTAACAAAACAAAAGCTAATTTTAATATATGTGGGAGGGTAATTACAAAAAAAGAGAATGAAAAGTACTTTGCTTAAATAGTTATCTATTGTCCATGCTGAAGTAAGAAGTTGCATTTTCGATGACATAAGGACATGTCAGCCTACTGCTGGTTTTACATGCATTTTATGTGAGCGATCACATTCTGTGACTTGCAGCGGTGCAACAAAGAGTTTTCCTTCAGGTAACATTAAGTGCATCCAATATGCAAAACATCAGTGATTTATTTAATTGAGATTCACTGTACAGTAAAATTAATATTTTAATTTTGTTGTTTTCACTTGATCTCAATGGTTTCTGCAGCACAGCCTCCTGAATACAGCAAAAGTTAAGATCAGTGGACACACCGTTAATGAAGTACAATGCTTCAGCTCAGAAAAATATCCATGTTTGGGTTTGATAATTATTTATTATCAGTCAGTGTCATAGTTTTCATGTAATTGGCCCTTAAATCACTTTACCAATTGTGTTGTTAATGTGATGTTAAATACAGACTTTATGTAAACATTTCTAGATTAGATAAGAGCCCCATCCCTACACAAGAAAGCCTTCCATCCCAAAGGTCTGAGGCAATATAGAGTACCTGGGAGGTAAATAGAATTTTTTCCCCCTTAAACATAGTAGTCTCTGTGCTTAAGGGATTGATTATGGCTCCCATCAGATCAGTGTTTGTACACTCTCTGATCTCCTAATAGAAGCAAAGGTGGCTGAAAAAAGAGCGGCGTTTAGCTCTGATGCTTTTGTGTGTGTGAAGGGAAGGGGATAAAGGCTTTGGTGGAGAAGACAAATAACCCCTTTTGCTCTCTGAGTATCGCCAATTGAGAACCAACTTAAGAGATTGAATTAAGAGATTCCCCTTGTGTCAAATCAGCTCCCAAATAAGCACAGCCTAAGCACAGTCATTTGGCTCCATGATATGAAGGTAAAGTGCGTCTTCTTTTTTCCCCGCCAGTGATTTCAATCCAATCTTAATTGTCTTTTTTCTTCTTCTTTTTTTACTGCAGATCTCAAATACACCAGCACGTGGTGCTTAAACTTTTTAAATAAGATCCTTTTTCTATTTTCACAGATACACACTTGTCATCTGGCTCACTAATTAGCTGTCATGAAATCTTACTCCAAGAAAATCCATTCATTCCTCAATTGCAATATGTTGTATGTATGTACATTTGTGCATTGCTAAACATTATCTTAACTGCAGAAATTTGTGAAGTGAGCCAAGGAGGTGGTCTCAATTAAAGACTTAAAAATTAAGTTTAACACGTTTGTTGTGTCAACAGTTCAATGTATTGCGATGTATTCAGCCATTCAACACTCAGGATATTTAGCATTTTGCTGCATCATCACGCTGTCATATATGGTTGACATGACACAAAAATCAGCATAGAAAGCTGAAGAGCTGTCTCTGCAATATACTTCTTTATCCCAGAATTCATGTGTCAGAAGTCAAGGAAACCTGTGGAGACACAAAGTGCCATGCAGTTTAGGTGCAGATGGTGACCAGATATCAGTATTATCTCACCCAAACTGTAATGGACCTGACAGGAATTTAACTTAATACCCTAAAGAAACAGGACCTGAACTGAAACTAAAAGCTAGTTAGAAAAAGTAGATTAAACACACACAAATACCAAATAATGTTACATTTTAGTTCCACTTGGATAAGCATATTTAAATTAACAACATGCATGAAGTGATGTGGCCCTTTAAACCAATATTTTTGTTTGGAGTGCAATATAATGAAACCAGGTCCCAGATCTCCCCTAAACTGGTCTTGATGCTGCATCAATCCATATTAATTAGCTGGATTTTCTCACTAAAATATTGTAAATTAAATCAGTCCTAAATTAAATAAATCCTTCTGAAACGTCACCATTTCCTCATCTTGGTCACTTTTAATTATCATATCATATTGGATCGTATCACAATTGAGCTTTGCCAGAATGAGAGAATGCTTAGCTCCAGGTTTTGCCTCTCAGGCTGTGTGGGCCACTTTCCTACACTCTCATTTGTGAAGTTTGTAATTACAGACTAAAATTAAAACTGAAAGCACTACAGCAAATCAATACAATAAAGGATAGCACCCTTTTTTGTAAGCAAATACAGCATTGTGTTGGAGAGAGAACACTGGGAGGTGACCCTTTATTAGCCTGGAGACATACATTTACAGTTACCCTTGGTTGTAACAAACTGTTACAATATACACTACTCACAAAAAGTTAGGGATATTCGGCTTTCAGGTGAAATTTCAGGATGAACCTAAAATGCACTATA
>JAUMHL010000028.1:7498056-7533588 GCA_032362345.1 Sandelia bainsii
GGCTTCAATGAACATGTAGGCCATTAACTGTTCTGTACTGTTACTGCTATGCATTGAATATGAAAGATCAAAACAATCAAAAAGTACTAGGCCTGTTTTATTTTTCCTTAGTAATATTTTTTGTCAGAGAGGAGTGAAAGTGGGGGTCGTCAACATATTTACTGGTAAAATAGGGGTCCCTTGGGAAAAAGGTTGGGAACCACTGCTCTAATGGATAGTCATTGACATGGAAAATTTATTTTATCTAGCCCTAACTTTCCAACAACCTTTTTTGCTGAGTTAGTTTGAATGTTCTTTTGTCTTCATGGTGCAGTTTCTGGCCAGGATACTGATTCATCAGTAACTGGACCTTCCAGATACAGACAACTACTTGTGCGACTTCTTAAAATCACTAAACACCTAAATTATTGGGTGCAACAGTGATGATTTAGGTATAAGTTACTGTAAAGGGCTGAATATTTATGCAATTACTTATTTTTATCGTAATATTTTTAATTAATATAGATATAAAAACAAATAAAATAAATATTGCAGTCTAACCTGTCTCTTGTGCATCCCATAGCATTATAAATGTATCACTAGCTGGAAAACAGCTAGTAGTTAAGAAGCAGCATTAGGAGTCGTCTTTCTGGACAACAGTTCATAAGTCCAATATTCAGTCTTGTAGCTTAATTTTTTTGTCTCTATCTACACAGAGGGAAATATCTGGCTCTTTAGCTGCTACTGTTCAACACCTAGTTCCTAACGGTGGCTTTCTGCTGTAGGGTGCTAGCAAGATAGGGCACAGTGGGTTTCTAGAGTTTTTTTTTTTTTGCTGAAAATGCTTTTGATGGAATAGTGAGAATACACAGAAAAAGAAATTTTATGGTGCTAAACAATTAATTAAACACATTATACAGTAAAGCCCTATTAATTTTAGAGGAATAGCAAATTTGGGTAATAATCTGTGGAAGTTATATCACTTTGAATGACATCTTATACACTGTCACATTTAAATGTAATACATAAAATCAAAGGAAGATTTTCCAAGTGAACTATATACTACATGCATGCAAGACGTTTCACCCTCCATTCCAGAGGGTGAAACGTCTTCAAGGAATTAAAACAAATCCAGTTGCCACTGAACTACCTTTTTTGGGATAACCATGACCTGGATGACTGAGAATCTTCACAGACATATACTACATGCAGGAAGCAGGTTATACTGTATGTCTCCAGGCTAATAAAGGGTCACCTCCCAGTGTACTCTCTGCATACAATATGGCAAATTAGATGGGTAATTAATGGGATTAATTTGTGTTTCCAATCAATACAAAAACTCTAGTTGTTGTTCAGTAAGTTCTGCCACTTATTGAAACTGTAAGAGGAATAGCTTGGAATATTTTACAGTAAATCCATCTCAAGATTATTCTCACTACTCCAGCAGTAATACTTTGACTGGATTTCATTTTGAGCCAGCCATCCTCTTCATCATACTGGCAACAAGCTCCAGCTTTCCATCTACATTTTTACATCCATACATCTATAGCAATTATTGGGGATAATTTTACAGTGGTTCAGGCAAAGCTAACATGATGCTAGAGCAGCTGTGACAGCCGTTATCTGTGGCAGCTCCAGTACTGTTCTGCACATAGGGTTTTATTTTTCTAGTCATTGCACTGTGGACATCAGAGTTCAGTGAAATTTAATATCAGGTAAGCAGGTTAGTTTAGTAATTTTACAACTGGTTTTACTTCACCATCCATCCATTATCTTAACCGCTTGTCCTCATAAGGGTTGCAAGAGTGGAGGTGTTATCAGGCGAGAGGCGGGGTACACACTGGACAGGTTGCCAGTCTATCGCAGGGCTGACATATAGAGACAAGCAACCATGCACACTCACATTCACACCTATGGACAATTTTAGAGTCAGCAATTAACAAACATCTCTTTGGATGGTGGGAGGAAGCCAGAGTACCAAGAGAGAACCTATGCAGACACAGGGAGAACATGTAAACTCCACACAAAAAGGCACCCGGCCGACCCGGGGATCGCACCTGGGTCCTTCTAACTGTGAGGCAACATTGCTAAACACTACACCAGCTGCCCCAGTTTTACGGTTTTACTTCAGATCAGCATAATATCCAAAGGCTGTGGAAAAATAAGGCTGTTGTCAGTTTCAGTTAAAATATACCCACATTTCAAACAAGATGTAAATAGGAGGCATCATCTTTGATCTGCATTTTACTTCAGTTGCTTCAGCCTCCTTCAAGAGCACAATCACAGAGGGAGACATGTCCACCCATGACTCTCTACACTCCAAAAGGCCTGAAGGTTTGAGGGTTTTCCTAAATATTTGATATAGCAGAAGTAACTACATTTAAAGACCCATATATATTGCTTGGTATTTCTACTCTACAGTAATACTGCACCTGCAAGAATGAATAGATCTTCTTACATGCATATTGTTATTAGCGTTTAATCCAAACATCGCTGTGTTTTCCGTTTTAAATATTCTGTTCCTTCCAACCATAACAAACCATAATCAGGAATAATCAATGATTTGTACAGAAGTGTTTGAACCTCTGGTCAAATTGGGACAATGTCCTTGAATAGCTGCTCATAAACTACTCAACATTCAATCACATTATTAACTTTTATTATTTATTAATAATGAATGAAATCACTATTTGTAATTTCAAATGAGTTTCTTGTTGAGACAAAGAATGTTCTCCAAAATGTTCACCCAACTCTGTAGATTTCCTCAGCTCCAGGGACATTTTTTTGCCACTTAAAGATAATTAAGTTTTTGTATATAAACTCTGCTCTCAACAACCTTATTTTCAATTACAGCATATAGCTGTATATAGTAAAAATGTATTAATTTAAAAATACATTTAAAAACAAGTTGGACTTAAATTTCTTAGATGGACAGAAACAATGTTGGTCTGTGTCTAATGGATATATATTAATAGAATATTGTGAAATAGCCATATCAATTTTATTATGTGATAATATGTCAGATGCTGTCAGCTTGTTACACTTTTGAAGGACTTGAATGAGTCAGAAATGTACAGCAACTGTACAAATGTTAAATGATGTCATTAGCATTTACAGCTTTACCAAAGTTGCTTTATTGCTTTGTTGTTGTTACTTGCAGAAAAGGTTTATTGTTCTATTACCTTGGTTCTTTCCCTGGAGTCAGTTTTTTCCCATTGAACAAGATCTTTTAGTCATGGCCCAAGGAGTCTTTGGAGATTGCCATCTTTATCAAATGTATCAGATTGTTTGCTGTGCATTGTTGTATTATTGTGTGGTTGCCTTCTTTTTTTTATCCCTCCATTGTGGATTTCATTTGTCCTTTGGGACTCATAACCAGTGCCAAAATTTTGATTGATGCATTCATTTCCCAGTTTCTGTTCACCCCTAAAGTGATACTTGCTCTACTTTTATACTCACACAAAGCATCCTGCCATCAGCACAAACCATAGTGTTTATGAATAAGATACACATTATTCAAAACAGTAAGTAGTAATGACTGATCTGGAATGAAGTGGCTTGGTCTCAATGAGAGTTTTATGAGGCTCTGACTCTTGCCATTGCTTCTGAGTAAGATTTTTAAGTTGGTGGCCAAAATGTATACTGATGTGGCACCATGTTCTTGTTGTTTGCCACCCAAATACCACTTATGGGTACTTTTGCACAGCGTCACTGGCTTTGCACATGTAGCACTCAAGCTCAATTGGTCCATTTACTCTAAAGTACCAATGCCTTTGTATACATATGACTTCAATCAGCCTTTACCAGCATATGAATAGCTGGATAGTTATTGTAATGCCGCAGGAAAAGCAATATACAGCTTATGTAGGCCATGAAATTGTTTGGGATATATTCTGGAAAATGTGACATCTGTGATAAAAAATTGAACGTCTCACTCACATTGAACTGCACTGAATGTGAGAGGAGAAAAAATGCCCCTTAAAACTGCATTTGTATAAGTTTTCTCCCTAAAAATGTGTGTCTTCTCTTGTTCTAATTATTGTAACACTTATGTTTATGTTTCTATTTCTACACAGTGTCCTCATATTACCCCAGGGTTGGCTATATTGGCTTCATGTCAAGTTGCAGATGGAATTCCATATAATTACTTTTAAGGCCTTACACAGCTTGGCTTCATCATATACGAGTGAGTTATTGATTCTATATACAGGTAGTTTCACTGGGCCTCCAGTTTGAGCTTTGGTCAAAATTTAGAACTTGTGTGAGATGGAAATCAAGACAGCAAACTCTGCTGATGCTTTTGAAGCTCATCTCAAAACCTGCAATATTTATTATCAAATGCATTTTCTTGAAGCTTCCTTGCTTTCATTTAGAAATATGTTGAAAAAGTGATTCTTCAATGAATAGACAGTGCTGTGTATTCATTGATGACCCCCCACCCCACCCCAACCATTTCACTCCCCCATCACTTGACACACCCAGGCCTGACTGCTGGCAGACCTGTTACATCAAAAAACCACTTAAATAGAAGCTGTCTAACAAAGTGAAGCTAAAAGATCTCGAAAAGCAACACATAATGCCACGATCTAAAGAAAGGTAAGAACAGATGAGAAACTAATTGACATGCATCAGTCTGGAAAGGGTTGCAAATCCATTTCTAAGGCTTTGGGACTGCAGTGAACCACGGTGAGAGCCATTATCCACAAGTGGAGAAAACTTGGAACAGTTATGAACCTTCCCAGGAGTGGCACAATGACGACTCATCCAGGAGGTCATAAAAGAACCCAGAACAACATCAAACATTGCTGTATCAACATCTATTTAATGTCAAAATATTTGTTGGGAAGTTTTAGTGTGTACAAAGAGGGGAGGTCACAAAGTTATATCTACAAATCAGGTTATATTACAGCGTCTTCAGAAAATGTCACTACAGTGCATGTTGTTTTTGGTCTTTGCAGACCCAGCGTCCCTGCTAGACATCCCAGCAGGAGCCTAAGTGCCTAGTTTGCCAACTGGCATATTTCTGCTTGCAGCCTGGACTGCAGCCTAATTATGCATCTTAGGTTCTTTGTTTTTGTCAGAGTCACTGAGTAAATTCTCCTCTCAGTTCCCATTTTCATTTGATTTTTGCTGATCGAGAGTGACTGGCCAACTGGCGAGAATCTGCATTCATTGGTCTGATGGGCATATGCATACAGATGATGCTCTATCTCCGACAAAGTGACCTTTCCAATATATATATAGGAAGGAAAGGGTAAAGCAGTCTGTACAGCTTAAGATGTGCACTAAATTCTGACTTATTTTTATAGCACAGAAACACAGAGATAAAAGATATGCTTGGCACTCTTCTGATGTCAAACCCTCTTCAGAAACTTTGCTAGTCCAAACTTTTCAAAAAGTGACTCTTTGTCAAATGTGACACCACAGAGTCACTTGTATTCTCCTAATATCAGTAACATTGCAGGAGCGCTGCTGTGTCACCCCAGCTGCTTATTGTCCTGTTTACTGTGACCTTTTCTCATGCCCCAGTGTTATCCATCTGCACACATTAATGTTTTGCAGTTGTTAGTGTCAGCGAAGGTCATATCTCTACAATGAATGAAGCCAAGTCAGGCATTTGAAGCAGCACCCGCATCTGGCTGCTAGTCTGATTCCCTTGGTTAAAAAAATTCAAATTATTTGTAAATGGAAAATAGGACTTAATTTGATTGCTGCTTATTTTGTATGGGCATGTGTTTTTATTTTTTTAAATTACCTTAAATTTTATTGGAATCTGTTGACATAAGTCCATAAATTCAGAGCTACAGCCTAGTACAATGTGTAATATGTTACTGCAAATTGTGACTTGCAATGATGAACCTTACATGCACTTATTTTCATTGTCAATTAATGAAACATACAGATATAAATAGGGGTGTAGATTATCATTCCATCTCAACCTTTAAGCTAGCATTAATGGAAAGTCCTTGAACATCTACAAATCCATGAAAAGATGATGGGCTTGGAAGATGATGTGATAACTAAATGCTCCAGAACAGCTACTGAGAGGAAGTTGCAGTGAGACTGCTTTGCCAAAACTTTTTGGCTTGGTTTACTGGACTGGTAAAGCCAGAAAATGTGGCATTTAACTGTAACAGATGGATGTTTGTCATTTGAATATTAAAATGTATTACATGTTCTTGTATGACCTAACTCTACATATGAAAGAATTAACTTTAAATTGAGTGAGATTAAAAATTATGGGTAAATTTGAATCAAACTGATTAAGTTACTGAAAATTGGATACACAATTACTGTACATATGCTTTATGAGAGCCTTTCAGCCTTGGGTTGGTTTCATAGTTAGAATATGTTCAAAGCAAGATGGACTTCTTGCCCACTCTGCAACTCAACTACTGTAAATGTGTTTCAGTATTTGGCCGTGTTATGCTAATAGTACCTAATGCAGCCTTAACCTGGTAGAGTCAAGCAGATTTGAGCAGCAGGTTACAAAGTCTGGTAAGATCACGTCTGTCTTTCTCAAGTGAGATCAGTTGGGGAAGTCTGCTGATCCTGAGGCTCATTTCACTTTTTGCTATGCAGAAAAGCATTTAGATTAAAAAATCTCAACAAACACAAGGTTTGAATAACTACTCTGAAGTTACTGCAGTCTGCTGTTAAGTGTGTCAATTGTGCACAATTTTTGGGATTTTGGGAAACACATGTACCAATTGCCTATGTCACCTATGCTAGGGGCCAGCCCTGAGTCCTGTTGTCACAATATCACAACTATGAACAATACTTAAATTCTTTCTTTGCATGGACTTCTGTGGATGAGATGGGATATACAGTAGTATGCGCTGAAGCAGAAAAAGAACTGGCTGTTGTTTACCGTAAACTAAATTATACTTTGGAATCTGAGATCTTAGAGTGACACTGTGGCTCAGAGCAATGCATCAGTTTGTGATGCGACACTTCTTTACCATTAGCTGAAGGTAAAGGTCAGAACCTAACAGCAAGGCAATTTATTTTTGCAAATACCAAGTCATAATAAGCTTCTATTTCTCACCACTTTGTTTAATTCAGCTGGGCAAAGAACCTGTGTCATAATCAAATGTATTTAAGCACCTCAAGTACACTTCAGAACAAAGTGTTGCCATTATATAATATACACCCTCGTATACAGTGAATATATAAATGTGGAATAAATAGCAAACCCAAGGGACAGGAAACTAAAAAGCAATATCTCTGGGGGGACCTCCAATTTCCACCACTCCTGTGAGTCTCCTTTAGGGGATGACATTGCAGGAGGCACAATGGAGAAAATTCTTCAGTACTTCATTAAAATCTGTCCCAGCCCAGTCAGTTGGATGATAAGCAGGCTTGTAAAAGTCTTTCTTCTTTTAACAAATACTAACCTTCTTTGTCTTACCATGCTGCAGCCAACATGACAGCTCAGATAAGAACAAACCCAGAGGTAGGGACAGCAGATAAATATAAATAAAATGTGACATATCTGGTAAAATGTTGTGGAGTGCAACAGTGAAACAGAGCAATAACTTGTAGACCATAAAAAGAAGCTGATTTTAAGGTAGAATTTTTTTTTATTTAATTAGATTGTTAGTCAAAACCAGTCTAATTTAAATATGCATTCAGCATATAAAATACCTTCTGGTTTTAATTCACCAAGGTTGCTGAACCCAAATAGTATTATTAATAATAATACAAGGAATAAATATCTGACTTTGCTTTTAATTTTTGATTTAACAGAATTTTTAAAATAATACAACTAATAAATATGGCCCAGGCAAATTGGTTGGTACCCCTAGAAAAGGTTAGAAATAATTAAATGAAAGTGATCTTTCAAATCAAGAGTTCCCTGTAATTAGCATCAAATGTCCTCAATCATGTAATCAGTAATTCAGCCTCTTTAAATGAATATAATTTGACACTGCTGTATGGTATCACTGTGCACACCCCACTGAACATGGATCAGAGAAAGCATAAAATTACAGACAAACATGTTAGAGGTAGTTTACAGAAAAAATGAAGCATTCAAAGAAAAGACCGTACCTAGTTTGAAACATGGAGGTAGCTCAATTATGTGTTGGGGCTCCTTTGCTAGATCAACACTGCATGCCTTGAATTTGTGAAGAGCACAATTAAATCTTAAGACAATCAAGGAACTCTATAGCAAATTGTACTGTCCAGTGTCGGAAAGCTGTCTCAGTGTCGTGGTTCCTCCAACAGGATAATGACCGAAAACACAGATAAAAGCATGAAGATTGTCTAAGAACTAAAGATTAGACTATTTTAAATTAGCTTTCTATGAGCCCTGATCTGAAGCCTATCAAACAACTGGAAAGAGCTGAAATATACAGTGGGCAGTGTGGATGTCCTCAAAGTAACTGGCTCAAAAATTCAAGGTGTCATTATCCTGTAATGGCCACTTTTAACCACAGTTTAACTAAAATCCGCTTTAACTTGAAGGAAATGTTATAAAAGCTAAATTAAGTCTGGCACAGTTGGGGCATCTGGAGTAGGTCAGCTTTTGAAAGGCAATTTCATTGAAATTAAGAAAGATAAGCAAACCCCCAGGCAGAAGGTTAAATCTGCAGGCATGAATGTGAACCATGAAGGAGAGACAACACCCAACTGGAAAGAAAAAAAAAGTTCCAAAAATGAGAAAGAGTTTAATAAAGTCTGAAAAGTTGGATAAAGATTACAAAGAGATGAGACATGGCTTTCAAAGTAATGGAAGCAAGCTGTGATCATCTATATCACAAAGAATCACCTCGGTAAAAAGATTTAACCAAAAAAGAGTCATCAGCGCAGACAGTTGACTGGGTTATATCAAGCAACCATGGCTTGTAAAAGTCTTGCTGTCAAACCAGACAAATGGAACAGAAGCGACTGCAACCTGCTTAGTGCTGAACACAAACACAACTAAATGAAGCCTTCTTAGCTAAAACAGACAATTGACAGAATACAAACCAGCGGGAAATTAAGCCTGGAGGGAAAATAAGGATACAGTACCCACTGACACATCTTCAAGTGGTACACTAATGCTTATTTAGTCATCTGCAAACTAGCTTTTTGTCACAGCCTCGTCATCATGTGCTCAGTGGAAATAAACAGCAGCTTTGCCGCCGATGGCTGTGCCAGAGTATGAAAAGTTCTCCTTCCTCAACATTAGCTTGCTTCCTCTTTGATCATGAGCTCTGACAGATCTGTGGCAGACAGCCGCCATCTTTTTATAAACAAATGAGTCATGCAGCTTGGTCTCTCGTCACCAGAGCCTTGCCTTGAGGCTGCATTCTGCAATAAAAAAAACTTCAAGGTGGGGTAAAACAGCAGTGCTTCTCTGTTTCAGTGACTTCAGCTAACGCCATCATGTGATATCAATTCACAAAGGCACTGCTGCAAAAATGTTTTTAGTCTGGAAGCAAACAAATTTTTCTCTTCACTTTTCGGAATACAACGGACAACATAAAAATTATATCACACTGTTATATACTGCCATCTCTTCACTATATGTTTTTAAATAATTTTAGAATGTATGACTGAAAGCTAACACTAAACCAGTGAGAATATATCCAGCCATAACAAATATCCTTAAAATTAACTGAACTGAATAGCTAGTGTGTGCATGTATTCAGCTCTCACTGATTGTTTTAGCCTCTTTTGGATAACTTAGAATTTTGCCAGAAACACAAGAGAACCTGCTCAATTAAACACACTGCATCTGTTCTTCAAAATGATTTTAATCCCCTCAGGATTGGTTGAAGTAAACCGTCCAAACTAGGCTAAAGTTAGTAGCTTGCTGTTAAAGAAAGCAGGAGTTTCTAAGGAGTTGATAAATAGCATTGAATGAAAAGTAAATACTGGCTTTGCATTCACTGGTGAGTTTAACATGACTGCAATAGGGTCCTAACACTGATCATGTCTACTAGATATACAGGCAACCTCTGCTTAGAGGTAAGCCATAACAATATTTATAGGGTGATAAGTTATCAGAGCTGTGTGTCTAACTGAGGAGAATCTTGACAAACCATTACCACGCACAAGACCAGGGTCAACTGACTGTTATACTACATTTGATTTATTTTATTTACAAATTAAAAGGTTCAACAGTTCTTGGCTCAGGATTTTGGAATCCTACGAGGACCTGTCAAGTGAGTTCTCCAAAAAATGAACATGCCACTCTCTGCTTCACCTGTACCTCATTTTAAGGTATGGAAGTCTTAAATATTCAGAGTGCATAGCAGAATATACCCACACTTGCAATACTTTGTCTTTTGAGGATTGCTGTCAGAAGCCACAGGTTAAGATGACAGCACCACTGGGCCTATTCCCGTCTTCCGCCTTCCCCCACCCCCATTTTCCTTTTGTTTCCTCTTTGTCTTTTTTCTTGCCCCCTTCTCTCTCTTCTCCATTACCCGCCCCTATCCTCTCTACATCCTCCACCAACTCCCCCCCCCCGCTTGTTGCTGACCCTCAAAGACAGAGTGCCCTGTTCTGTCTGTCTGCCAGCACACGAATACCAATGGCCAGCAGCTCAAAGCAATCAATTTCTTCAAGGTAGATCCACTGTGTGCTTCACATCAGCCTCCCTGATTATTGTCTCCGAACGCAAGCCGATCAATAGCAGCCACCACCTCATCTACCATCACATAAACCCTGGCATCACACCTAAATCCCTTGGTTTTTAAAACGCTCCCAGCCTCATCGACTTCAGTTTGGAACTAAGGTCCCATAGAAACCTGAATTGTTGCTTCAGAATAATTTTGACACAGTTATTTTCTGAATAGAGTTGTTAGAAGAGGGATTATCTGTATTGTATTGAAAATCACTTGACGGCCTTAAATGATCTCTGCGGGGCAAAAAAATGCTTTGGAATTACCAACTTCCTTGGCAGATGTGTAAAGTTGGCAGTGCTACAGCGGCAATCTGAACGCTCAAATGGGGGCATTAAGATTCTGCCAATGCTGTGCAAATCTTCACTGATGTTCTGGGTTACTGAGGGTGACATTAAACCACTGAGGAGTAGAATGGTGTTCAATTGAAGCACAATAACATGACATGATGTTACAACTTTTTCTTTTCCCTTCATTCTGCCAAGAGGTTATATAAGTGACTTATTTTATGACTGACTACTGCTGTAGCTGCAAAACACTTATTCAACTACAGCATTTCATATTGCTAAAAATGCCTTGGATAATAACATGTTTTCTGATTTTCTGAAATAATTTCCATCTAATGCCTGCTTCAAAGACCTGGACTGAATAGAAAAAATGGTTACCAACATGTGCTGCATCATACTGTAGTAAACATTTTCAGTGCCTGAAGCAGTAGTAAGATATGTTTCTGTAACACTGCTTAAACCTTGCTATGAACATTTGCAGATTCACTCCAGGTGCGATGTACCTAAGAAGCCTTCACAGTAAAATAACTGTGACAAGCCAGACTATAAACCCCGCTTGTGGCTTAATTGCTGCTGCACTAAAAAGCCAATACAGCCGACCTCTATCATTACAGCTTCATTGATATAACTTAACTGTGCCACTGGGCTTCCATCCAAGCTGTCAACAAGCCTACCTGAAGGCGACTGATGAAGAGTGATATTTAGTTAGTGGAGGTCTTGACTTCATGCTGTGGTATGCAAATGACATCCTAATATGCTAACTGCTACTGACAAACAGAGGAATTGGGGAGGCAGTTGAACTTCCTCAGCTCAAAATCTGGTGCTCGAGAAAGAAATGTCATCATTGTTACCTGTTGTCACATCCTAAAAAACTAAAACAAAAAAAAACAACAAAAACAAACAAGAGTTTTTGGTTCTGGCATCAGTAGTGTCAGGACACCATTTTTTGTAGGTGTTCCAAAACCTTAACAAATAACAGTTACAGTATTTTTTTATTTATTTGATTTTCAACTCTACATATAAAGTTTATATGGTATATACGGTCTACATTAAAGTCCAAAAAACAGTAATCAGAGCTTGAGCAAAGATTATTTTGTTAAACTGGGGTCAAGAATGAAATGTATTCTCCACTTAGTTGAGCGTATAGATAAGATCATGGTCAGTGCTGACGGTTTATTGTAAAAAGTCACCATAATCATTGATTCCTTTATCTTTTGCCTACAACTCTGTTTCTAGTGTGTATTGGGAAAGTTTAACTACTTAAACTTAAATATAACAGTGGCATAACAGTCATTATTTTTCTGACTTGTCTGACATCGTACGTCTGTTCTGTGGTCTGTTTTTTTCAAACAACAAACAGTCAAACTCCTCTGGTAAAATGTTTATTTTCCAGAGATGCAGAAAAGATAGAAGAATGTGGAGCACAGGGGATAAAAGCAAAACCTGTACAATATAGTACAAAGCAAAACAACAAACCCAGCATGGGCACTTGCAAAGATGGCACCTGTTTGCTTGTTATTTAATTAAACAATGTAAGGTGAAGATACTGAATGAAAAAAAATCTACTGGTTTGAGATTGGGAAAAGCTTTATCTGCCTCAATGACAAGGTGGAATTGGTGAATGTTGTATTAATTGTCTTTTCTTTACTGTCACTTTGACATCATGGTGATTTAATGGGTAATGTACTCATTTTTAATGGAGTGACATAAAAAAGTGTCTTTACTTAGCCTTTTTAAGGCTTTTTAATTATTATTTAATTTTTTAAATATTTTTTACTTTGAGAGTATTTGATGTGTTTTTATGCCTCGTCACCAGTGACAGCCATGGTCGAAGACATTATTTTTTTGGGTTGTAAATCTATCTGTATATCCGTCTGTCTGTATGTATGTGTGTCTAGCATTCCTCCCATTCTTGTGAATGTGGTATCTTTTCTTAAAATTTGGCTCAAATAACACATATAGCTTTTTTAATCAATATTTTTAACAGTGGTTCACATGACAACCTGTATGTCAACAATAAACTCATATAGAATTATCACCTCCATCCCCTCTAGTTTTGTGTGCAATAGGCAGTTGTTTTTAACAAAACAAAATAATTCTGGAAAACCACCACTGACAGACACTATAATAAATGCAGCATTTTTAGTGTGTTTTGGGGTTTTACTCCCTCCAAATGTATACCTACATCACCACCATACATTGCATCCCCCTGTTTTGTTTCCTGTATTTGCACTATTTTGACTATCAGCAGCTTAATTTTTGAAGAATTAGTCAAACCCCATCAGCCACCTGTTGGTAGCCATAGCAGCTGTCAGAATCAAAAGGTTAATCAAAAGGTTAATGATGTCAAAAGCCTTGCTGTAGCACGAAGTTGTATTTTTAGCTGATTTGAATATTGTCACTGTGCATGTGGCTGCATTAACTGAGCGGTACAATTTCAAATACACTGCTGACCTTTCTGCACACATGGGCAAGAGAATGTTGTTGAGGAGAGGAGGGTGGTCTTTGTTGTGGAAAAGGAGGAAAAAAAATGTGTTTAAACCACATTTCCAAAAGCAGTGAAGTCTTGCAGTTGATACAGATATAAAGATTGGTATTTATACTGAAGTGCGGAGGAGTCTGCTTTGATGTTGACAAACACTAAATATCTATATTCAAAAAGACATAACTGTGCCCTAACAGCATGCAGATGAATGCACATGCAGTGTAAATTTATGCATGTCTTTGTGCATATGTAAGTTTGTGTGCTTGTTTGTTTGTGTGTGCAGGAGCGTGAAGGGTAGTAGACTGGCCTACAAGGCACATTGTGTATCAAATGGTGACATTTGATAGGTGAAAGAGCACCCTCCAAATCCCTGTTTTAACAGGAGCATGCAGCTGCCCTGAAGGCACATAGTACACAAACCCCACAGACCAGCCATGTCCAAACATTTCTCACTTTGTAACCATCCAAGCTAAATAGCCCTGTGCCAAGCATTGCTGAATAAATGCGTTTGCCCTGCGTGAAGCTTGCCAGGAAAGCAAAACATTTATAATAACTCCAGCAGAGGAACATCACACATCAGAGGTGCAGCACGCCCTAGTAATGGAGTTTGTTAGAGCAGTTAGATAGGCATGCTGAACTGTATAGATCTCTCACTGCTTGAGGAGAGGCATCTACATCGACGCATTTGACCGAATGCACTTCACTGGCCACTCTGACAGACAACCATCTTGAGTCAAAGGATGGTTTAAAATTAAAAAACAAAGATATGGTCTGAGTTCTTTGTTAGTGTTTGCTTACAGGCGAAAGAGAAAGAGAGAGAGACACAAATAAACACCACATTGCATAATGGAGATATTGCACTGTGAGTGACAACTGGATTTTTTTTTTAAACTTGTGAGTATTTATAGTCTGGATCTCTCTACAATATGCTGTATATTGATGACTGCTTCCCACAATGGTACTTGTGGGCATAATCATAAAAGAAAACGTGTACATTTTTCATCAGCTAACCTTTAACTAATGCTTTTAGAAATTTTAATGTATTTTTTCCCATTCCAAGCCTTCGTTGTATTCCATTAATGTTTCTACAATATGAAAATCTATAAGGAGGCTCTTAAAACTTTGGCTTGTGTCCTTCAGTGATCATTAAGTCTGAATTAAGTTTTGTCACTAATGAATTTCAGACTGTTCAAACTAATGGGCACTTAGTGCTAGATGAATCAATTTTTTTTAACATCAACAGATCAATTGATTCTGTACTACTATATATGAACATTTGACATCATGCAAGAAATGTAAACAGCTAGCTAACCTTGTGGTCAATATATAATTATATGGAAATAACAGTAATAACTTTAACCTTAAGTGTAAAATGACTATGTCTAATCAGTTGCTTTAAGTGAATAAACCACAAAATATATGATCCAGTTAACTCTGCATTTGCATTACTTTATAAGACAATAATATGTCAGATATTGCATTTTAAGATTGCTCTACTGTCTGCAAGTGTCTAAACTATATTAATGCAGCTCTAAATTGCAATACCACGCAATGATACTGTAGTTTGACAGTAACAAAAATGTATACAGACTCAGTGTTCACTGTAATGGGTGGCATAACTCAAGCAACTTACAGGAGTGTGTTACAGCATCTGATTTTCACACCATAAGTGTAAAACACTGGCCACATAGCTTATTGATATATAATAATAATGTTCAACAAAAATGACATGAACAAAGTTGTATTAATTCATTATATTATCAATCTTTTAGAAATCTGAATAAAGCATTAAAATTCATTTTACTGTGCAGGCAAGTAACTAACAGCAGATGAAATAGCAAATGATGGTGGAATATGCCAGTCAGGGCTAATTGCTCTAATAGCTCAGTATGCCAGTATTGTGTGAAAAACCCAAGATATCTGTCTTTTTGTAGCATATGAGATGTGGAAAAGCAGGGTGATGCTGTGCATAGTGGCACACATAATTACAGAAGCAGAAGACTTGAAGCTGTTCAGAGATAACAAGATGTAGTCTCCTGTAGTGGCTGACATGTTTTTATGCCACAAAGGGAAAAGAGGATGCCATTAAGCTTGTCATCTGACAAAACAGAGTCCTGTGCAAAATTAGGTTGCAGAGAAAGAGCAAAGGGTACTGGAATAAAAAATCTCCAACCCTCCAATGGCATTTCCCTCCCAGTCTCATATTAGTAGCTTTAAATTAGGTTTAATGGTTTCGGTGTGAGACAGAGAACCCAGTTTCTCCACACAGCAAAGGAGCGATGCTAGGAGCAGACAGGATATTTACTGCTTTCATTTTGTTTCAAGACAGCAGCTTATTGCGTTCCATTACTACTGCCTCCAACCGGGGCTAATTTATTTAGATTAAACAGCACTGTTTTTTTCTTTAATGCCTTTTGAAAAATAAAAAAATATTGTCTGAGGTAGGGTGAGAAACAAAATACTACTAGGATATTGTTTAATGAAATAGAGAAATGAAGCATTACCAACTTCATTCCAAAAATGTAGAATAATTGTGTGTGACTGCTCTAGATTTTATTCTAGAGACAACTTTGCTTCATCACTAAACACATCCTTACAATAGATTATGCAAATGACTCAGTTTACTTCCCAATTCACCGGATCAGGTATGACATGTTATTTAGGGCTAGGTACAAACAAGTAGAAGCCTAGAAGGTAGGAATTCAATCTAAAAATCTAATCATTTTTTCATTTATTTTAGCTTGTGGATACCTGGTGGATGTCAGGTCACACAGATGGCAATGCTACTCCAGATCACATCAAACTCAAATCACAAGTTTATTTTTATTATTTTATATTTGATGTTACTGTCAGTTGACAGATGCATCCAGTCACATCCTGACTCTCAAATAAGATGAGAATGACACAAAATTGATACATATATACTGAACAAACGAATGCCAAAGGATAATAGGTTAGTTATTCTCTTGGCAATTCATATTACAAAGCAATCCTATAGCTCTTATTTTTAAGGCTGTAATAGATGTCATCACAACATGTGTCCAGACTGACTTTCAAACTATCAAGCAGTAATGTAAATTGGCTAAAACGTGAATGCTAAAATGATCACAATGACAAGTATTTGGTCATCAACCAGTGTAGCAGACCAACTGATTGATATTTTGATGGCACTAGATGAATGTTCATCCAATGAGAAACGCTAATGGCCTGAATTTCATCGCAAACCATTCAAGAGCTGTTATGCCATGTTTCTCTGGACAAAAATGTCACATGCGGATGGTGAGATTAGAAACTTATTAGATACTCAACATAAAATAGTTGAGATTTCAGTGTCAACTACACTGACTGTCATCTATAGATCCATGGTACCAGTGTGGTTAAAAGCTCCAGTTCTAGTATAAACCTTTAGCACTGGATCGCTAGTTTCTAACCATCATCCATTAAACATGTGGTGACGACTGTGCACTCTCAACACCCCTAGAGATGACATATCATCATGTTGTTGAAAATCTTTGAAATCTTGGTTTACACCGGTAACCTGCCTTTGGGCCTATATAGACGGACCCCTGCTGTTATATATTCTCATATAACTCCTCTAAAAGTCACTGGATAGATTTTCATACTTGGAACCTGATTCTCATCCCTTCTTCCCAGCCAGAGACAGACTTGGTGTGGCCTACTGTAACCCCTGACCATAAATCCCCAAGTAACTCAGTATAATAACAGCATTCAGTATGTGACTAGAAATTCAAGCCCACACAAACTATCCCGACTTGCTTAGCTCAGAGTCTCAGCTTTTCTCACACGGTGAATTCTATTCAATAAACAGCTACTGTAAGCTGTCAGAGTGGGTGTGCTCACATTCATCCTTTTCCCTAAACTGCCCAAACTTACAGAATAAATCTCTCTTAATGTCTTCATGTTTGGTTATGCATCCAGGTATTGTGTTTGCATTTATTAACACTTTGCATTTAGTCAGAAAATGATAATGTTGTTATTCTAAGTAAAAACTAAGAGTATATAGAGGACCTTCTCCAGTGTAGCAGATTGACAGCAATGGGTTTGAATCATGTTTTTTCATGAATGTGTTCACTTTTATTCAAATGTGAATTGATCATGCACCCATTAATTACCTTAAAAACCTTTCTTGTCCTCTAGAACATTCTCAATAATGAATGGATTCACCAATGGGTGCTGGAAACACTTCTGAGGTATGTTGACATGTTAGCCTCTGGCCATCGTCGGCTGCACATTAATGCTGCAAATCACCCCTTTCACTTCATTCTTAAGGGGCACCATTGGATTAAGGGTTGGTGACTGTGGAGGTCATCACAAAGCACTAAACTGACTGTCATTTTAGTGGAACCAGCTTGAGATAGTTTGTGCTTTGTGACACGGTGAATTAGCCTGCTGAAATTAGCCATTAGAAGATGGGCCACACAGGGATGCACACAGTCAACAACAACACCTCAAGTAGTCTGATTTTTAAACAAAATTGCTAATGCTTTATGTGTCTAAAGTCTTGCTGATGTATGTATATATGCTATCTTGTATGATGGCATATATACAGAGGTGCCTAAAATGCAGCTGCATGTCCACAAGAATTTCCCCAAGGAGATTAATAAAGTATCTATTATTATTATTATTATTATTATTATTATACCTATGTTGTCATCTGCTGCTGTACTCCAACCATGATGGTTCCATGGTAACAGAAGGTGCTGTTTAATAATATAGCAAACACTCCTTGGGAAGCTAATCTGCATTAGGTGTTAACTACTATAGTACTAGAGCGCTAGAATGACTGTGGGAAAGTGACCATTAAACAGTGAGGCTGACATCACCAACATGGAAACACATTAAAACTGGATTGTATCATCCCTCATTTCATGTGAACCCCTTGTGCTTGTGAAGGCAATTTGACTCCAGTGTGGGAATGGCTGACCATGCTAATAAAACGATGCAGTATATACTACAAGTAATTACAGAACGTCAATATATTGACTGACTATTGTTGAAAGAAAAAAAAAGAAAAACAGTCCATAAACTGCATCAATCAGACATTTTATTTCACAAAATTCTGTGTGCTTTATAATTAAATTGCCAGTGGCAAATGTATTTTTTTCTTATCTGAACTCTACAAGATTCTAAGTATAAGTTAGTTTTTGTCCCTTTGGTTGAGTATGATGCTCTTTACACATACAGTACTAAATAAAACATGGGGAAATGG
This sequence comes from Sandelia bainsii, assembly GCA_032362345.1. Lineage (NCBI taxonomy): Eukaryota > Metazoa > Chordata > Actinopteri > Anabantiformes > Anabantidae > Sandelia > Sandelia bainsii. The sequence continues at coordinate 7,516,654 of JAUMHL010000028.1, forward strand.
TTTTTTTAGACATATTTTCAAAAGAACTGAAGTATATAGTTAAGCAATCTTTAGTACTGACTTTTTAAAAAGAAAAATGCATGCATTTTAAATACACTGCACTAATAAACACATTCTTAAAGGAGATGTGATTTCCAGATAAACTTTTCTAAATTGTAGTAGAGGCAATAATCAAATTGTTAAACATTTTAAATTTACTCATCAAGACAATGAAAAATCATGGGGAAAATAAAACAACTCCAACACCAATTTCTGATAGGAAATCAAGGATAATTTTATGATGATGTGCACTGCTGAGCCTGACAGCCACAGCTAACTGACTGACCACTGTGTTCAGCTGAATATTTTATAGGTCCACTGATTGTCTGGTTAAAGTCATTTAAAGTTGAATTAAAATACTATAAACTGGATACTTTTGCGGGCGGCACGGTGGTGTAGTGGTTAGCACTGTCGCCTCACAGCTAGAAGGACCCGGGCCGGGTGCCTTTCTGTGTGGAGTTTGCATGTTCTCCCCGTGGGTTCTCTCCGGGTACTCCGGCTTCCTCACACCATCCAAAGACATGCAGGTTAGGTTAATTGGTGACTCTAAGATTGTCCGTAGGTGTGAATGTGAGTGTGCATGGTTGTTTGTCTCTGTGTGTTGGCCCTGCGATGGATTGGCGACCTGTCCAGGGTGTACCCCGCCTCTCGCCCGATGACAGCTGGGATAGGCTCCAGTACCCCCCCGTGACCCTTACGAGGACAAGCGGTTAAGAAAATGGATGGATGGATGGATGGATGGATGGATGGATACTTTTGCTGAGCACTAAAGTGGCTGGTGATCACAGTGATCAAACACACAACATTAATGTCAGTTCCAGTTATACAGGAGGGAGAGAAACTAAGCTTAGAGTTGAGGTTTTCCTCATCCTATCAAGAACCCACCAAGCCTCATTCATCTGCTCTTTGCATAATTAGCTTCACTCTATTATTTTATGTATTTCACTGCTGATGAAGTGTATTGAATTTCACAGTGTCAGTGTAAAAAACAAAACAAAAAAACAGGTATTTTGCTTTGTCTGGCACAGGATAAACAACAAAGCAGGACTTTTTCTAAAGCATTTTCTTATCTCTTGAGTCTGTAACAGTTTGTGTCTAAACATAAGAAAAAGTACATAAAAATAATCCCTTAGACCCAGGAGCAGCACACTGTGCAGGAGGGGATTATTGATTCCATGTCATGAATAGGTAATAGCAAGAAAGCATCTCACTCCCAAACAAAACAATTCTTCCTCTCTAGAGCGATACACTATCAGTGTTGTCAGGGTTGGTCATTTTAAAAGAGATAACAGGCTTGACAGGAACTATAATGGACTTCTTCAGTATATCAGCCACTCTCCTAATGACATACCTGCCAAAGGGCTTTAATTTGAATCCAGACCTCCTTGCTTCAGCATATTTTCTTGTCAAATAATCAGTCTCTGCTCCTGGATGATTACAGTTTCAACAAGTTATATTTTTCAGGGCTACATAACAAAATGCAGAGCATTTGCTAAGTCTGTGGTAACTGTATCTTAAAAAAGCTTTTCTTCTTTTGAGGCTTAAGGCTTGAATAGGTAAAAATTTTTGGGAAAGAAACTATTCTTTCAGATAAGTAAAACCAGCCAAATTGGTTTTCCCAAACAATCTTGAAGTATACAATCATTAATGGTGTCAAAAACCACATTGAGATCAAATAAAATACGGGATCTGAGTCAACAGTAAGCAAAAAAAATCCATGTTAGTAAGTGCAGTTTCAATAGAGTGACAGATTTGTAATCAATAACTAATGTGGTATTATGATCAGTCACAAGCCATTATAGGCAAAAGAAGAACCAAAACAAGCTATCTCTATTAAGTACAGTAGTTAAAAAGAAAAAATCAAATTCCATTTTCCATAAAATGCCATTCTTGTTCTTAGTTGAAGAAAATAAGCATTCATTGTACTGAAGTTTACCATGTTGTTTAAAAATAACATGTTCAATGTAAAAAATAAACATAAAAATCAGTGAGATAATTTGACTAATTTGATCTATGTTACAAGATGAAGTGTTTTTTGTAGTGTGATGAAATTTAAATTCCCTAAAGTGATGATGGAAAATGGGTGACACATCGTGACTTCATCTAGTACCTTGTGACAGGAACAACACATGGTCGTTTCCTCCTAAATGTGTCCTGTAACTGACTTCAGGGCTTTCCAGAGGCATGCCTACGGCCCAGCCAACCTCTAAAAGCCACAAACCCCGTCAGCCATCATTATGTTTGCACTTTTAACTTTTTGGACACCACTTTAGATCCTGTTGCATGTGTTGAGTATTGTGAAAATTGTCTTTGGGAATACACATCATTCTGATGGCTCGAGCGTTGCTCCTTGTTTGCCCCTGAGAGTCTCCACAGTGTCACATATTGTCCCTAATTAAAGTGTAAAAGCATACTCAGTTGATGTTTGCAAGAGAACATAACAAAGACCACTCTGGGTTTTTTTTTTTTTACTTTTAACACTCCACATATTCACACCTAAAAAGTCTTACTAGGAATTGGCAGCTGGTGGGGTAGGTGCACTAGGAACACTTCAGTTCTAAGCCAAAGGGTATGTGGGATTCACTCCACCCACCAACTATTTTTTTTTTTACAGCTAATCCAAGGATTGGCACCAGTGACCTTACAGTATAATCTTTATGTCACCCAAGGGTGCAGGATGTTCAGTATGTGCTCATCATGCACATATTGTAACAGCTCCTGATATTTGCTTGGCTTAGTTATAATGCACCATCCCAATAAACTTTATTTGTATGCATATGACTTATTAATGAAATAAAAACACCAGTGATGTCACTGGATGCAGTTTTTTGTATAGGCACAGAGAATAATATCAATATATGAAAGAGTAGGAGAGAAGTGAAGCAATATTGTACTAGCTCCAGGCCTCAGGCACTTAATACTGGTGGGTGAATTTGGTTGCCAGGGTAACAGAGCATCTAGCATTGCAGAAGTGCTTAAATACATTTTTTATGAGATTGTATAAAATGGGGAAAAAAGGTGAATGGAGAGCAGTGTTGTGTAACTGCAGAACGCTACGGCAAGTGTGACAGCAGTGGGCACGGTGGTCCCTTTATGTCCTTAGTTAGGATGGTCACTCCTGCAGTGTGTGACTGTTATCAATTATAACAGAATCATTTTATAACCCAACAAAAATAAATAGCCCAAAGGTAATGTAAGCAGCAAGTAATTGTAGAAGATCCCCCATGTTAATAGCAAGTTGAAAAAATCTAATTGGCTGTTATGTTGTGTTTGACTGATATCCTAATTGGTATGCATGCTGGCAGTGTAAAGGGAAATGACACCTGTATTGATACATGGAAAACACTTAAAGCTACACTACAATACAGTTATTATTTCAAGTTTCTTTCCCCCTCAGCCGTACACTGTCTCAAATAATTTCCACTCTTAAAAAGCAACTAAAGCATTGGTAGCTGCAACTGAATATGAGTTCTCTGGCTATTATAGTGATATTAGGTGGGTTACCATTCTCCAGTTTTTATGCACATTTTTAATTGGCACATCAAACATCATAATGGAATTGCTGAAACTGGAAAAACAACTGCGCTAGTGTGAATAAAAAAAATTGCAGTACCAACAAAAGCAAATGTACCACAGTGCAATGGAAACTGAGTAATTATGATGTAATTACTCAGTTTAAGTAGTAATTAGTATGCAGAAGATATAATAAATCAAAAATAGCAGCAGGCCAAAACAAACAAACCAATTTCTACAATTCTTTAGTGTGGAAATGCACATTTTCTTTTCCAGATTCCTCAATCTTTTGTCAGGATATGCATGAAAAATTATTTACTATCTGGTAGTAATAGTTGTAACTCATGGGCAACATCAAAGACATAAGCTTCACCAGATTGCAACAGGTTAAGTACCAGGATGAAAGATCAGAGCAGCAAAATTTCAGACAGAGCTGCATGCTTCTCTCTGCTTCTGGCCTATCAAATTTCAATTACAATTACAATCTTTGTTGTTCTTTTAAGAGGCAAGAAACAGCCATCAGATGGCTTCTGGGTCTATGGCGAAATATCTGGTTCACCACTCAAGTGTCCCTGATATGGTTCCCAAAACTCCATTGATTAGTGAATGATTTAACTTTCTGGTTAAATGTTGCATGATCAGATAATCTATTTCTAGCTTGTATCCAGTTCAGATCATCTCCAGTAGCAGAAGCACTCAGCCAGCCCTTTGCAATAGGGATCTGAAGGTGTTTCCCAGTGGCAAAGATAAATCTACTAATCCTTTTGCCCACACAAGGAACTGAAATTGCTACTTGATGCTGAAGGATAAGTATTACGTATCTAGAGAGAGAGATCTACTTCTGGTTGGCTAAAGCTATTAATCTGTATCTATCTGTATATGGTGCTCCACAGTGCCCATTTTACGCTGGAATAAGGCCCCCCTGTGTCCGTTTGTGCTGTCTGAATGGATGGTGACCATTCTGAGTAGTTTGTCCCACTAATTACACCAAGCTTACACCCCCAGACGCACCCACTATTGTCTTGGCTGTTGTTTTCAGATCACACCTCTGTATTGCTGCCCTCTGTCCTCTCGTGTCCTGCTTCCTTTCCCTCCTGTCCTGTCCTGTTCCATGTGTTCTCTCAAAGGTGATAGCTATGACATGGTCACTGCGCTACATAATGATTTTTTTTTCTCTCAGCTCTGTTCAATCCTTCTTCTTATTTACAACCACTCCCACTGGGATTCCCACTGGTTATACATTATCCTAAATATATTTAGAATCATTTGACTAGCCTAGCTCACCTTTCAAATTCCAATCGTTTGGCTCTCCGCAACGTGCAAAAATGAAGGCACCATGGCACCTATGTTTTTTGTTAGGGATGACATCATAACTGATGCCTTCTTTACATTTTCTATGGTGAAAATCTGAATCATTGTTGCCACTTGATTTTTGTCCATTTAAACTTATTACAAAATAAGAGAGTACAAAATAAAGAGTAAACATTAAATAAAACTAATAAATATACAAATAGATTTGATTAATTCATTAGTCTTTAGGACAACATGCATCATGGGAGTTGTATTGACACAAATGAGACAAATGATTTCCAGAGACTGAGAGCAAATGTAAGAATGGTCACATTTGCTTTCCTATGCTCTGGCACACACCACCACATTCTGCCAAGCACTTAAGCTAGTCTTATGAAAATACAATGAATGAGCACACTACAAAATGTACTAAACAAACATAATTTTTTGATTTTTGAAATTTCTTGATCATGAGCTAAAAACCTTTTTAAGCTAATACCTTTGCACTGATGATAACGATAAAAATAACAATAATAATAATAATAATAACAATTTGTCCAGGGACACTGACATATGGCCAGGAATCAGGGGAACCAGGGGAATCGATCCACCAACCCAGGGGATCGTAGATGACTGCCCTACCAACTGATCCTTATCAGTGAGTCTGGGTCACAGGAGGATTCAACAGCACCTCGTCACATTAAAGTAAGTTTTGGAGATCTATAATTGAAAAATAAGTTGCATATTGTATATTTAAGAGTATATTTGTAAAATGTACAACAATTGATCAAGGGGATCAATAAAGTATGTCATTATCATTATTATCGTCACTCATCTTCTATGGGGCCAAAAAAGGACACACTGTCCTCCACATTTGGCTGCATTTATCTGAGCCCTTGTAACAGGCCAGCTCATGTATTCAGTCTTGAAATGTGTACTTTGAAGGATATAGTATCAGAATTGGGATGCAGCCATAGTTTGCACCCACCTTTAGGAGAAACCTAAACTCCTTTGGTCACATGATATCATGTTTAAGCCTATTTTCTGCAAGAAAACAAGATGATATCTTGCAAATCCAGTTATAAAAAGTCATAAGGATATAAACTGTTTTTCTCACAACTTTTTTTGATTAATATGAAAGACTAAAAAAAGCTCTGTGAAGTTCTGGTATATTGAACCAGTTTAGTGTAACAGATTTTGGCAGATGCCGTGTGGTGCCTAAGGGGGAGCAGAACATCAGACAAATGAGATATCAGACCTAAGAGATATAAGTGTTGGGAAAGTTTTTGAAAAGCTCAAATTCACTGATATATTGCTCAGTCCCTGGCCTTGCACTAGTTTCAAAACAACATTTATCTCAAACCAGATTAAGACACACACTATGTCAAATCTTGCCATGAAGTCATCTTTGTGATAAATATGCATTTTCAGATGACTCCATAGCATTAATGATTAATTTCAGCAAAGACCACAGCTGAAGATCAGTTGAGAAATTTACCATCTTGGCAGACAATTCCTGGCATAAAAGTGGAAACAATAGATACTGGTCCTCAAAAGTGTTAATCTGTGACAGCTCTTAAGGGCAGCAAGTTGCTCAGTAGAGCAGTCGTCTAAAAACCAGAAGGTGAGCAGTTTGATTCTCAGTCCCGCTACATGTCAAGGTGTCCGTGGACAAGACACCAAAACCCTGCAGTATGCACCAACATCTACTGTCTGGCAGCTGTCCAACAACATATATAAATCTAAATAATATAATGAAATTCGATAGAAATATATTAAATATATTTGTGATCTTTCATGCCAAAAACTAAAACTAAATATAATAAAATTGAATAATAATATATGAGTTTGAGTGGTAAAACAATATCCTCCAGCATAGAAAAGAATTTCTTCTTAAATTAGTCGCTCAAGCTGTTAAACTATAAAACAGCATCTTGCATTTCACTATTGTCTGTCCCTATGATGTTAGCTAACATTACCTGTTCCCACAAGGAAGAAAGCTGATAGAATTATCACCTAAATTTTAACCACCTTTTTTTTTTTACTAGAAATCTGCTCCAAAATTTACCCCTTGCCATGTACGTTAAATGTCAACATATCCTCATTAAGGTAGCACAAAATGTAATCTGGTTGAAATTATGTTCTCTACAAAAATGTATCTGCAATTGCAGTTTAGTTGTGTAGGAACATAATTTTTAGCAGACAGGGTTCGAGAAACTCAGCAATCCCATAGTAACCATCTGTTCCATAATAACACAGGACTAGATGCTTCTTACTCTTGTTCATCATTATTTATGACATACTGCATGAGGCTGAGTTGTCTAATAACACTCATAAGCAATTAGGGCTTTGTGAGCTCACTGTGAAACAAAAGAACATAAATAAAAACATAAGCAACAATAGTGCACCTTTGTGTCCGTGTAGCATAGGTGATGTGAGATGTCTTCACTAAAAGTGTCCAGTGAGTGACTATTGTGCCCACAAGACTTCAGAACTAAAAAGCAAAACCTAAAAATTTTTCAAACCAACGATATTATTAATGTAATATTAACAATTTCACTAAAAGACACTCTTCCAGCTGTGTACACCTGGTTTAAATCCCAACAATCCACATAATGCTTGAGTGTGTATTTTCAAGCAGTGTTTCATTGGTAGGTCATCCATATCTCCGAGGCCTAGAGTTTTAGCAGTACGACAACAAATATGTCAGTCATCTCTCTGTCAGATGAAATGATGTTAACTTTTTTTTCTGTTCCCCCAAAAGGGTGGTCTGATGACAAGTGCGGCTGCGCTTGAGTATTCCCCAGGACTCGTCTCTAAGATACATCAACTGTTCTCTCTCTGGCCACTTGTTTTGCTTTCATTCAAGATGGAAAAAAAAACACTCCCTAATACATCCCCAGATGTCAGAAGTACTCTTCTTTTCACAGAGAGTCTGTCTACCTTGCAGGCGACCACTTGGCTGAAATTCAAAGAGCACACTTTTAGAATAATAATCACTTCACAGAGGACTTTTGTGATGCCTCCAGCCTCGCTGATGGATGAGCTATTGAATCAGAAAGATGACAGATGTTATCTGAATTAACACGCCCACTCACCCCCCACCACCACCACAAAAGTTCCCCTACTGTCTTAAAGTCCAGCATACAAATATGATTTGTTGTCAAAGGGGACAGCAGGAGTGACTTTTTTTCTTTCGGTGTGTCTTTTTAATCAACTCGCACAAAGGGAACCCTGCTGTTGGCTGACAGCTGAGTGGAAGAGGTGGAAAAGCTGAGTGTCAGATTTGAATCCCTCACTGACATTGATTTAATTGAAATCTCTGTGAGGTGAACTGAAATGACGAGATTTAAATCAGTCTCAGGCTTTGGATTTGGAGGTTCAAAGAAAACTAATGGCACATATTGAAGATTAGCCACATGAACAACAATGATAATGTGACTAAAGGCTTAATTAGTACCTTTTGGTGCTACAGGTTCATAGAGAGCAAAGGCATAGAGATTCAATCAAGATATATTTAACAGTGCTACAACTAGCTCCCCTAAAACTAATAACGGGACCAAAATTATGGAAACGAAATTTAAAGTTGCATCATGCAGGATTCCAGTGAAAAACTAAAACTGTATGTGTGTATATGTATATTTTTTTCTAGGCATTGTGACTTTCCTGTATTGTGAACATATTACTGATACATTTAGTATCAATATATGATACTTCAGAACTTATTTGCTGTTGCAAATTAATTGAACATAACTGTAATTTGTAAGAGCCAGCATTGGCTGACAAGCTGCTGTTTTCATTCATTTTCAGGGTAATATTTTAAAATTAAAGGACAATTAAGCAGTAGGTGCATACCACACAATTGTAAAAGCTCAATTGTAAAAAGTACTCGCTGGCTAAAATATATAAAAATTATTATATGTCGTGGAAAAAAATTCACAGATTTAACTGTATGAAAACTCTGATGCATATTTCATACCACTACATGTAGGGCACTAGATCTTGTCCATCACTCTGAAAAGCTTGCTGTACCATACTGTATGTTCTCATTGACATTCAGCAGGCATAGGTTATATTTACATAATTGACCAAGAACCATTTGTGAACAAAAAGCCATGGGTCAAAAGTTCGGTAGGTTTGGAGGTATTCACAGTTCAGCTGAACTAGTCTTATTTATTTCCTACAAGTCAGGTAGCACCTTGTGAGCTGTGCTCTTGTGGCATGTTTTTGTAAGTCTGCTCTGACTAGCTCTATCATATTCTAAAGCAACAACACTAAAGTGGAGGACATTTGCTAAAAACCATGAAACATGAGTTGCTCAGTACCTGGAGCTGTCAGCATGTGACATACTGGTGCAGCTTTAAAATTGTATTAATCCAGGGAAGATTTATGCTGGGCTTAGATGGTGCCTTTCAGTACAACTCAGACTCATACCATCCCACAGCACACAACAATTATTAAACTATTACAATGGATGTGAATGGTGGTGGCAAATATGTAGAGCATTTGGGTTCTAATTTGTGCAAGGAATAGAAACTCTTTTCTGCTTTAATTTCCTACATCAGATACACCCGTGCTCTATAATGTTTTCAAAGCCTTCTCTATAGAATTAATAAAAATATTCTAGACTTTCATGGTAAGTCATTGTGATTTAACATGTTTTAACCTTTTCAATTACGTACTTAGCAAGTTAAATGGAGAAAATTTCCGAAAACTTTGATGGTGTAAGCTGATTTTCCCCTTCACTTAAATCTTAATTGTGTCTCATCAAGCCACTGATTGGATCCTGATAGGACTTTGCCATCATCTGAATGCTTGCCAGCTGTAATTTCTTTTTTAATATAATTAAATCAATTGGTAACGTTTAAGAGAATTATTACTGTGTTTCATCAACTCCATTGATTGGCATGTATTCAATCAAATCTGGACCTCAAGTAAACTAATATTGTACAATAACATTTTCAATTATCAAATAAATACATTTAGTTATTCTTGCTTTACTGTGGATCTAAAAATAAGAGTTATCTGAAGCCCTTAAATTAAATCCTAAATTGATTTTTTCATTATTTGAGAAGAAATAGTTGCTCAGACCCCAGAAGAGGATTTATAATATGTTTAAACATGAATGAAATGAAATAGTATTTCCTGTGGTTTGCTATTTTAATCAACTTCTATAGCCAGTTGCAGGCAGACTCACAGTGGTTGATGATGCCCTAAAACACAAAAACAATCACTTCATTTGTCATGCTTAAATTCCTATGGAACAATACTTCAAATTTGCAAGACATACAGCCTGTATATCAGAAACTCATTACACACTTATTACCAGACAATTAGACAGCAGAGAGCATGTGGGTCTGTTCAAGATATACCCGACACTCCCTGTTATATAAAATAATACACTAAAACACTAATTTTGGCAGTGTAAACTAAGGTAGGCTTTATTGCTGTCATAATGTGCCCTCGCACTTCAAGATGCATGAGCATGTGAATGTGAACTGTGTGGGCTGGAGTAAGATTGCAATATTAGTTTGCTGATTTGCACCAAAATTAAACTTTTAGTAAGTCAGATATCAGAAGTTTTGCATTTCTCTGATATGAATATAATGGATTTTGCTTCATTTCCACGGCCTATTGGAAGCCCTTAACTATATTATATATAATACTGTGTATTAAAATGCAGCATGTTTGCTGCCTCATGTTCCTTGAATACATACCTTATGTTAATATTATAGTTTATATTAATATTCTTATGTATTATACATTTGATAACACATAATATAAACTATGTTGTGAACTTTTAAATAGCAAAAGGTGTTGAGTTTTTTTTGTATTGATGTACTTTTCATGTCACACACAGAGAGAAAGTCAGAATGTAAGCTTAGAGTATAAGCCTATATTTCAGTATCCATCCAAAGTATTACATTATGTTCAGCAACATATTTTAGCTGGTAATATACGTATGTGTTTCACTGCATTTACAGAACCATTCAGACCAAATAAAAAAGCACTGTTAAAAACTGAAAAGGACGGTTTGTTGGTTTGAGCCAAAATACTAAACAATGGTTTACAAAACAACACAAACAGATTTTCAATTTTGCAAGGTTACAGTGGCAAGTTATGATGAATGAGATGGTTGCCTTACTTTTATAACTACTACTTGTACATTATGTATATATACTTTTTTCATAACATGTTAAGTAAAAATTTTGCATTTTGATTGATTGTGTGGGTGTGTATCAATTTTCAGTAACCAGACAGTGTTTTTAACTATTTTAAGACAGCAACAACACCAACAACTGAGCTCAGCAAGAGGCTGGAGCTAGCTATCCGGGTAAAAAAACAGCAAGAACAATGATAAAGGATAAACCATTTTTCAGTGAGAACCACAGAAATTTAGCTTTAAATGTGCTTCATTTGCTTGATTGGGAAGTTCAAATGAAACAACTGTAGGCAGAGAAGAGACACACAGTAAAGCTAGTATCCTGGGTCCAAGCCTGGGTCCAGCTGCAGGGGAAAAGAGGGGATATGTGATCAAAACCTTACAGGAAATAAAGAGATGTAGAGAAATTGCAGGTAAGAATTTAGAGCAAGAGGGAGACAGCAAGGGTGCTACTGTATGTGTCTCAGACATAGGAGGGAGAGAAAGGCAGTCTGATGTAATGCAATCCCCTCTGGAAGGACCATTTTAATAATATTGTCAAGCAGAAAGCGTCACTATTCTCCGTTCTTGAGCTCAACGGCTCAATTGTCTCCCCCAGTTTTTAAAACTAGGCAGGATTATAAAACTCCTACCTGAGCCTTGTGAAACTCCCCTTGTTTAGATGTTGCCTAGTAAAGCAAACAAATGAAATTCTGAGGCTGAGAATTAATGATGATCAAAATAGGAGGCTAGATTCAATTCTAGAGTTCTAAAGAGTTCTAAATGAATGACTGTCACTTTGGTGGCATTTAACATGACAAGTGGCCCTGGTATAAACAGGATCATATCTTTCAAGTTTGTACAGAATAGTATCCACAGGCGAACAAGCACAAAATGTATTTCTAGACAGTTGGCAGAAAACTCCTGAGGGAGCTGAATTTTCATTCTTCCTCTGGTTGTCCCTGCTTGGCCCCTTTATCTCAGTCGCTAATCCTTCTTTTGCAGATTCCAAGGTAAGGTAAATTGAGGGAACAGTGCAGTGGTTGCAGTTCAACAGTGCATGTTAGAGAATACATATACTTGATACGGGTTATTGTAATTAATCTCACATGGGGAAAGCTGACTTCAGGATACCCATGCATTCTGTGTTAAGAAATGGCAATTCAGTTACGCTGGACAATTTCTTTCAGCCACATTCAGGGATTACACACATGGCTTAAAAGTTGTCTTTTTGTCAAGAAAAAAAAGTTGTTCTCCAGCTAAAGGATGAAGGAAAAATCTACTTCCCATAAAGTTTCAACAGTGTTTAGATCGGCTAATAGTTAAGAAACTTTGACATTACATTGCTGTTAATGAAAATCTCACTTGGATTAATGAAGCAGTGTGTTTGTGGCCCTCGTACCTAAAGATAACCCTGGTTCTGCAAAAATAATGCAGAGTAACTGTGAAGGAGACGTGGAAAATGAAATGTTGGAAGTGACTATGAGGCTGTTTCCACACTTCTTTTAATAGCGTTAAGGTGTAGCACATATGTAAAATACATGCATAGGGTTGGAAAGGAAGTAGGAAGGCAATACTGTAAACAACAGACAGCAATAATACAAAGCATATGTTGATGCAACCAGCAAAATAAATGCGGAGGAGGTTGGAGACATTTTTATGGGTATTTTTTTTATTGAAATGAGTATTATGTGTTCCCATAGGCAATCAGAGATATGAAAGGACTGCTCCTCATGAGAAACACAAACACTAAAAATAACCTTTAACAATATGATCCTTCATATTGATTGGATATGAAGGACTGATATTGTTTGAATTGACTTTCCTTGACTTGTCATTCAGCGACCACTGTACATTGTTTAGTGATGATTATATATGTATTAGAATAGTAACATGCTACCACACTAAGTTGTGAACATGGCAAACATAACCTGCTAAATAACATGACAGCATTGTCATTATGAGCATGCTAGCTTGCTAAAGTTAGCATTTGCATGGTTGCAACTGAAATCTAATGAGAACTACCATAACAAGACATACAGTAAAAACCTCTAAAGGTATTGATATATGACTTGTGTATCTTGATTAAATGACCGTTTCCAGAGGAAAACAGCCTGACAGATGTACAGGATTTCACAAAACATGCAGCATGTACTGTGTGACGCATTGCTAAAAAATGAATAGTAGAAATTCCAAACCACATTCAATATTAACACTGTATAAAAATATTAATTAAGCATAAATATTTGAATACAGTACTTATGAGACCATTCTTCATGAGTACATTTACATTTCAGTTTTGACAAGGATTACATGTGGACAACCCTGTACATTGTTTGGTCAGTGCAATTTCACTTGGATATATTAGCCTCAATAATTGCAAGCAGTATACAGACTCATTTCCAACATTAATAGTTTGTTGTTTACTAAGTGATGTTTTCCACAATGCAGGACAACTTTGATGATTTATGAATGAATCATCATGTGTTTTTATGAATATACTTAACTAATTCAGGCATTGCCTTTGTAGAAGAGCACTGGGACAGTTTCCACATTACATAAGACACACATAACATTTACACAGCAGACTGTGTATGTGAAGATTTCTGTACACAACTTCAGAAAACTGTGCCTCCTGTGAAGCAGGAATTTCAGCCACACACATCTCAGATCTCCCCCTTGACAAAGCACTTTGATAGTGATTCGCTTGTCTGTTTCCATTCACAGCAACTGTCCTGAATTTTTGTAGTTAAATTTGCCAGCTTGTATGCATGCGGCACTTTAAAATTGCCTAATTTCCTGCCTCAAACTGTCAAGGGGCAGAATCCAAGATGTCATGGTTAAAATAATTTTACCCCAGGAAGTTGTATGATGACTTTGTAGCTGTCACTCAGGCTTACATTGATTTATATTTAAATATTAATTTATGTTGACCCTATTCTTTGTTTTTGGCTCCATTTGATATGGTTCATATGGTTACTATAAAAACGATATGAGGAATACATTTGTTTTTACTCTTCTCTCTATGAAGTCTGGAGGACGCTATAAGCTATAAGTTATATAAGTTATACGCTATAAGTTGTCTGGATCTTACTTTTGTAAGAAGCTCCTGAATTCTACAATCCACGGAATATATTGCAAATATATAAATCAAAGCTGTAATATCAGTATCAGCCTTGATATATGAATAACTATGTGTTATGTAGAAATGTATGCTGGAGGCAAAATATTGTACTCATTAAAGAGATTCCACTGGGAAAAAGAAGAGTATGGTAGTTATAATATCCTCTCTAACAGCTCCTTTATTGCAGTAGTCCAAAGTGACTTGTGTAATTTTTTTTTTTTACAATTTGCTTTATGTGTAAGTAAATTTGACATTAACCCAGCTAACCTCCCTCCACACGCATCATTAGCATTGTACTGATCACATTATTATTCCTGTTAATCCTTTGTGGCATTTAGTTTATACGGTGTTGGTCATCCCTGTCATCTAGAATTAAACACAGCACTGGAGTGTTTGACTTCCAAATGTATTCTTAAGGAATACAAGGTTAAAGTTAAAGTTATCCATCTTGTTTAACAGATGGTTTTGTATTACAAAATCGTGTTATATTTTGACACCAATATTACAAAATTAATTCAAGACATATAACACTTAACGTAAACACACAAGACTGTTCTAGACAATGGTCTTCATTTTATATTTGCAGATCCTGCTTTAACTAACAGCAAATCTGCTTCACTGCTTAATCACACAAAGGCTGCATTGCTTTCAGTGACTAACAACAACAGATGGTGGAAGAACTGAATGCATGATGGCTGGTAGCAGAACTTTGTAGTGATCTTCAAAGCAAACATATGAACAATGGAGGATGATGGCATGATGTATGTCTGGCAACTCAAAAGTAACTGGAAAATGCCTGCATGCCTGAAGCAACAACAGTTTGGCAGGAACAGGGTAACCACCATTCTTTAGAATGATTTCATTTCTAATTATGTTTGTTTGTAATGGTAGTAAAAAAAACACAAAGCAGAATAATTTTGTTCACCACTAAAAGCTCTATGGAGAGTGATCAGGGTGTGTCAGAAGGGAAATCCTTTGTTTTTGTCTACCTTTTTTTAACTCATATTTCTAACTTGATAAAAGCAATTACAAATCTTTAGCTGTGTTTCCTAAGCGCACACAGTTTTTATACCAAGTACTATTGCATTTAACTTTACATCACATTTCTGCATTTGAAATTCTTTGGTCATATAAGGACAGACCAGATTTATGTTGACTTAATGTAGTTATTCTAAACATTTGATTGTTTTGCTTACCAATACATATAGAAACATTAATTTACTGCATAGTAAGACTGAAGTCATTATTACTTTTTTTTCCCCACTTTGAACTTTGCATTTACTTGCTAAAATATGACATGTGGATGCAGATAACTAATATAAACAAAAATATATTTACATTACAATAAATTGCATGTGAAAAAAATCGAAAACCCATATTATGCTGCAAAGGCCCTGAACTGAACATGATGGGTATCAGGATACAAGATACTGGATTTTTGCTAGTAGGACTCTTGCATCCATACAGTATTCAACTTCAGTCCTCACAACTAATTGTATTCCCAAGTTTAGTTCCTTTCCAACTACAACCAGTCTTTCAGCAGTTCTTGTGGTTTCAGTGGGCAATACAATGAACAGAACAGAGCTTTAATTTATTTCCCTTGTCACCAGCAACCCCGCTCGGTTAATTATTACATCCTGTGTCAGTAATAGTAAATAATTTATTCATTCGTGCAGCAGAAAGGTCAGAGGTCATTGGTCAGATTACAATATAGAAAAGATCTAGTAGGGATTTAGTGTCTTGCTCAAGAACACATCTTTATTTAATGAATAACTAGATTTTCTGCTGTGATCTTTATATTATTGGAATAGTACAATAACTTCTTAAAATGTCAATAAACATTTATTTAATTCATTCTATCACCAGAAATAAAGCATAAAAAGTACAGCTATCTTGACTAATCCTATTTTGTAGCATCCCTGCATCCGGTCTTCAACATGTATAGTTGATCACACCCCAATCCAGTTCATGATTCAATCAATTCATACCCATGATTCACTGACTTTTGACATCAACTCCATGACTACATCATGTAAACAATGGAACTTAATCATTGTTTACATTTTGAAAAAGTTACTTTTTTGCATGATAGTGGAAACAAAATTATTCAGTTAATACATCTACTGAAGCAAAATTGTGGCTCCCCCACCCCCACCCCCCTCCACAATAATGGAAAATAACTTTAAGGGTATATTTGCCTCTATGAGAGTGAAAAACAGACTGGCACAGAGGAGACTAACTTGGCCTTATGGCTTTCTGTGGCACATCATTAGTCTGCCTAATTAGATAATAATGACTCTGCTTTCCATTACAGCCTGCTGTAGTACACATGGCGCTCAGAGCTTCAGACCACCTTACCCATGCCAAGATGAGTCAACTCAGCTGACAAAGTAGTTCAGAGATCACTTGCTCTTCCACATCTCCCTTCTTCTATGTCTTTGTGATTACTCACACAACCAGTTCTCCCTTTTACATTTTCAGCTGCTGTCATGGCCAAGTTGACACTGAAATGCTATACTGACAGACAAGCAAGCTGCCATAAAAATAAATTAAAACAAAGAACAACTACAAACATCTGTCAGTGACCATCACAAGACACAAAAGTGTATTTGAAGCAAAGCTTTACTTTTATTTCCTTTCAGACACTGTATCATGTAACATGCTGTTAGACTACTAGGGATATTTGGCTTTCGGGTGAAATTTATGGAAAACGTAAAAAGTTCACACTACAGTGATATTATATCATGAATGTAGGACATTTAAGTAGAAGCATGCAATGGTGATTTCCTCATCTCAAACAATTTATTGAAACAAAAGCCAACAACAG
>JAUMHL010000028.1:7534458-7549954 GCA_032362345.1 Sandelia bainsii
TTATAGTGCATTTTAGGTTCATCCTGAAATTTCACCCGAAAGCCGAATATCCCTAACTTTTTGTGAGTAGTGTATGCAACTGATGAAAAGTGGTTAAAATTAGTTTTAGTATACTATTCAAGGTATCTCTATCTTCAGCTTATGTTCACAGTGACTGCAAAGTATTTTTCTAGTGCAAAATATCACATTTAAAAAATATTTTAGTTTTTAAAATATTTTAGAGTTGCTATCCATGCATTTGTGTCTATGGGGTGAAAAACCGTTGTCTGACTATGACTCTCTGGAACATTTTTGTGCAATGGCTGAAAAGCGAATGAACTCTTAACCCAAAATTCTAGCAGAAATGTTCATGAAGTTTCCCAAAGTAACTTTTAGCCCTAAGCTTTTCATTCACTGAAACATTAGGGGACAGTCTAGGTTAGAGGTGAATAGGGACAATTCACAAAACACTTTGTAATGATTAATTTTTGCACCACTATCTGCAGTCAGATTCACAAGCTACAGGTACTCTTAACTGAGAATAACTGTGAAAAGTTCCACTAATTTAGTTTTTTTTTTAATCTGGCAGATTGTCCATCACTCCTGATAATATAAAGCCACTGGCACTGTAGTTTGCACACAATGTACACATTAAGACACCCATCCTAAAAACATAAACATTACTTAGAAAATGTATGTCAAATGTGAATTAGCATTCAAGCATCATCATTGCCATGTTAAATAAATGTAGTTAATATATGGCCTTCCCAAATGCAATGAGTGTGTTCATGTCACATTAATCACTACTGTAAATATTCATTAACAGGATGTAATTACCATTTCAAAGCCAGTAATAATGGCCAAAGTGACATAGGGACAACAGAGGCCTCTATATCAAAACAATTTAAGGGGTTGATTTCTTGCAATGACTGCCAATTCACCTCATGAAATGAACGTTCCGCTTCAGTAGTCTAGAAGTATGAAAAATGAGACTTCTTGTCCATTTAGAGGAAAAATTCTCCACCTCAACACTGCAAATGTAACCTTGCCTACCTGGCAAATAGAGGGGGGTAGGTGGGTAGGGGGAGTGGGCTTCATCACACAATCAAACAATCAATCGTAACAGGACGAGAGAGGAAATTATCATTACACACACAAATCAAACATTTCAAAGGCAGTAAATCATAGCAAATCACCCCAGCTGACAGAAAGTCATCTCACTAACCCCCAAAATGTTTTGGTCAGTGTTTTTCTATTTAAATGCAAATTAAGTAACAGTCTTCTCAAAGGCACAGAACCCTTGGTCAAGCCGATTAGTTTAATTAAATATTTTATATAAAAATGCTGTTATATTGCTTGTGGTACCAAGCAGGTTCTTTGCCCTGGGGAAAAAAAACCATCAAATTCACACAGACATACTGTCTGTGCATTCTGGATAATAAACTATATATAAATATAAATAATACATAGAGTAATAAAGTTATAATTTGTTCATAAACACAGATGGTGCATAGTCCATAGGCCTATGATTGTATGATCTGTATGATTGTTAAGAGGCTACCATACTGTATTAAAAGGGACTTCACTATTTTTGTTAGTATAGCGGTCTACCTGCCTCCCGAGTGGTAACGTGACAGAGGCACCGTAAGAGATGCACAATGGCATCAGAAATAAACAAACAGCAACTTAAATCAATTCCACCTGCATGTCAAGTTTGGTACAAAAGACAAAAAGACACATTATTGCTGCTAATGTAAGCGTTCTCACCCTAGCCCTTAAATCTTTTAGTTTCATTTTGTTAGTTTTAGTCTACAATTTTTGTTTTTTTGAATTTGCCATATTTATTGTTCTACATTCATCCTTAATGTCGGTTCTATGTTGCACAGTGGTGCACAAGGAACAACATTAAGTTTTATTTTATGTATGTCATGGATGAGTACGGAAAAAATCTTCAGACTCTTAAAAAAAGTTTCATAAGGGAATTTACTTTTGTCAATATCATAACCCTGATATGACAGACAATCGCTTGCAGCATACTCAGATTACCAATAACAGCATATCTAATGAAAGATAAGATTGAACTGCTGATTTGCTGCTGAAATGAAGTCGTAAAATATGATCTCCAGTCAAGTATAAGAAACAGGCAATAAGAATAAAAAACCTTTACACTGTAGAACTAAATAAAGAAGTTGCTTTCTGATATTTGCACTTGTACAGACTTGTACGGTTTGCAATAAATGGATTTATATGAGCAATTCTAAACCTTGTGACATTCAAAAGTACCACTTTCTATTTTTCTCCAAATATAGAGAAAAACCTACACAGTGTGACGGCACCAGCGGAAAGACTTAAAGGAAAAAAAACAGGATTAATGTTTGACAGGGTCAAATGCATGTGACGAAAATACTGTGACTAAGGGAGCAAAAATTGCTGAACTTGCTATGGACGTCACAGCTTTTATTTACCATCACCATTTCAGTCTATAAGTTACAGAGTGATATTTTCCCCCAAGCTCTAGTGGCGGAAGACAGTCTAAATTAATGATTAAAAAGTCATTATAAATGTAATTCCTTATTGCTGTTGACTCAGCTAGCTTATTGCTGCTGGCAAGAAGCCCTGTTATTAGGACAGAGAAAGTGGTGACTGCTTGTCTAAATGCCATATATTTGGTTTCCAAACACCTAATGTAAAATGCAAAGTACTTCTACAGTTGTCTGAGCTTTTTTTGAACAAGGTTAAGGTTCTAAGGTTGCCCTGGTCTGTTAAAGAGTTAAAATTGAAACAAAAATTTTGGGGCAGCTATAATTCACCCATTCAAAAAAAATCTTATATATAATATTTATCTACACATGAGAAAAACACTTCATCGGGCGGCATGATAGCTCAGTGGGTAGAGCAGTCGTCTCCCAACCCAAGGGTTAGCGGTTCGATTCTCAGTCCTAGCAAGCTACATGTCGAGGTGTCCGTAGTAGTAGCGTAGTAGCGCTGACACAGGTCTAGCAGCTGTCCAAACAACAATTTCCCCAAGGGGATCAATAAAGTATTCATTATTATTAGCCCACCACTGCATTTAGTATGTGTGTGTTTTGAGCCTAAATTTGCACAACATTACAATTTCCTCATACGGTATAACTGATTAAGTCCATGAATGCATTAAGAACTAGATATGATGTTCAGAGGTGGAACTGCTCATCTTTGTGATTGTTGATCATTGGGCACACCTGCTATGCAGACAAGGTGTTGATGTGTTTTTAGGCTTATAATGCACTAGAGTCATTCCACAGCAAAGCCACTTGACAGCATGCACAACCCAGACTTATGCAGACCTACACTTCTGACTTCTTGTTGGCTAACCCCACATGTAATTGGGATAACACAGCTCTGCTAGACTTTCCAAATGTTAATGATCTGAATTGATTACATTTTGATAAGTCATGCTTTTGCATTGTTTCTCGTGCCGACCCCAGCCACACCTGCATTGTCAAGCCCTGCTTAGCCCATACATCTTACAGTGGGATATTATCACATAGAAAAACAATGGCTTTTCTAGAAAACCTCAATGGATTAAAAATTCATTTTCCAAAGAGAAACCAGGTAGCTTTTAGCAGACCTCCAGAAGAGAGACTAGAGATTATTCCTTTCAGTTTCCTGCAACCTAAAGAATAAAAGCTGTTGGAAGTGAGGCAGCTGATGGCAATGGCATGGCAATGGCATGGCAATATCAGAAATCCTTTATTAAGTCTGATGATAGTGTAGCAAATCTTATGTTATGTCATTAAATCAAAGTTTCAGTGTTGACCATCTTTATATCACATGTGAACAAAACATTTAATTTCATAGCTAGAAAGGAAGGATATGGAGAACATAAAGTAGAGATAAATGAACCAGCACAATGTGCCTCTAGTGTTCTCCGTCTGTTTGCTGATGAGATATTAGGATTCATATTTCCTTTCAAGAGGGAGGAGAGCATGGCGACTCCTGCAGAGCATGAAGTTCTCCTGCTTTGCCAGCTTTCCCCCTCTTTCTGAAAACTTTCCTCTCCTGGATCCTCGAGAGATGTAATTACTGTGCAGTCAGCTTGTAAGACCCACAATCCCAGGGAATGCATTTCCCTTATCGACCATTCGTAGTTGTTATTTTTAACGGCTCGCATCAGAAAATGCCTGTTCTGTAGTTTTTCTTTGCTAAAATATATAATACAGTATCACAACAAAGAGAAAAAAGGAATGAATTTACAAGATACACCTAGGCAATCAAACTACTGTGGGGCATTTTGTTTGAGCTTAGTCTGTGACATCTCAGGAGTTTCAGTACAGCTGAGAATATAATGTGTAATATCACACACTGATGGGCATATTGATCAGTGAGAAGTGAATGTCATACATTGCCATGCATAATATTTTACCACCAATGAGTAGAGAGTTGACACAATCTCTTTAACAGTGCTGCAATCAATAAAAAACTGACTTCCCTAATAATTTGTCTGCATGGCTCATTTGTTTCATATTGAGTTTTTTAATTCTGTGAGCCATATGGCTACAGCGGAAACTGTTCTGGCCTCTGCAGAGTACCTACAAAACTGTGCTTGTGTCTTCTTTGCTGTTGTTCCTTTCCAGAGTGTTTAATTCTGTTCTTTTACTTGTTCTATTCAAAAATACATCTACTACCAGTAATCCTGAAGAGAACAATACATATGTGGTATACATTTCTATTAGCTGTTGTGCATTTAAAGGGAGCCAGGTCTAGGCACAAAATCACTTGCAGTTATGATAGTATGCCAAATGTTACTACACGATTAAAAACACTACATACTGTATGCATACTAAGGGCATGTATTTCAAGACATGGTAAACTTGGTAATTCTCTAAGCCATCAGTGAGTTTGTGTCAGTCCCAACCTCCTGCACACACACACAGACATCATGCAAACAAACATCAACTACACCACATCACAAATGTTTTTTCTCCCTTGGATGCTACAGAATATTTTGGGAATTATGCAGGGTGTTGTGTTATGCTGATAAGAATGTGAGTTGTGCCACTTAAAAGCTCCAGCACATGTTTTATTAATAAGTGTGTGAAATACAGCCGTCCAAAGCTGTGAAAACTGTGCTGAACCAAGATAGACACTCATTTAGTGTCAATTTATGCGACAAGGAGATATAAGAAACACTCCATTGTGATGAAAAGTGAATTTTCATTGGGACTCAGAGGACATCTAGCTCTCAGAAAAGTAGTATTCAAACAAAGGATGTCTTAATCCTAGACATTATCAGAATACATCAAGGTTCATTTCAGGTTGGAATAAGATCATACAGAGGTTGTAGCTGAGCTTTTGACGACGTGGGCCAGAGATACACACTCTGCACTACGCTTAGGAACATACTGTGGCTTTCAGTATGTTCCTTGATCTCACAGCTTACATAATATAATTAAGCAATTTAAGCTGGCTTTATTGACGCAAGCACTGAACGCAGCAGTGTCATGGGGAGGAAAATCCCATCAGGGCCACCCCCTCACCCACCACACTCCCCCATTAACTTCCTCAGCATATGTGGATTGAAGGAAGAAAAAGTCTTTCTTGCATTGCTTTGCCAAGGATTGCCAGGAGGAATCAGTTTGTTCCACAGCTCTGTGCTCTTGTTGGCCTGCCAGCCACACACGCTACCAGCTCTTTGCTACTGAAAAATTGCAAGGAGGTTGCCTCTCAGATATAATTCACAGGGAAAAACGGGACAGCAGTTAAAGTGAAGTGAATACACAGACTGCAGGATCCATTCCATTTGATTATTGCGCCATTTGAATTATTTAACACAAATGCAGAATAGCTGGTGGTAGTGGGTGGAGGCGGAGTATCAGGGATAAGGCATGGAGGGAGATGAGGAAAAAATATAACTGTGCAAATCAAACCCTGAGTGCTGAATTTTAAAAATGAAATGCATTATTCATGACTAATCACTTCTGGCAGTGATGGCTTGAACACAAATTGCAAGTGGTGGGGAAATGACAAATGCACAACAAGCACGACACAGTTAAGATGTAAATACTTCTATTACGCTTCAAACATATGTGAGGTAAAGTTGAAATAATCAAGTGCTGTAACTTGACTTTTGATTTACAGAGCCTAACTAGAAGGCTGTCACATCTCCACAATAATACAGCACTTCATCTCTGCAGTGATGGATGAAGAAGAATGACAAACTTTGCAGAAGAAACTGCATAAGCATTAAAATATTTGGTCCAGCAAACAGAATTTTCTGTGATAAATAAAATACATTATCACTATCCACTGATTCCACCCTGTTTGCTATTCATTTACTAATTTAGGGCAACCTCATGAGACCGAGTGTATTGTCCACCAAACACATTGTTGGTCCCTGGGTTGATTCCCAGCCCCTCCAGTTCACATGTCAAGTTTCCTTGATGTGTGCCCCTCATTTGTAAGGTCTCTTTGGATAAAAGCATCAAATGTAATTTTGAATTTACAAATGAATGGGTTAAGGATCCAAAAACAATTAAAAGCTAAGGAATCATTCTTTTGGTTAAATATTGAAAAAGTTATGCTGTTATGCTTCAAGTCATAACAAGCTCTGATTTCAGTACATTTCAAACATCCTAATCACCTCCACAGCTTGACCAAATGCTTCAAGTTGCCTAAATATAATTTAGGCAATTTAGGTGATTTGGCGCTATATACATAAAGTTGAATTGAATTGAATAGTGGGGCATTTAGTACGAAGAAGCAGATATTTTTCAAGACCGGATCTGTGACATTATGCTCAGTATATGCGTTTTGCAATAAATGTTTCCTCATTATTTTGATTATAAAGTGTTATTTTGTATATTTCATTCCATACAATTATTACAGACTAGTTGTGTAAACAATTTTTAAGAGACCGAGTTGGTTATAGCACAGATAGTACTAAAATGAAATCCTATTCTGATATTATGTTATGGTTTGGATATCTAATTTCAGTAATCAGAGCAATGTCTTGTGGGATTTTAGGGGTGGATGAACCCAGAAGGCAGAGCATAAATATACTTTAGTGTGGAGAAATTAGCTGCGGAGATGTAGAGCTTGCAAATGTGTGAATGCCTGCATCACATTGCAGGAAAAGCAGATGTCCTACAACTGTGTTAGAAGAACATTAAACATGAGAGGGATGACCCTACCAGTACCTGTTAAAATATTTATCTAGTCACAGGAAAGCTGTAGCAGCTGTAGCTTGTTAGCCACAAGATACACCCTTTCTCTATGGATGACTTTCACAAAGTTCTCGAGAAGACTGTAGCGCTTTAAACTAAGATCCATTGATTAGAGGTGAACGTGGAAGTGATTGCACTGCAAATTTACAACTAATTAGCACTAGCAAAACCACTAAGAAACAAGAGGGTTCTCTGTCTGGCAATAAATTTGCAAGTAGTAGTCCTCTCTGGAGCTCTCTTAGTGTAAGCCCTAGGAATAAATCACTTTCCCAAGTTATGGAGGGACGAGTGATAGCCACAGCCCAGTGACTAGAGATTTGCAATACTACTGGCTGTCCTACATTTCCATTCAGGCAGAGCACTTCATCAACCCATGTGCTTAGGACACAGCAATGGGCAGATACAAAAGAAAATAAAGTGTACAACTTCAGAATAGCACTGAGCAAGTTTTCACTGATTAGCCAATTTCAAACCTTGATTTTATTAATACTTCTCAACTTGACAGGAAAGATGCTGCTATATGTAAAACTCATTTTAGTCCAAGCAGTTATCGTGTGGTAATTTTGACTCCTTTGAATATCTTTGCATCATGCTGAAAGTCACCAAAACCCTGCTGTTAAAAATTTACATGTGTCCAAACCCCTTTGCAAATCTGGCTGACAACCTCACTGAGCTGCTACAGTACATAGTTTCAACATCTTGTCATAACTGGCAATTGTAATTTTGACATCTACAATTGATCTGTTGAATCATATAATAGGGCCACACACAATCCTGGGCACATACATGAGTTGGTATTTGATATTTCTGGCAAAGTTGTCAAGGCAGAAACCTTATGGGTCATGCTTGTTTCTCTTGTCTTGATATTTCGGTTTGTAGTGTTGTCCAAACCAGATTGGTGTGTCTGTCAAAAAGGATATACAAATGAAAGTAGTATTTGTCATTTTTTCATAGCCCTGTCTAAGTCAGTAAACCTAAAATCTCTTGATTTTGTTCACTGATCATTTTGAATGTAAAACACTTCAAATCAAACAGCACTGTACCTGTAAAAGATTTAAAACACACACACACATCAAAAGCACAGGGAAGAAAAATCCCTGTCATCAAAAGAGAATTCAGGATAGCTGAATGCAAATAGAGAAAAAAAATGAATACAATAATTCTGTCTTTTAGAGGAACAAACTGATCACATTCACACAGTTACACACTTTCACACCTGCAAGATCCCCAATACAACTACAGTCTAACCTGTAGCCCCAAATTTAATCTTGCTGGTCTGGGGATTGAACTGGCAGCCTTCCAATCAGAATCCTGCTTCTCTAACCTTTAGGCCCCAAAAATATTCAGTTTAGACCGTGGTTCCCAAACTGTGGGCCTTGGCCCACGGTACAACAAGTGGCCCGCGAGAGCTTGTCTACATTAAGTACATACAAAAAAAACTAACTACAGTTACATATTTTATAGGTAGCAGTCAAATTAATAATGCAACACAGTATAATAGTTTAATATGGTTTTGGATAAAGCCATGAGGACTGTAAACTTCATCAGAAGACAGCCACTGCAGTCGTGCCTGTTTGGCATACTGTCAGCGGAATGGATGCATGTTCACCCCAAACACATGGAGCTGGCGAACAACTCAATCGGACATCAGGACTTCAGCAACTGTGATGCAGTAATATCATCCATCTCATTAGGTGAGTCAAACATACCATATCATGTGAGTCACACCCAGTGGATCGTAATGAACTATTTGTTGGTGGTTTCAGAGAAACTAAAATGAATCAGGGCAGTGAAACAGGGCACTATTTGCACACCAGCTCTTCTATGTAGTGTTGAAAATAGAAGAGCTGTGTGTTACAGTTACATTTAAGTTATTAAGCAGTTTACAGCCATCAGCCTGTGTTGTTTGTTATCTTTTTGAATAAAACATTAAGGCAAAAATTCAACTTAGTCTTGTATTTTGATTAGAGTGAAGATTTAAGATTGGGTAGGCTGCACAGGAGTTTCTGATTAATAAGTGGGCCGCTAAGCTATTCAGTTTGGGAAACCCTGGTTTTGACCAATCCCTACCTTTTCTTTTATTGAAAACATATTGAGAAAGCTGTATTGATTCAGCTTAGTTACTTTCTTATATAAAAATTTCACGTGGAATGGCCTTCAGACAAAATGAAGTTGATAAACATCACTTTTACATAACTCATAATAAGTTTTACAGTTTTGAAACTGTTTGATCTCAGTGCAGCTTCCGACACTGTGGATATAATACTTTTAGACAGGTTGGAAAAGTGGTTGAGATTATCAGGTCTGCGGATAATCACATCTTCTGTTGATGCAGATCAAATCTTGAAGGCAAGGCAAGGCTATGTCATTTCTTTATTTTGCAGACGCTTTTATTGAAAGCGACTTACAATGCTTATCCCATTGAGCCACCAGGCCATCAGTGACTATAAATCTGAGCAGATCGCAATGACATGTGAAACCTACTGAGGCTCCGTTATTCAACCAGTACATGCTCTATTCAGGCTTATCACCTACTTGCATACCTGAATGCAACTGAATTCCATTTAATAATTATTAAAGACAAGACAGAAATTGTTGTATTTATAAACAGGAAGGAAAGACTAAACATTTTCTTGAGAAATCTTAAAAGACTCAGATCTGAGCTTTGCAGCCACATCAAGGTGATAAATAAACAAGCATGTTTTCCACCACAAACAAATCGTGTCCAGCCAAGATTTCGAGAAACTAAATTTTTGCTTACATCTCCAGCAGGGTAGACTACTTCATGTGGTCTTCCGAAAAAGATACAGACAATTTCAGATCTCTTAGAATGCTATTGTCAATTCTTACAAGAAACAGGAAAAATGCACATCATTCCTGTTCTCAAATGTTAATACTGGTTACTACTTATCTACAGAATAAATTTAAAGTGCCACTGCTAGTTTATAAATCATTCAAAGATATGGGACTAATATACTGTATACTTTTTTTTATTTTAATGAGGAATGTAAACTCAGTGAGATGCTTAGGAAACAGTCAGTGAGTAGAAACCAAAAAATCAAACAGAGTGAAGTGGATTTTAGCTACTATGGAAATAACTTCCATATTATTTCCAATGTGCCACAACTATAGCCAGTTTCACATCTAAATGGAAAACTCCGCTTTTTGTGCACCTTTGATTAATTGTAGTGATGGGAGGTATTCAATTGTATATCATTGTGTTGTTTTTTTTTGCATGTTTGGGCCTTTATATAGGTTTGTGGCTTATTCTACTGTCATGAGTATGTAGAATATAAAAGTAAGCAAGTACTCAATGAGATATTTCTCTAATATTAAGTTTATATTGGTTTGTCTACTGCACTTTTGTTGCCCATTACACTTGGGGCAACTTACAACTTCTTACTGCACTGTACTGTAGCTATCTTTCTGGTCTAGTATAATATTTTATTTTATATATATTTTATGTAATATTTTTATCCAATTATGTTTAGAATTGATTTTAAACTGTTTTACTTCTTATTGTTAATGTGCTTTCTTTTTTTTTTTAAAGTACTTTAAAGAAATGTTTCATTAGGAATGACTTTTGCAAAATTGCAATGTTTTTGTGTAAGTTGAAACAGCTGGGCTTAAAGGAGTTTCAATCAGAAAATTAAAGAGCTTCCAAATTTGATTTTTCTATGCAGAGGATTGACAGATTGCCCGGTGTGTTTGCCACATAATGATTCCACTAAAAACCCATTTTACATTCATTAAAAAACGCTGCTTATCTTCAAATGTCAGTTAAACACAGGAGTCAGAATCACTTAACCAATTCATCAGGAGGAAATTACACAGTCGTAATTGAACAATGTGTGACCAGATTGACAAGGATATGAAGGAAACCTGTGATACTTTCTTGATAAATCGTAAGACTTGGTTCTTAATCAAATTGTATCATGTGTTGCACTCATTTCAACATGCCACTAGTCCATGTGCCTGTGGTACACCAACAAAGCAGATATTTACATAAGGATAATAAACTGCATTAATCATTGAGGTAGCAGAAATGTTTGCTTTGATTTATGGCGAGTGGCTTTTAAGTTAAAGATTGTGGGGACTGTTCCATCAAACAATTCAATCACTCAGTGGCATTTTCTTGTAGAGGGCACAGGGGACAAGGAGTGAGGTGGGGGCTTACATGGAGTAGAGGGGGGTTGAGTAATTAACTTAGTCTCAGGGGATGGCTTTGCATAATTCTCAACATCGCAGTGGGGGCCTTCCACGCAACACCTAATTTCTTATTCATGGAAATGGCCCACTTCCTCCCCAGTCTAAAAATACTCCAGGGGTCATTTGCCAGGCTTATTACGATCAATATTTCTTCTCTGCTTCCACCTCTACCCAGCTGCTCCAGGTGGGATCCAGAGTGCAGAAGATCCTTTAAGCGCTTCGGAGCTTAGAAAAGCTCCACAGTGCAGAGGTCCAGTAACTTTACACGAGTATAGAGAAGTACATGAGGGTCAGATCTGAAAGGGAAACCATGAAAGGGAACAGCTGATGTGACATAAGAGAGGCTGCAGAGGTGTCCATGTTGCAGGAAGGGTTCAAATAATATATCAGTTCAAATGTGACAAGCTGGTGTCGAAATCACAATCATTCTGTTAATGCTTTCTGCCCTGATATAATAGAAGTGAGTTTTATTTCACCTGACAGCATTACAGGAGCCACTTTTCAAAGATGACTTCATGAGCTGCTAACCTACTTACATTTATTTCATTAGAAAGTCATGTGCTGGCTTATATGATAAAGTTTTGTGTATAGTATTCAGATTTGTAATATACAAGGGCCAACTGATTCATGCAAACACAGCATCAGATGTTTCACTGTCATACTAAACTTAAATCACCTGCAAGTGCAATTTAATCCAAGTTTTCAGAGTGAGCATGCTCAGCTCCTGCAGGACTTCATTTGTGTGCAGGTGGCAGTGCTACTAATGGGCATGTTTGCAACAGAAACCATACAGAGATAATTTTCCTAGTTTATGTTCCTCAATGTGATTCTGCATGTCATGCATTGCTCTGTGCTTACATGCGTTTGCAATGGACTGAGTGTCAAAAGAGAGTAATTGTCTGAATTCAGGATCACTCAGGAAGCAGCAGGGAATCTGGCGTGGGTAGCAGGAAGTCTAATGCATTCACTAGTTCCCACTTACTGCCCAGATGGCTTGGCTAAAAACAATCCACTGATTTACTTACCCAAATGTTGCTGATGTGCTGTAGCTACAGTAACTTACTTGGTTTGTTTCCAGGTATAAAAATAAAGAGTACCTGATGAGAAAATGAATTTCATGTATAACCATCCACTACAACTAATGTAAGGTGTCTCAATGGTTAGTTCTGTAGCCTCAGACCACTGCACTTCTGTGTTCAGGCCTTTCTATGTAGTTTGCATGTTGTTGCTTTCCTGGGTTTCCCCACAGACTATATTTTGTGCACTTACTGTTCACCAAGTGCAGCCATTAGAGGCACATTTTTTTTTCCTTCACTACACCTGCAAGGGCAATTGATGATTTGATTATGTATAGTGCACTCACATCCAATTGACCCTGTAATCAGGTATCGAACTGAGATAAATAATGGACAAGTGTAATGCTCCATATAGCATGTGTTGTGAGATAAATTTCAGACAAGAAAATCTTAACTGTGGAAAAAAAAAAGATTTACATTTTCCTCTTCCTATTAAAAGAAGAAAATCTGTTGCATTTTCATAAATCTAAGACTTTTCAGACAACTGAAAAGTCTAAATGAAAAATAAATTTTGGTTTTTATTATAGGCAAGGGTATGGAGAGTTTAAATTTAGCCTTTCTGAAAAATTTTAACATTTTGTTTACCGTCTATATTCTATAAAGGAGTGCAACCTGAGATCAATATACTCTAATTCTAATGCCTCCTTTCCAACTTTTAGCTGTTTTCTTTGCTTTTCAATAAATATGTACACCTTTACCCCCATGGCTGTCTGTCAAGCTGCAATGATACATTAAACAACATTATTACTTAATTCATTTACATTATTACATTTTATTGTGTTTTTGACTAAAGTTCTTTCTTTTAAAACCCAGGAATGTATTTCCAACAAGTAGTGTACATATTTGTAATGCATTTCATGCTGGTCCTGAGCACATGAGTTATTGTTTCATTTGTGTAATGGAAATAAAACTCTCCAGATCTTGGTTCTTATCCTTGAGCCATGACACACTACCCTCAAGGAAAATCATGCAAAAAGAGAAAACACACATGCACACGCACACACCGTAAACTTTTACTGCCGCACCGCATGTGTTAACCTGACCAGACCAGTTACCTTATACTTGGATTTCTTTTGAGAGGCAACAAAGTGGCCCATTGGGTCCACTCTCTACACCATTGTGAGTACAAGTGATCCCATTTAGGCCATTTCCCTGGAGAGGCCACATAAACCCTAATGCTTCACTGAGCATCTGTGCTAAGTGAAATGTTTGCCCTGTGACAGACAATCCTCAGTAGAACCTCCAATCCACAGCAACACCTTTAGCTACTACACGTTTACTGTTAGAACATTCTGATAACTATTTTAATATGAAATATAATTTCGTGTACCACTGTGTAATTCAGATTTCTTGGGAACAAACACATTCAGTGGGACAAGTATTAAGAGATCTGGTCTAAGCAGTCGTTCTGGTTGTGAGATGTTACACACAATTAAGTGACGCGTTTGTCTTGTAAGCGCCTGCTGTTCTATGAGGATAATAGCTGTCAGTTACTGTAACTGCCCATGGTGGTGATCATAAAAGGAGGAAGGTTGTGAGAGGTCCCAGTGTGCGATTAATATTTGATGGAGATTTTAATAAAAGGCTTAACAAGCTTAATAATTTAGGGGACAAGTCTCAACTGAACTGCACCCAGAGCTAAACGGGTGTATCTTTAATTATTTAGCCACCCATATTTAGTTCCAAAAAATCTCGCCAAGCTAACAAGTTGGACAGCCTTCTGACTCCTTTTCGAATCCTTCATCAAGTAGTAAAATATGTCTGTTTGCTGTCAGGTACTGAATAAGGATAAAACTGCCAGAGTGGTCTATGAGGTATGTTTTATTCCACCTCTTTATAGAAGCTGGATACTTTAAAAGGAGCATAGGCTCAAAAGACTCAATCTGTCATATTGCTTACCTCAAAGTTCACAGTCTACAGAGGGAATAGCAGTAACAGTTATAGCATGAGGGCAAGAAAGCTTGAAGTTCATTTTGAGGGCTACATGGTTGACATGATCACTTTTCTTGATTTCTGTTATTGGCCAGTAAAAAATACAACATCAAAGTGTAAAAAAGGCAATTATGGATTCTAAATGTCTTAAGTAGTAAGAACCGAGCTAGCAAATTACAGAACAGTAGAAATTCAACTGAGACATTTTCAATAAAATTAAGTTATATGGTTGTTCTGTAAGGTCTTAAACACAACATTGTAAAGTGTCTTGAGATGATTTTTGTTATGATTTGGCACTAAACTGAACTGAAGTGAATTTGATTGAACTCCCCCACAGCTGGCGTGGACCCTTTGTTGGCTGCAATGCACTGTGATCTGACATCTGTCTATCACAGCCAGCATTACCTTTTTCCCATGCTGACCCACCATTAGGACCACCACCAGGTGGTCTTAATGTTGTGGCTGACCAGTGTAAACCACTGAGTAGCTTAAATTGTGTGTGACAGAGGGGCCCTGACTCCTGATAGCAGAGGATTTTCAAAGCAAGAGCCTGAAAGTGAAAACACATGTTAATAAAAGTATTAACAAGAAAGCTATAAGGTCCTGCAGCGCTACACGTAATGGTGGAGTCACTGTTATTGATCAGCCCTATCAACTCCTCACAGATGGGAGCCCTTTTAAATTGGACGTCTTAAAGCTGCAATAATCGCCTTTTTTTATATTGACAGTGGGTCGAATTTTAAAAGCGTTGCTCACAGGGATAAACCTGCAGAGAATTATTACGACTTCTGTAGTTCCTCTTGGCTTTTCATTGCATTTTAGTGTCATACGGGTTCACCACCCTTTTAAGTGGAAAAAATGCTGATAAAGCAACTTTATGCTTCCAACATAGCACCAAACTAGCGGATAAAGAAATTTAGTAGCTAAAGCACCAGATATTGTGAGATTTTCTTAGAGGTAGGTAAAGAAGAAAGCAAAGCTAACGATGTGATCAGGGCCGGGTTAAGAAATGTTGGGCCCCTAGGCTGCTAGCATTTGGGGCCCTATTTGTCACCTTAAAACAAGTAAAACATTTTATGCTTATAAGACTGTGCT
>JAUMHL010000028.1:7550054-7594011 GCA_032362345.1 Sandelia bainsii
CAAAAGTTTAGGGAAGGTCACATTAAGTTCACCTATAAAGGTTATAGTGCAGTTTAGGTTCATCCTGAAATTTCACCCGGAAGCCCAATATCCCTAACTTTTTGTGAGTAGTGTATGTTGTAGATTTTGCCACCTCCTCAGTATATGTTAGCTTTTAGCTGTCTTTATCAAGATACGTTTCTGTGTCTCACTGTCATGTTTACAATTTGCCGAGTTGCTGACTTGATGACATCACAGACAAACTCGATATATCTAGCTATATATATATAGCTGTGCTATTTTTATTTTTAATCATTTTCATGAATAGATACTACTGAAAGGTATATTTTTGTAGTCTCACAATGATTACAAAAAAGAGGGAACATTAAATATATGTACAAATAATTTAAATACAATTTAAAACAAATAAAAAACGAAACTATCAATCCATGTAGCTCACTGATGCCCCCTGCTGGTGGGGCCCTAGGCTGCAGCCTATGTAGCCTATTCGTCTAAAACGGCCCTGGACGTGATTATTGGACCTACGCTGCTCAATTTACCAGAAACACAACTCCAAATGAATTATAATTTTATCCTCTGTTGGCAGAATGTTCAAATAGGAAACTGTTTGCAAACAATTAAATCATATCAACTTTACCAAGCTGTTGATATCTAAAATGTGCATTAGCCTGCAGTGGAGTTCTGTAACTGCTATGAAATGCCAATTTAAACAATCCCATTACATTTACTTACTGACTGATGTGGGTATCATGGTGTGTATGTAAATGTGAGTTTCACTCCTCTTGTCTGCTTGTTATTATGTCTATTTAATACCTCTAGCAAGTGCCCATCTACAAAAGTGATTACAATTCTGGAACAAACTCTATTATAAGACCATCTAGATGATGTCAACATGATCAATAATGCCATATTCTTTTAGTCAGTCACAACCACGCTGGGTTTATTAGATTAACACTGCAATGAAATCTCAACTAAATCAAGCAAACCTTTTTAAAAGTCAATGGATGTACCTGCTTCCTGCAACATACACTTCACACTGCTCTTCACTATCGCTTTGACATCTTTAATGGCATCTTAGTGCATCAGCACTGATGTGTGGCTTTCTGTAACATCTACTATAGCTTTGCTTGGTTCCTCTTCATCTGCCACAAAGATGAATCTGTGAAATAACATGCCCTGACCAAACATTTTATACCAGAGAAGGGCATGCTTGATTGTGCCATTAAATATCCTGCAGCCAGCATACCATAAAGGCAGAGGTTTTATTTCACCTTTACGCTTCTGAACTCCTACACATTTTTTTCCCTCATGCTTTACGATTTTTATAGCTTTTTAATGTATACCGGACCCTTCTCTACCATCAAAAAGAAAACTTTAGAAAAGATTTAAAAGGTAGTTTTTAAGGGAATGTACGTCAGAGGGAGAACACAATCCACTTTGATCACAACATCTGTGCAGTAGTACTTCTGTTCCTTGTTATGTCATGGGAGCAGCTAAATACTTTCAGTGAGAGCTTGTAACCAGGACGGGGTGTTCTCCTTGTTTATCTACCATGGTTTCCCGCTGGCGTGAAAGGGCTGTCGGTTAATTTTTAATTTCATCCTTTGAAACACATCAGTAAAGTGGGTTTCCTAATTAACCCCATTGCCTATGCAGATTGAGGCAAGAGGCAGCCTGAAACAACAAAAGCCTCCAAAGTGTTGTCTGTTTTACTAAGACCTAATTCCATCACCTAAAACCTCGCCACTGCTACTCACGGACGACAGCATCCTCGAGGAGAAAAAAAAAAAAAGTAAATTGGTATTGGTTTGTTCCAATGGTTAACAACAGAAAAACACTCTAAGATAAGATGGCAAAGTTTATTTCAGTGAATGATCTCTTTGTTTTATCTAGGTAGTTAAGATTACTTCCTTGCTGTGAATTGGTCTTTTTCATCTCCCGCCATCTTCTTTCACATCTGACAGGAGAAATAACAGGTCTGAAAATAAATACATATGTGCTGTGTGAATGGAAAACAAAACCTTACCACCTCAGCCACCTCAGCATACAGACCTTGTGTAAGATTCACTGTCATCCACTATCTTGTTATCTCCTGTTTGGGAATTGGATCGGTACAGTAATCATGCTGCCACATTCTATTAATTTTGTGTTTTAGTAAGCTCGATGCAAACAGCCTCCTGTCCTCGCTGCCACAGCACTTAAATCCATCTCAAAAACATGTTGAAATGTGACATTTCATCCCTGACATCAAACTGCTACAGATGAAAAAATATTTAATCAGAAGGTTTCTTTGAATCAGAATCATGTTCAGTGGTTTCAGGCTGTGGTGATCAGCTAAAACATCCAGAGGTGGAGAATGTTTGTCACCTGGTAGACTAACATAAGTCAGGTTTGTAAGAATAAACAGGGGTGGAAGTAACTAAGTGCATTTATTTAAGTACTTAATATGCTTAAAATCAGCCCCACCTTTACCCACTGCTGTCTTTGTTGCACAGTCTGTAGGCAACATCACAGTTTAGTCATAACTTTCACCTTTGAGAATTTGTCAAACAAATCTGGACTAAACTTGATAAATGTAGTTTATGTTGATAACAAACTACATTTATGTTATCAACAGCATCAACTTCTACATTGTTTAAAATGCATTGTATTCTTAGTGAGTACTGATACTTCTTAAGTAACATTTAGAGGTTGTACTTTAGTTCAACACTAGCAGATAAATTAAAGGGTACTTCTTCTTGTAGGGGAGTATTTTTCTGGGAAGGTACTTGCACTTTTACTTGAGTATTGAGTTTGTTTACTTTAAAAACACATCTGAAAGACATTGCAAGGCTAGAAAGATTACAATATGCAAAAGTCAAAATAGATTAAAAGGAAAAAAGTGGAGTCAGATTTGCTAGTCACACAGCTTTCAAACTGGTCAGAACAGTACTTAAGCAACTGCTCAGCTTCTGGCTTTAAATACAGGCATCAATCATTACGCAAATCTCTCAACAAAACACAGGGAGGCTTGAGTTCTTTTTCTCAATATTAATGATTTTACTGAAACTAATTATTCAGTGTAATGTGAAAAGCCTCACTGTTAATGCTGAATCACAGAAAATTATCATTTAAATGTGCAATTCCGAGCAGCCATTAGCCTCTTTTACCCGAATGTTTTGGTTTTTCAGTCCACACACTTTCAATAATATTTCCATTGCCATAGAGTCCCATAAATCTCATCAATCTTCTAATACAAAACTACTGGTATATAGTAAATAAGCTCAGATGAGCCAAGCAGAAAAGGGCTTAGAGAAAAACGGGCACAGCTATGAGGAGTCACATTGTCTCAATTACAGGCACCAAAATTTAGATTACTTTCACTGAAATAAACAATTTCACAAATGACCATCTATCAGTGTAGTATTAGTTCACATTTATCAGTAGAGCTACAATTTTATGCATTTTCATTGTAAAGCATGCATCGGAAATAATGATTCTCAGCTGTATACATACTTGCCAGTGTAACCTTGAGACAGAGGGCTGTGCTTGTTTGAGAAGTCAAGTTGTGTACATACTGTACCCCTCCTACTGCACTGAAAATCACATGCTGATGACTCGAAACTTCTGAAGGTTACTTTTTCATTACAGTTAGGAAGAACCTTAAACAAATGGAAGGACAAAAACAGTCAGTTTACTATGGCCTTTTAAGTTGTAGGAAGGTGCAGGAGCTATTTTTTATTTTTTTAGAGTTGAGCTAATGCTACAGAATTCTGCTGCTTTCATGTGCTCATACCTTGATGTAATTTGTTTTTAAACTGATGATTATCCACACTTAAACAACTGCAATTGCGAGATAAGGAAACCAAAAACTAACATCAACTACCAATTTGTTTTAAACACAATTTTAACATTATCTTTTACAATGATTGCTATCAAAATTAGTCAAATAAATCAATAACTAAGGCTGCATTCTATTTACCACAAACATTAGAGCTGGGAATGATATCACACCCAAGTTAAGCTTGTTCAAATTCACCAGCCAGTTTAACTATAATAATGCCAGTTCTAGCCAGTAGCCATTGTTAGCAATACTAGTTTATGACACATTACATGTGCATACAAACAGTAAGTGTGTACAATTTAAGACAAATAAGACAGATGTGCTAATAAAGAGTACATTACTGTAGCTTGCACTCTGTTGATGCATTGAGCAGCCATCTTGGTTTTTGAGATTGTAGTTGGTGGGGTTTGTCTAGTGGAAATTTCTAACTCGGAACATGGAAATTCCAACTTCTGAGTTCAAATTGAATGCACCATAGCAAAACCCACCTACCAACACCCCCAAAGCCTACGGAAAAAAAACATTCCTAATCAATACAAAAGTTGAAGTTGCTGGACAATCTACAAAGTCATTGTTTCTATTTAAAAAATAATCCCAGTACAAAATCATCTGTAGAGTTAGAGATTATTTTTACCATTGGACAAAGACAGTCCACTCTAAATGCTAAGATAAGATAACCAGCAGCTGTATGTAGGTTCATATTTTGTGTGGGTACAAACTTGGGGGGTGTCAGTATTCTTCAACAAGAATGCAAATAAGTCTACTCCTCAAAATTTCAAACTATGTCCGTAAATCAGCTGCAACTTCCTATATCTGACATGCTTACAAGTTGGTGTGGCCTTTAAGTACTGCAATGAATGCCAGGTGTTTTAAAGACTTGTAGTTGAATACACTGCTTGAAAAAATTAACACTTAACACACTGTATGGAATGTATGTTTAAGTATAATTTGTTCAGAACAAAATGATGCTCAATGGAAACCAAAATCAACAACCCATGGAGAGCTGTATTTTGAATTCCACTGAAAAGTTAAATCACAGGCTCATCCAAGTCATGTGAATTACATCACAGCAACTTATGATGTGACTAACAAGTGTGTATTGCACCCATGTGCCTGTATGCACTCCCAAAAATGTCTGGGTATGCTCCCAGTGAGTCAGTACATGACGTTCTGGGGGGATCTTCAAGATGTGGCTCAGGGTATCAGTGAGTTCCTAGAAAGGCTGTGATGGTACTTTATGGCATCAGATGTATCAACACATAATGTCCAACAGGTGCCCAATTAGGTTTAGGTCAGGGGAAGTTGAGGGCTGGCCAGACTGATATCCCTGAAGTTTAACTGACTTGGTGTTATACTGTGATGTGTTCCCTTAATTTTTTTGAGCAGTGTATTTTCCACTATAACCAACTTGTCATTGTCCATGTCTCCCAGTTTATCTGAATATATAGTCCAGAATGGTTATTGATTTACTTTTCTTACTAACAACTTTTTTCTTAAGCCATGCTCACTCTATACATTTACAATTAATTTCAATTAAATTTGCTAAATTAATACTAAAAATATAAGAAAAGCTGCACTTGGTGATAAGTTTCCAAATACACAAAATACATTTTGACATTTCACATATTGCATAACCTTCCAGAGTCACACAGTACAAAAGAAAAAAGAAAATAGAAGCTTATGAAATAGAAACAATACCCAACAAAGAGAATCTAATATTTCTGTGCTTTCTGCCTTACTCAACATACATTCATCTAAGCCACAAACATAATAGCATCTGTGTATTGAGCATGTGAGGGTAGCAGTATGTTTTTAAAGTGTTCTGACACTGTAATACTGTTACAGTTTTTTTAGCTATCATCACTGAGATCCTTTGAAATGACCATCACAAAAAAAAGAGAAGAAAAAGGGAAGTCCTGGGCAATGATGTGGAATATTGAGTGACACCTGCCAGAGACGTGTATCAAAACCAAATGAGGGAGGGATTCCCATTGAATGAAACCTGAACGCAAACCAGGCGCTGCATGAAGAATGACAACGTACACTTGGTATGTTAATATTCACTCAACAGCTGTGTGAAATTTTCAGTGAGCGAGTATATTCAGCAGTATGTGCGTGTATGTTCACTGGCAGGTTATCATTTTCACGGGGATGTAAACAAAAGATTCAAATATTGACTTTGCTGGCTCAGAGCCAGTGTTTCTGGTTCTCAGTTCATCTGATTTTATCTGCTTTATTTTAAGCAAATGGGCAGAGCGGGTGGAAAAAGTCATCACCAGTCACAGCACCGCTCAACCACATACCGTTTCTTCAATAATATCTAATACTTCAATTTCCATCTCAAACAAATTATGAAGATTGTTCTTTGTATCTGCATCACCCGAGGTATTTTGTAGCACAGAAACCATTTTAGGGAGTCAATCAGTACTGCGTTTGCATGAAACTCAAGTTATTATTTGTATCCTGATACAAAGAGCTGAATTTAAATGTTGAATCTTCCAGTTGTCAAATACGCATTTGGTGAGACTGTCCTATTCATTCTTTAAATGGCCATGAACTTAACTAGACCTTAAAAAAGTCATCAATTTTACGCATCAAAGTTTTAGGTGTTGGGAGGTACTGCTGAATATGTGGAAAAAACTTTAATAAAGCCGTATGCAGTGGTTCAAGTGACACTTGAGTCAGCCTCTTTTAAGTCTCAGGTGTGGAGTGAGCTTACCAGAAGTCTGTAGCCCACTCCTCTTAGCCTTTCACACCAAACTGGAAAAGTCAAACACCAGTTCTGTTTGTTACTGTATACTGTCCTCATTTAAGTGCCTCAACTCTGCATTTAATTCACTGTTAAGACTCCACTGGGTTCACTCAAAATGTAAATAAATTCAGTTTTAATCACACCTTGATCTTGTTCTGACATACATGCTGAAATTGATTACTTAGTAGTTTTCCACAAAAACCCTCTTTTATTGGACCATTTTTTAAATAACATTTGAATTTACTATAATAGACTTTACATCCCTTCAAGAAAAAAATCTACTACTACAACTACTATCTTGTTGATAATGCTGCAGCTTCATTGCATACAGTACTCAATACTGTTGGCCCTCTGAAAGGAGGCTATATCCATGGTACAATTCACAAATCCGTAGCTTATAGCAGACATTGCAAAAGCTGGAAAGAAGGTGGTGTTCCACTAATTTAGATGAATCTTGTTTGGTCTGGAAAGACAGTTTAATAATGTATGAAAAAAAAGTCCTCTGTAACACTAGAACCACATATTATTCATCATTAATAAAGGCAAATAAAAACAACTCCAGGTTTCTTCTCAGCACTGTAGCCAGGCTGACAAAAAGCCATTCCTCTGCTGAGCCTAGTATTCCCTTATCTCTCATCACCGATAACTTCATGAATTTCAACAAATAAAATCATAAAAATTATCAGATCTTCCCTGCAACAGGATCGGATGGACTCTGATGTACAACAGCTCTAGGTCCGTTATAAGACCTCAGCCTTACTTAGACTGATTCTTCCCCATAGATCATGCAATGCAGTTCAATACTTCATTCATCAAAACCTTCTACATGTCTCCTAGACCCCATCCCAACTAGACTGCTCAAAGACGTTTTACCTTCGATCAGCATGTCTATTTTAGAACAGATCATTCCTTCTTTACTAACAGGCTGTTAAGGTTGCTGTAGTCAAACCTAATCTTGACTCAGGGGTTTTAGTGAATTATAGACCAGTATCCAATCTGCCCTTTATCTCTAAAATCCCTGCAAAAATAGTTGTGAAGTAATTATGTGACCACCTGCGCAGGAATAAGCTGTATGAAAATCACCAATGAGCATCTCTTAGCCTCAGACAGCAGACTTTTTTCTATACTCGTCTTGTTAGATCTTGAATCCTCTACTCTGCTGTTGGCTAGAGGGTCAGGGCTAAATTAGCTTTTTGTCATATTGTGGGGGTAATATAGGCACTTAGTGTTGACAATAAATAAAAATGCATGTAGAAAAAAACTAAATATCTAGCTCTGCTGATTTGATAAAGTGTTTAATTTCTGGAAGACACTGGCAAGTGACATCCTGCCAAAAGGGGCATCAGAAAAAAAGTCATATTTCCAAGGTCAGTGGTGACCGTTTTGTCATTATGTTATGTATGACTTGTCAGGTTTGACATGGCTCTCACAAAAACAAACTATTCTGAGGTTTTTATTCTATGATTCATTAAGCAGGCATATCAAACAGAGTGAGAGAAGCAAATACCAGGTAAGTTTGCACTTTGGCAACAAGAAGCAGAAGTTGGAGTCTTGATTTGTTAGAGAAACAAGGTTAACGGAAAATCATGCAATGGTTTATTTACCTGTAGATTGATTGTATTTCACATTTGTGAGGGTCTTTCATTTTATAAAGCACCCTAAATGCCTTTCCCCATCATTAAAATGTTTCCAACTTCTCTTAGTAAAGAGATCCAAAATCAATATGGCCTACAGTTATGCGTAGTGTTGTGAAAGGTTTGGAACAGCTTTGCTGTTTTTCTCTGCTTGATACATTGTGGCTGGGAGATTACATAGGTCTTATTAGCAGAGAGCTATTTCATACAGCCAGCATTATACAAATAGTAATTACTGGATTCTTTATGTTGCATACTATTAGATGTAATAGTTCCTCTTTAATCTCTTTTATGTTTTCAAAAAATTTTACCTTTTTTTCAGTTCAATACCAACATGTTTTATTTATAATATAATAAAGAGTATATACAGTATCTTGCCCAAAAATACTGCCCTTCAATACTAATTTGGATATTTCAGGAGATATCTAGCATTACTTCAGCTGGAAAATCTGGCCCAGTGTGTCATTACACTGCTACTTATCTCACCATTCTCCTACAGTGTGTGACTAATTTCTGCCTGAGCTGACTTGGAATGTCATAGTCAAAGTCAAACCTCCAGCTCTGGACAATCTGCTGCTCACTGCAGAGACCACAGACATCCAATTCAAATCCAATTTGGTCTGTGATTGATTACTATGCTTGCTACTTAATTAGGTGGGCAGCTAGGATAATAACTAATGTAGATACATAGCAGCAATTTCCTCTGGTTTCCTTGTAAGCATACTATTGACCTTTCTGGCCACGCATGATCACAGCCACACACCCAGCATCACTTGTCACTGGCTTGTACTTGATTCCACTAATATGCAGATAATCAGCTAAACCTGCTAATTCATCTCCCAAGTATGAATTCCTTCTGTAAATGAATTTAGAGATTTCACTCTTCTATGAACTGTGGGTTTTATTCTGATTTGTGAAGTGACCATTGCAACCCTCACGACCACGAGTATTTAGAGAAGAGGAGCCCATTTACCCGTATCTAGAAATGGAGTTTTTCAGACAAATCCACCAAATAACTCTTCTTGGATGATAATGCAGGGTGAACTAGATAAACACACACAACTAATTCAGGTTCAGTGGGAGCATCCGATCAGATGTGACACAACTTTAGACAAACAGTGAAAGTGCTACGTTGACCTGCGATTGCAGTGAGTAAATATTTTGGTACTAAAATTGTCCAGGTACCAGATATTTGCCCTCCACACCAATCCTTGTGCAGATAGTTTTTCTAATATCTGCTGAACTATAAAAATCTCGACAAGTTGGCATCGTCTTCTATAAATTTTTTACTTTTTTGAATGGGGAAAAAAAGAACTTAAAATAGTTTAAAAAAAAACAAAAAACACCTGCCTCACATTTAGTTGACAGTGGTAACTGATCTGGGATGCTATGATTTGGGAAAACAATGGCA
Organism: Sandelia bainsii; assembly: GCA_032362345.1. Classification (NCBI taxonomy): domain Eukaryota; kingdom Metazoa; phylum Chordata; class Actinopteri; order Anabantiformes; family Anabantidae; genus Sandelia; species Sandelia bainsii. The sequence goes on from JAUMHL010000028.1 coordinate 7,559,675, forward strand.
TTAAGATCTTTTATGAGAGGTAACTTTAAATGTTAAGGTAAACAAACAATACAGTTTTTAAACTTCAGCCAAAACACAAGTAGTCAATAAAACCCATACTACTGGCAAGTGTGTAAATTACTTCACCGCTTTTCACACAGAAAACATAATTTGTTAAAATAAAAGAATGCTCTACACCATGTATAAACAGACTTATGACTCAGGTAAGCACAGTGACGAAATATTTGTCTAGAGGAGAAAACTGTAGAGGACTTCTAAGCAACATCGGATACCTAAATATATATTATATTTATATTATATATTACATATTTTATATTGGTCTTAATAGTATCTCAGCAGGGTCCCATATCACTTGTAAATGTAGATATTTTATTGTCAATATAATTGTATTCTAACAAGTAAATAGGTTTACAGACTGATACACAGGTCAGTTTAAATATTTGACCGGTCATTTGTGATTATCAACCAAGGGATCACTATGGTTTACATTATGAACTCTTACTAAATAGTACAGCATTTATCCTACAGCTTTTAAGGCTGTAGATATATGAATTAAGCCTGTAAACACATTTACAGTCTCATGATGTCTCAAATGTAAGATTAAGAAATGATGTATAATATAAGTCAAAACAGCGTTCACTTTCAGGATTGAAACGTCTCAGCCAACATATTTTCGCTACTTCGCTCTGTTTTTGTAGTTTTGAAGCAGTTATTGTATATGCATACATCCCTGATACAGCACATGACAGCGTGTGGAAAGGTTCACAATATAATTTAATGTTACGTTCTGACCGATCCTGAATCTGTGTGGGGGGCAATTAATAATCATGAATAATTAATTAAATTTGCACTGTTGCGAAACCTGCAGAAATACAAACAGAAGCTCTCACTTTGGAGATGTTCATATGGATCATTTTACTGAGTGATGTCTACAGATGTCTTTTGTTCTCTGTGGTTAATGGCTCAATATTGTTGCTCACATGTTATTCTCTGTGTAGATAAAGCATGGTTGTATCTATATTTTTTATGAAGGAGTGGCTTTGGCGGGGTTAGGGTTAAATGACTTCTGGTGTGATCTGGCGCTATATAGAAAATAAAATGAAATAAAAGTTACTTGACCTTCAATGGCCAGGAGGGTGGGGGGGACATTGTTGACTAGAACAATGTCTTAATAGTTGTTTTAAGGATGTGCAAGCTGTCATTGTTACAAAAACAATCAAAAACACCTTCTGCTTAGTTTGACCAAATCCCAGAAAATAGTTAATGGATAATTTTATTGTCAATATTGTGTAGGTCTAAGGGGTCTATAATTCAGGATATTTTTACCTCTTTTGGCTCAGTTTGTGCAATACCAACATGCTGCAACACTCCCTTCAGCTTAAAAAAAAAAAAGAACATATAATATGGCTATATGTAATGCAATAGGAAGAAATTCCTTAGCATAGAGATTTCACACATTATTACATTTTTAATTATCATTTACCCAGTAAAGCAACACATATGTACTCCCCCCAACAAACTAAAATAATAAAAAAAAAATTGTTGGATTTACATTGAAAGAGTAATCTCCTGTCTTCAAAAACACCCATATTAACATTCAATCTCTGTTTTGCAGTCATATGTTTGGAGTGCTGAGTGTTCTTCTTGAGTGACAAAACCATTTCATGCAGACTGGAGAGCATTCATTAATGCAGACTCTTGACTGATGTCAGCTAGACTGACAGGGGATGAATGCAAAGAAAAGCTGGGGGCATCATACCCAGCAGCACCAAGGTGCCAGCACATCAAAGAGAGAAGCAGAGCTTTTTGATACAGAGGGGAGGATAGCAGGACAAGCTTCAACCCTGACAGTTCGCCACAGCGTGCTTTTGTAGATTACTGTTTGGTCTTTCCCAAGTGAATGCCGCACAGAAAGCAAGCAGCAGACAAGCTGACAGAACACACATCAAGGTATTGCTGCACGTTAGCTGAACAAAAAAGCAAAACTCAAAACAAAAAGTTGTGTCAGATGTTTGCAGGGCTTCTAACTCAGGGTCAGTGCACAGTAGAAAAAAAGCACTTCTAGTTGTATACTTTGATCATGTGATCAGCTTCTTGGTGGGTTGTGTCTGCTATAATCTGCAGGGTATTGTGTAAAATAAAACCACATGATATAACATGCAGAACAAAAAGGCGAAATTTACATTTATGGCCCTGCTTTGCCCCCACACTTACCATCATATTTATCACACGTTTTGCTTGTACTTGGAGAGAACAAAATACAAACCTTTACAGAGCTCTTTGCTCTCTAGGGCGTTATGGACATAAACCAATCATAGCACTGGTTTTTGTAGTTGTCCTATATTTGACTATGAAAGCAACTTCTCCGTTTATGATATCGACTGTATGATCTAAAATATTCATTAATGATAATAATGACAATTTATTGATCCCCTTGGGGAAATTGTTGTTTGGACCGCTGCAGTAGATGACAGCGCTACTGTAGGATTCCGGTGTCTTGTCCAAGGACACCTCGACATGTAGCCAGGAGAATCACCCTGGGACCTCACATCTGCTCTACCCACTGAGCTACTTGCCGCCATAATTAGCTTGTGTTTTAGCTTCCAGGCAGCACTGGCATTTATGAAGATGTTCTGCAGCTAGTTTTTGAAATATCTGCCAATTATGCAGTTTGGATTTTTTACCTTTAACCTCATTATGTTGACAGACACACAAGTGTGCCTTCTGGATAATTTACTTTATTATACAGTTATAGGTCACTTCCACTGGTTACATTGTACTACAGTGTGCATGATCCTCCGTGTCCTTTGCTACTGTATAACATGGAATTCAGCCATGAAATCAAAGCCTTAACTGTTGTGCTTTCTTGTTCAACGACTTAATTTCTAAAGTCTTATTTCAAATAGTAATAGTACAATAGTACGTGAGGTGAATGTAGTTTTTAATCCTGTGTACTGCCATTCAAACCAAAAACACAGCAAATGCTTCCCATGGATCAACCTCGTCAAGCCCATCCACTAGAAACATGTCACTCATTCAGACAAACCTACAAATTTCCATCTGACCCTACAGTTCTTCTCGGCTCTAAGAACCACATCTTTCAGGTCATCGTCTTGGTTTAGCAGTCTACAACTTTACTGTTGTCCACTCACACCACTCTTATCAACCACTTTTTGTGCTACGGATGTTCTCAAAAAAAGTTTTGGATAAACCCACTGTACACTGCCCAGGACCAGAAACCTGACAAAGTTAACAACTAGCAGAAGCAGGTAAACATAGTGGAGCATTTAGCAACTAATGAGCAAGATGTCTCCCTCAGGAGTTAGTGGAGATCCAAACACAGCTAAGATGATGAGTGGACTTGGAATGACACAACTGCAAATGAATACTAACGCTATTTTGTTCAATTTTAAACATTACAGCTATAACCAAAATTACTTGTTGTCCATTTCATCGATTTAGCAGGCAAGCTTTCACAGATCAAGAACACACAAACTCATATATTGCATTTACTTTTAGAAATTAAAAGCTTTTCCAGTGTTTATATTAATTCATAGCTACTGTCACCATAACCATCTGCATGACTCAACCTAACAAAGTGCTGCTTTTTCCCCACAAGGGGTACTGAATAAAGCACTCATTTTCATTGGAGAGTACGACTGCATGAGTTGCCCCGATTTTCCACCATATTTTATTGTCAAATTTCAAATAAATTCAACATTGACTCTGAATATGCCCATATTGACAGTACCTAACAAATGCATATATTTATTTACCTACCACACAAAACATAATTTTAAACTCCAACACCATTGCACACTTAATGAGTTTTAGTTAACCTCCTTGCTCCATATTGTGGTGATAGACTTATCTCAGTCAATCCCAAGGACACCACCCTTCAAGCTACAGATATGCCTGCTGAATTATAGCTAAAAATTGGCTGCACTAAAGGCCGGGAATTATATTATATAACACGGTCTACAATTGATTTGTTATATCTTACGTGATGGTATCTTCTGCTTTAATACAAGCAGGAAGCTCAGAAGCTGAGGGCACCCAAGCCAATTTATAGAAGATGGATGGCTTCACAAGACCACGATCAATATGTATCCCACACAAGCTGGGAACCAAGCTAAAGACTAGCTGCTCGCACCTAAAAATTAATAAAAAGATCCCAGTTCTTCCCTGCATGAACAGTAAGACATAAGGTAAATTAATTTGCACACAGGCATATACACAACATATATATTTCTGTATCCACATATACAGTATGTACATAATTCTGTATATACTTATATTCTGTAAGGTCTTAAACCTTACACTGTAAAGTGCCTTGAGATTACTTCTGTTGTGATTTGGCGATATATAAACAAAACTGAATTGAATATACAGGACAGTGAGAGTTCTTACGATTTTGCCTTTATACACCACAACAATGGATTGGAAATAAAACAAAGATGTGATTGAAGTGTAGACTTTCAACTTTATTTTACGAGATTTCACAAAAATATGGCATTTACCATTTAGGAATTACAGCCATTTTTAAGCGAAGTACCTTAATTTTCAGTGGCTCAATAATATTTTGACAAAGTGGCATAACCTGACCTACACTCTGCTCTCCCTCAACACCTCACCAGCGCTGCTATTACGAATGCTACGCAATGTACTTCTGGCCATGACAGACCCACACTCACTGCACTTAAGGTGAGGATTGTGGGCTGGCTCAAGAGAAAATTAATCTACTAAGTTTTAAGTAACTAAGTTTTCTTTTAATAATGCAGCGCTTCATTAATTAATTCACTCACAACATAAATATATGTTCTTAAAGGAAAACATAGTTTCAGATTAGTTGCATATAAAAAAGTTTCAGGAGACAGTGTTGACACATGAAACAGAACATCTTACAAAAGTGATGTATATATTTTAAATATAGAAAAATATAAATAACACCACCAAACACAATATGGTGTAAAATCCCATCATACCAATTTGTAATACAGAGTAATGGTTGATGGAATAAAAGTGGTGGTAACTTACTCCATCACCTCAGCAGAAAACGTGTTGGAATACCAAGAGTGGATTAAGGTCGTCACATCCTAGGCCAGTATTTCCAGCAATACTATAAAGCCACAGACATCACTTACAGAGGTTTTTTCCCCCAGAAACCACATATGACTGGAAAAGCGAGCAGTGAAGCAACATTACGATGGCAGTAAAATTCACCTATGCACAGACACGGTCCTAGTACATAAAAGTTCAGAGGAAATATTAAACACTGCATTGGAGGTATGTCTTACCAGGACAAAAATACTTGGACATTGCAGTTTGGCTAAAGGATAATATTAATGCACATTAAAATTTGGAAAGTATAACTTTAGTTTTATTAAATGGAGAACCAAGGGAATTGTAATCAACAGCCATTTAAATACTAGAATACTTTGGATTGAAGGATAGAATATTGTGCATAAATATTAAGTTTCTTACTTCTTCTTAATCTTTCTTGCTTGAGCAAATGAACATTTGAGAAATCTCTTTGAACACTTATATTCTATGTACCCCTGACAGTTTAATAAGCCACAAACATATACAAAGGTGCAGACATGGAAGAAAAAGTAAATACAGTGATATATTAGGAAGTTGCCAGAATGTTAAAAATACTATGATATAAATGTTGAGTGACAAAACACTACTCGCTGGTGAATCTTTAAAAAAGAAATAGTTCAGGTTCATGAAGACAAATGTAAGGGATGATATTATGCTCCATGTCGTGTTTTTGATTGTGCCACTGCCTACAATTTGCCAAAACAAAAAACAAAAAATCTATGAATGCAGCTTTATTTCTCATTTGCTATTTGTATATTAACAGACTTTGGTTGTTGTAATCCTTCTTCCTGACCACATGTACCAGCATATCTTTTAAATATATTAGAAATGGCAATAAATGACTACAGACTCCTGTCGAGTTAGAATTTTACTATCCTTGTACACAGAGCCGGCCCGACCCATTTTGGTGCCCTAGGCAAGATTACGGTTTGGCGCCCCGTAATCAACCGCCTATACCCCGAGAGAGCCGGCACTGCTTATACAGATGCATTCTCTCAACCTACAGGCATTTGATGCTATTCTACAATGGACATCACTATTGAATTACAAAATTTAGGCTTCACGTTTTGTCTGACTGGGGCTGTATCCGTATGAAAAGCGGTGTAAGGCAGAAAACAGAACATTCAAACATCAGCACCATGACTTGTGCTTTCAGCTTCAGCTGCAGAATGATGGGGCAGAGAAGCATTACCATATGGGAGCAGCCCACAGAAAGACAGCGCTGAGCAGAGCGTGAGATAAGCGAACTTGCCTCTGTCTGCTGTATCGCAGCTCTGCCCTCAAGTCCAAAAGCAACCTTTCAGTCTTTCATCTGATTGTGCATACATATCAGTGTCACAGACAAACACTCACACTGCCTACAGAGCTGACTGTGTTTTTGGTTCGTCTAAGTTGTGTCTCTTCCATGAGATTGTAGCTGCACTTGCTTCCAGTCCCCCAGTACAATTCTCCCTCAGTAGGAATAATTTAATTTGTTGCAATTTTCCACACAGAACATTATCTATGTGAACAACACTTGAGCAATCACTCAGTAATTTTGTTCAGGCTATCCAAAGAGATTAAGGAAATCACATCTTTGAGGAAACACGAAGAGTGCAAGGCTCCACATAGTGTCTCAGTGTGTGACTTCTCAGCACCACAATTAATTTGCGTCACTCCCAAAACTTGGTGGCGATTTCTGCTCCTCCACAAAGCCTCAAGAGGAAGCTCGTAATCACTGCAATTAACATTCTTCTAATTAAGACTTTTGCTTGCTAGTGCCTTAATGGACTGCACAATACTGACAAATTAATCCATGCTCAGATAATAAATCTGATTTGACAAAGGACAAAATCATTAACCTCATGACCCAATGACAGTATCCAACAGTGTGTGAGACGCAATGATTGCTTGCAGATGAAGAAACAATTTCCATGTGTTTTTTTTTTTGTTGCTGTGATGTTTTACATGGTTTCACATGTGAAGACTGTCACTATCAGGAAAGTCTTCACAGTGCCTACCAGTGCAGTTAAATGCATTTTTTTATATATATTTTTCTGCTGTAGAACTGACTACAAACTTTGTGTGATATTTTAGATGACTGTACTTCCCACTCTGTGGCAGCATTGTGGTGATCTGCGTCTGTTCAGCAATACATGCTTGACAATACCCTCATGCACAAAGCAAAGTTTTTGGGGTAAATGAACTTCAAACGGTACAGAGCCCTGACCTCAAGTCCATCCAAAATTAGGATGAACTAGAACACAAAATGCTACCCAGGCGTTCCCACCCAAATCAGCTGCCAATCTTCAGTTTTTGTGGCTGAATAGAAGCAAATAACTGTAGCCAGGTCATAAATATCTTGCAGAAAGCATTCCCAGAAGACTGAAGGGCAATGTCACATCTTCATAACTATAGTTTTGATATAGGATGTTGTATTGGTGTAATCTTTGGCTGTCCATCTATTTTTAGTCACTTGCTGTATTTACATTACAGCTAGAGTAGTGTTTCATTGCAGATTTGTAAGGCAAATAAAACATAAACCATTATTATAAGGTTTTGGTGTCAGCCCTGAGAATAAAAAAGGCAGGGCTTCTTTCTAGACACACCATTTTGTGCCAGTGTTGAATAGTCATACAGCTCAGTGCCATTGTTCTCTCAGTTTTTCTCAGACTTGCTGTGCTGCTGCTGTCGCTCTCTCCACCTACATGTTTACAGCGCAGAGAAGCCTTTTGTTGGAGGCTGTGAAAAGCCATTCTGGGAAATTGCTAACTGAAGCAAAACTTGACAATGCACGTTGAGAGGAAATGGGTACATGGAAAATGTAAATTACAGCACTTCAGCTATGCAAAAATCAGACAGCTCTGATGTAGAACAATGTCAGAGTGTCTGAGGGTACATTTATGTCACTCAAGGAACATCCAACTAGGAAAGAGGGCGCCAGACCCCCAGAGGCCGCAGAAGTTCCAGTTTTAGTGCAAAGTTTGATTAACTGCAAATGTGTTAGGGAATTAACATCTCTGTAATGGATGTATATGGGTGACAGCCGCCCTGGGTGGAACACAAACCAATGGGAAGACCAAAACGTGTGCATAGTATTATCCTCAGATCTAATCGTGAAACCAGACAGACATGCTCACAATTCTTCTGGGAGTCTTCCACCGCAAAGTGATTGCTAAATAAAGCAGTGAACGCCATGCTTTATGGTGCACATGACGCCCAACCAAAACAGGTCAGCCAGAAAGAGAACACAGATCCACTTCATGCTTGTGATGGCTTCCCTAAAATTTCAGTTAAGTTAATGCACATGTACAATGTTCCAGAAAATCCCTTTTAGACAATACGTGTGTGTGTGTGTGTGTGTGTGTGTGTGTGTGTGTGTGTGTGTGTGTGTGTATTTAAATAATATAGATTTCAATTTTTTTCTAAATGGAAAAGATTTTAAATTGAAATGTTACATTAAATTTTTACCTTTCATCTTACAATGTTGCTTGGCAACTTTCTGAAAACACAAAAAAAACCCAGTAACGACATTATTGTAATTGCATTTACTGAATTACGTTGTCTAAATCAGATCTACCACTGGTCACTAGAAAATACATCAGAGAAATATTAGAGAGCCATATGTATGACTCAAACAATACAGTCACATTTGTTCTCACATTTAGCTGAGGTTTGAGTCTGGGCCAGTAGGAGCACTTCTGAATTATACAAATGTTATTTGCATAATTTGTCCAAATAGTCTCCCACACACTTTGCCTAGTTTTGTAAAATTACCCTCTATTAAAAGATTGCTTCAGTCTCTGTTTTTACAATGAATGTGACCTTTACTCAAGTTTACTACTGTAATCCAGCAGCAGAGGAATGCTCTTCGTGTCTTTCAAAGTAACCATGTTCTGCACTCACACACACGCACACGTGTTCTCAATAATTTAATGTGCTCCTCTGAGATGCTGGCAGAGAAATGATCTATAGTGTGGCCTGCACCTAGGACCTTATCCTAGATATTGTTTGTTAGGTGCGTAGTCAATATCATGGCAGCTCTATCTCTATGATTGATAAGCTCCTCGATATGGGCGCCAACTTTCCATTAGAGAAGAATGCCTCACACTGATTTATGCTTTCATGAAAGCAGCTCATTTCCTCATAATCCTTTGGTTATTTTTTTTAAACTATTTTTACAGTTAGGCTCCACCCTGTTCCACCAGAAGCTCCCTTTAACATTTCTTCTCCTTCCTTTTATAAAATTCCTTCATTAAATGTTTTAAGAGTGGCTAGCTGCTGAGCTCTTGGGAGGCAGATTAAGTTTTGAATGCACTTCTTGATTTCATTTATTCACTCATTTGTGACAAGCACTTCTCACGGTGCTAGGTGGGTTTATGTGGTTGTGGGCACGTCGCTTGGCGGAGGGCCACAAGGGACACCAGCAAACAGCTGTTCCTGGAGCAGAGGATTCTAACAGAAAGGCAGACGGAGCTACCAGTACTATAATGGGTGTGTGTTTTTGTGTGTCTCTGTCGGTCTGCTAAGTAACTTAACAGCCAAAAGGCCATATGGCACATAAGTGTTTATTTCTCAGAAACAGAAAAATACACTAGGACTCCCTCATAAGGAAATTAAGCTATCTGCACCATCTCTACATGTCAATGTGTCATGTGAGTACTGCATTGTAATTACTCTAATTACATTTTGCTGTATCCTGTTCTTGTGTTAATCGCAACTTTTTCCAGTGCAATCTCTTTTGTTTTTGTTTTTCTGAACCTGAGTGAATGGAATTGCTCAATGACTGGAAAATTTCAAACTGTCCCCTTGAGCGCCTAATGTTGCAGTACCACTTTGTTTTCAACCAAACCCCACGGCAGCAGAGAAAAATTACAGCACCAATGGTAAATTGCTTGTATATTTAATTTTGTATGGACCGAAGAGTGTGGTGTACTGGAGAAAGCCAGGAATTGTAAATGTGTTTGGTCTATTGATCCGTTTCTCTCCTTGAACTCTGAGTTCAATGTAGACATCTGAGTGTACAAATGTGTGGCGTTGCAAACAGCGAACTCCCAGGGAGATCTCCTTGATGCAGACAGTGTTCATGGGCAAAAGGTAAGCTAACCTAATTGAATTCCTCAGTCCAGTGGTGAAGATGGCTACGCACAGCAGCCAAAGTGCTGCAGACACTTGACTCATGTCAGAGGTCAATTTATAGACTGGAGACCCAGCAGTAGTCAGCCAGCTGAGTGGAAATCATCACACTGTCCCCCTGAATTTCAGGTGACAGATACTAGTAGAGCTGGGTGATATGAAAACATTTATTGTGATAAAATGTTTTCCATATCAGTCAATATCGATATATAATTGCCATATAAAACTAATCGTTTCTGTCAAGCTTGAACATTCCTTTTTTACTCCTACAGGAGATGTGAATATATCATAAGGTTAATTCAGCTATGTAAATCTGACGACTTCACTGTGTCTCTGCTTTGCACCGGAGAAACTGGACACTATGATCTGTTGTTGTTGCGCAGGTATCAGGGGGACCACCAGCACTTGGGTCTGGGACTGTGTGTTCTCTAAAGGATGGCACTGCATCGGATAGTAAAAAAGATTAGTGGTATAACTTTGGTTGTTGGGTTGACAAAGTCATTTCTAAGACTGTCCACAGTGATAGTCCAAAAGTATGAAAACAGCTTAACCAGGAAGGATCCAAGGAAAACATCCAAAAACTGGAGGCCTCTCACCCGTAAATAAAGGTGTTATCGTGACTGCACTAACAGGCACTGAGTAGAAATGGCATCCATGGAAGAGCACTGAGGCAAAAACCACTGATAACCCAGAAAAAACATTACGGTTTGTGTGAATTCTGACATAGCACACCTAGATGACCCTCAAATATTTTGAGGCAACGCTAATGAACTGACGAGTCAAAAGTTGAAATGCTTGGAAGAAAGGGGTCTCATTACATCTGGTAAAAAAAAAATTTCAGCTTTTATCCCTTGTATCCCTTAACTTATTTAACTATTCTTATGTTTCTACTCTGTTCGCTCATTTTTAAATGCCTGCATTCTCCATACTTGTGACTGCTTATTTTTTAATGATTTTGAGGTTTTGGTATTGTTCTTATGCATCTGTACTCTGTAAAGCACTTCAGGTTGCCTCTTGGCATGAAATTTGTTATATAAATAATTTTGCCTTGCCATGCCTGTGATAAATACTGCTGGAACACATTTCTGCTTTGTGCCACTAGCCTCTTGTACAAAAGTTGTTGCTGGTTATTGTCGTCTCCCTTGAGGTGTCAGATACAATGTAAAGTTTGTAATGATGTTATGACAGCACAGATGACTTTCACTCTTCCACTGCCTCAGCGTGCTGTAATTATGAGAAAAGGCCACTTTAATTTCCTGTACACAGTGTATGATAAGCACATTGAATTTTATTTTCTTATTGGAGTTTCATATATTGCTCAAACTCTTGTAATATTCCAGAGCTCATTTCTCCTTTTTTATAAAGTTTTGATTCCTATGTCGCAAGTTTAGACTGTGTAAAGAAATTAATATCAAGCTTAATGCAAAATAAAAATGAGAGTGGTTGTTTATGAGATTTCTCCTGTCGCTAGAAGAACTGTTGCACTCAGGTAGTGTGTAACCGACAATATAAAGCAGTGTGGGATGGAGCAGGAAAATACTGTTTTCTCCAGGGATCTGCAGGAGAAAACAGAGAAAAGCTCTTCACAATGCATTAAGAAAGGTTGTTTGAATATCACATAATTGAAACCCAAATATGGAAAATATAACGAAAATGTGACAAAAACATGTCAAAAACTTTAGTTGTCATAAGTTGCTAAATGTGTTCTCAAAACTTTGTAGTGCTGAGAAAAATGCAAGCCATTGTAATGTTTCATTTTGCAAAGCCTTTTGAGCACAAGTGTGTCTTTCTTTTCGCTTTCTCTGCGAGACAATCAGTGAAGGAGGGCAGGCTAAGAGGAGAAGTGTCCATGTTTTATTCACTCTCACAGAGTGATATCAAGCCTTGTTGGAAACCCCCATCCCTGCCCCTGGGGCAGAGTGTTGTGGTGTGCTAATGGATTCTGCAACAAGGGTGCATTCTCTGGGCGGTTTGAAGATGCAATTATGCCAGTAATGGTAGTGCCACTGCAAAATGAAAGCATCAGCAGGAGCGACAATGATCATATACAAGACCCAGTGTGCAGCATGACAAGTTTAATCGTGTGTCTCTAATCCTAACCTCAAATAATATTCTTTGTACACTGCTGGAGACACACTGTATTGTCGTGATGACAAAGATAGATGATTATTTTAAGATTACCATAATTTCAAACATCAGAACTTGATGTTTTGTAGTTTTTGATTATGACAAGTTGGGTGTAGAGAAAAATCATGTTTTTTTTCCTGCACTGAAAAGCTACAATTAATGTAATGTATTTTGTACAATGGATTTTCTTTGTTTTCAGGGATAAATGTTTTGAGAAGAAGGCTTTTACTGTGAACAGCACTGTCAGATGATGACTCCTTGTACAGAATGTTGAGCTGGAAAAACACTTAAAACACTAAAGTGAAAAAGGTGGTGAATATTTTACTCTGATTTTGCCTCACTTTACAGCATACAAGGCGCATATTGTAATACGGATTAAATAATGCAGACAACCGTCATGGAGGTAATACGTAATAATAATTCAAAGGACAATAAAAGTTAAACGCTTTGAGTTAAGTTGCATCAATGACAGTGCATTATTCTGCATCACTGGGAACATTATGTATCTTCAACCAGATTATCGATCCCCAAGTGCCTTTCTGTGTGGAGTTTGTATGTTCTCCCCGTGTCTGCGTAGGTTCTCTCCAGGTACTCCGGCTTCCTCCCACCGTCCAAAGACATGCATGTTAGGTTAATTGGTGAATCTAAATTGTCCTTAGGTGTGAATGTGAGTGTGCATGGTTGTTTGTCTCTATGTGTCGGCCCTGCAATGGATTGGCGACCTGTCCAGGATGTACCCCTGACCTTGAAATTCATTTTGCCTCTGTGTGGCATTTTGGTGCTCAGAGCTGAGTGTATGGTGCACGTATGGGAGAGGAAGGAAAAACAGTTCTGCTGAGGCAGCACAAAGTGAGTTGTTGGTACTGTGGTAGAAATTGAGTCTTAAACTGAAAATGTACCTCTCAGAACCACATCAATGCCTGGTTCTGTCTATCCTTTCATCCACAAGGGAGTAACTAATTACATTTTCACTAGTAAATGACATGATCTCCTAACCCAAACATCAAGTCAGTTGTTCATTCCAGCGCTAGGCGCTAAAGATAAAATCATACAGACGTGAACTGAAGTTTTAAAAAAAATGGCCACAGAAAAACTAAATGCAGTTCTAAAAGTTAATTCCATTGGCGTTTAACTGAGGCTGAATAGCTGGATATGAAGAAGGATTACAACTTCAAGTCCAAAAAGGCAACATGTAGCATCATTATTCAGTGTAACATTAGACTGGCCAAAAATGTGGAGACAGCTACTTACAAAAACTCTGCTGCTGACCTTTGCAACTCTGTGCAGGTAAGTCAATTATCTGGAATTATTTATTCTTGGTAATAACCACAAATTTTGCTGATGTTGGCTGTTGGCATAGGCGAACTAGGCGGTCGCCTAGGGCGCCACTTGCTGGAGGGGGCGCAGCTTCAAGCCCTCCCAAAAAAGTTGCTTGCAAATATTGTCAGTCGCAGGTTTTTGAGCTTGTTTTCTAAAGTGTAGTTAGTTATTTGGGCTTCGTTCCCTGTATGAACCCTTTATGATTTTCTCCACAATAAAGTGAAATGCGATAGTTAGTCCTTTCTCAGCCAGGATCCGTCCACAGCCCCGTTTCCTCGTTTACTGCGTCCGCCCGAGTTGACACGCGCCCCCCCTCTTCCCCACCCACACAGACACACACACATCTCCACCTCCACACCTCCCACAATGTCCGGGAATAAGTGGGGAAAATATGGACGAATAAGGATCAGAGTGGGAGAAAGAGAGAAAGCGAGGTAGTGAAAGACTGGATCAGACCTCAAATACATTCTGCAGATTTATCAAGTGTTAAATATGAGATCATGTAGAGTTAAAACAGCAGATGAACAGACCTGATGGAGAACAGTTATTCAAAGTTTCTATTTCTATTGGGGGGGTAATTGGCCTGTGATTACGGGTCGCCAAGCCGTAATCTCGCCTAGGGCACCAAAATGGGTCGGGCCGGCTCTGGCTGCTGGAAAGATCCCAGAGCAAGTGGCAATTTCCATGTTTTGCCTGAATCATTATCATCACGTCTCACACAATGTGATTTAACACATGTTCAAATTGATTTCAGAAAATGTCAAAATTAACATGCTGTTAAAGGAAAGCTTGATGAACTGAGCTTCGTCATTGCTCATCAACTTGACTCTTTCTTCCATCTCATCACTCCTGTGTTTCTACATAACATATTGGCATTTGGCCATGTTGTGGAGCTAGCTTGCATTTGCTGTCCTGTACCTGCCTGTCATTCAGTGGTCCCCAACCTTTTCTGCACCACAGACCGGTCTCACGCGTGACATAATTTGATGGACCGGGGTGGGGGGGTCGATTGAAAAGCCAATCTCTTTTGTGGCAATTTAAACGCTGGTGGGTTACACAGAGATTGTCTCAAACATTTTCAAAATAAAAGACTGTGATTGTCAATAAAACGGAAATAAAATAATTTTTCTCTTTCTGTGCAGCCCGGTACCAAATGACCGGTCCGTGGCCCGGTGGTTGGGGACCTCTGCTGTAAGTCATTCTACAGTGGGAAACAATGTATCACAAAAGCATGGAACCGGAAATTTAGTAAAACTCAAAGAGTAACAAACTTGGTTCTGTGTCGTGCTGGGGTAGCCAGGAAGAGTGTTTCCACAGTAGTAGTTGTAGCTTAATATGCTACTACACATCAATGTTATCAAGACCAGTTGTACAGCTATGATCTAAATATAAATGAAAATCAGCACCACACTAACACAAAGGTAACACTTGAGGTGAGGTGAGAAGCATAAGAAAACCAAACGCAGTCTAATGACATAGCTGGACTTGTATCTATGCAACAGCGACATAAAGGCACATGTCATAGCTTTAACCGTTATTCAAGTTATTGTTGGTGTCCAAAAAGCCCTGTCCATGATACTGTATTCTGTTACTCAGGAAGTGCACATGCACAGGTCTTAAATTGACTTGGTACTCTGTTTTAGGGCATTTACCAGTGTGTCGAGTTGTGCACTCTCCAGCAGTCCCACATAGTTACTGGGAATTATATGGACTCCAAGTGACTTGAAAGGTTAGTATACAGTCTGTTTAGAAAAAGGTAAGGTCATTTTATTTGTCCTTACTGGAAATTGTTTGCACTAGATAAAAGTCAGTCTATTTAATTACTTGATATTTTAAAATAAATTGTAAAAAATACATGTTGGAATGGTTTATTTCTTTTTAGTTAATTGTCTTTCATTAGAAAGCATTCTGTACACAGCACAGACTGCATTTTAGTAGCAAGAAGCAGAGTAATCATCTGTTGGATAGAAAGTTAAAGGCATGTTGTACTCCTTTAATTTAGAGTGTGTTCTGCACAATATTGAGAATATGAAGTTGAAGCTTGACATTACAAAATTAAATCACAAATCAAATCGCAATCACAGTGTCTGTCAGAAAAATATTTTCCCCAAATTGCACAGCCCTACTCAATAGTCTACCAACAAATTCACTAGAGGAAATGTTCTTTTGTTGTTTATGTGTATAGGGTATTTCATAAACAGGCATCTGTGGATTAGCCAAAAAGTATTCAACTACAAAGTCAGCTATGAGAGTCAAATGATGAAGTCAGAATGGGGTTTGAAGGCATATGTATATGCTATTATTCAGTCTCTTTTAAATAGACCAGTTCCATGACAAAAAGTGGCACCGATACTGAATTCATGTCATTTTACCTTTGCAGGGCTGAAATTAAAATTACTTCCATCTCAAGCTGGGAGTCCAGCCTTATGCTGTTACCACTGACTATACAATTACTGTCAGGGCTGCAGGCAGAGCAGTGAAAAGTGCTGGAATACAAGCTTTTCTCCGACTTCATCTTTTGAGTATAAAGTAACAACCCGAGAAGGAGCTGTCAGTGAACACAAGCACTGACAAACCAAACATGTGTTGTGCATGTCGTCTCCTGGACTGCTGATTCAAGTGTACAGTTAATGTGCAAGTAGCTGTACAGTAATCCATATGTGAGTGCATAGACTAAAGAAATACTATGAAAAAGCTTTTTAAATTACAGTGCTATGGTTTCTCCACTAATGAAACTGGCATTTGCGGATGTGTCTGATGCTTCATTAGATTTAAATTTGAACATTATAGTAGTAAGACTTCCTATTTTTCCGAAAAAGCAAGTTCCTGTAGGACACCAAGGCTCTACAGTAAAATCACTTCCATCATTACTTTAATGCAAACTAAGTAAGAGATTTCTACATTCAGGCAACCATTTCTTTCAGCAGTAAATGAAAAATCAATTAACATAACAGCTTCATGTGGTGAGTTTGGTGTACCTGAGAAACACAAAAATAACAAATATTAATTGATAAGTCAGTTGTATAGAGTTAGCATAGCGCCGCTAAGTTATATAGAGTTAAGCTACGCTAAGCTAAGCATGCTAATTTCATGACTGGGAAAAATTAGCCTGCACCCTAAGCCTGTGAGCAGCGTCAGTTGTGAACGCAGCTTCTCAGCACTTAAGCTGATAAAAAAATCATTTGCGAACAACAATGAATGACGACAGGCTTAGCAACATTGGAGTGCTCAGTATTGAGAGGAGAAGGGCAAGATCATTAAACTAAAATGACTTTGTTGAACGCTTTGCCAAACAACACCAAAACAGACGTATACAGCTGTCATAATCCTTGATGTTTTGTAAATAATATACAGAAACTGTATTGTAACTCTACTTTAATGTAATTCTTACATTATAGGCACATGCACAGACAAACTAGTTTTTTGATGGTGTATAGTGAGACTGTGATGTATTCAAATGTTTGTTTGTATTCAGGGTGCCTCCGATTTTGTGTCCACTGCATAGTTCTTACATACTAAACAGTTCCAAGTGTTATTTAAGTGTATATTATTTGGGTAAATAAATAGTTTTGTTATTCAAACCTTGGAATACTGTTTATTACAATCTAAGACTGCAAGGCATTTTAAAAAATTGTCATTTTAGTGTGCCACCCTTCTACAATCTGTCCCCCCGCCTGGCCCCCCCAAGAAAAAAATTCTAGACACGCCCCTGGCTGTTTGGATTAAAAACAGAATTTTGATGTTATAACACTAAAAAAGAGGTCTTTTACAGTCTATTCTCTGGGGAACATGAACTTGTGTATCAAATTCCATTGCAGCTTATTTAAATAATTGTTGATATATAGCCTTTTGCACAACTATCAATGTAATCCCAAGAACAAATGCAAATCCTTTTACAATCAATATTTACAACCATAAATTAGAAATCAATTTTGTCCACTATGTGGACAATATATTTACTAGAATGTAAATAATTAGCAAATCACCTAATTCTTGGTCTGTTCCAAATATGGAGTCATCAGAAGGAGAGTGAAATTTTTTACTGCCCGTCATTCTGGCAAGACAGCAGCAGTACCTGAGGCTTTCGACAGGCCAGATCTGCTCCACTGGAGTTTCCCCAGGGCTTTTCCCCACCACCTGCTCTCCCAGCTGTGATGGAGCAGCTCAAAAAGCCCTCTTTAGTATTCTGTCATCCACAAGGAAGGGAAAGGAACTTTAGTCTAGATCCATTTGTATCTGTAACTCAATAAGTGACATGATTGAAAGGTACAGAGAATAAAAGAGGATTATCTGGGGACCCTGAGAATGTGGCTTGTCTGCAAATTATAGAAGCTCCTGCATTATGACAGGCCACCACTGGATAGCAGATACCATATCTGCACAAATATTTTGTAAAACTGATGATGTGAGGTTTCACCAGATTCCCTGCTAGCTCTGGTTATTGTGTCTCTCCAGCTACAGTCTCTTCTCCTGTTGGTGCCAGTTTAAGCTGTCCGTAGAAGTCAACATAACAAACATGTCTTTAATGTTTAATTTGTGTTCTCCCATTTGGATGCTTATCGCAGGTGGGACTCTGCCTCAGCTGTGAAACACTAACATTTGACTTGACTTGCTAATTACAAGAAGGTACATGAATATTAAAAACACTATCACAGCTCAGTGCCAGTGACTTGCAGTTCGGTTTGGACTGTTCTATCCTGTCATGAGTAGGATAGAGAAAGAAAGCATGACAAAGATCAATAACTTCTTTCTGTGCTTTTTGTTATTGTGCTTGTTTATTCTCACCAAAAGCTTGCTTTTATGGCACTGTGTTAGCCCCTATGATACATGCTACCCGCTCCAGGAATGCAATTACTTCTATGTGAAAATACTAGCTGGCCTATGCACTGTTAGTTAAGCTAGTCGATCAACTGCAACGTTGGTCTTGAATAGAGGAAAAGGGAGAGCTTTGATTTTAATGCAGTCATGAGGAGTAAAAAATGTTTAACAGAAAGTGTCTTAACATTTTTCTTGCTCTCAAATTATACTGGATTAAACTAAGTACTTAAAGAACCTACTGCATATTTTTCAAAAACCATTAATACCCCTCTCCACAGCTACTTCATGTTGCTTTGCCTCCTCTTTCACATATCAAGAACATGTATTCAAATGTTGGATATACTAGAAGAATTTGTTGGCAGCCAACAAAAGGGAAATGCCCACCAATGCTAAAGGGAGTCAGTGGATGGAGTCTGCACGTCCAGTTTGTCTCTGCTCCCTTCACACTTGCTGGTATAAGGTTGGATTGGGCCCTAATGGCAGCTGAGGGACTGAGTTCAAACAGGAAGCATGCCAACCCCTTCTTGTTGCACAGTGCTGGCACAGCAGAACTTTGGGGGTGAATTAGGGTGAAATATTTTGTACGTCTGCCTCAGATGTGCTTACCTGGGAAGCTATTCAGCTTTTTTAGCCCCTGGGCCAAAGCCAGCAGGTGGCCGATACATTCAGGGACACACCTGCTGGGTAAGAGTGGGAGGCTTAATCACAGGCTAAAAAAAAAAATGATACAGTGAATCAGTACAGTTGTTACAACTGAATCAGAAAAGGCCCTGGTGTTTCATGCACCTCCTGCCTAAAGACACTGAGGAGTCACTGTGATCATATTCAGCAGTCACAGTGACTAGAAGTTAGACCTCATTAGCATGCTGCCATGCACTCACATACCCGAAAGCGGAGGGTGAGCCTGTTGTGAATTTGCTTCATGAAATTGGATATCTATTCATTACTGTACATACTGACATCATAATTCTATACTGTCTGCAGGACAACTCAGAGCCTCAAAGAGGTTCCCAGAGGAAATGTGAGCACAGCAGTTGTCCACGTTGCGTTTCTATCATTCTACACACTACATAAGGTAAATACTAAATTGAAAATTATACTGAATATCAATAAATTTGCTGCAGGGGACTGGTAGTTAGGACCAGTACAGACGTGATAGAGTTGAGCTCCTAAATATAACTCAGAAAATACAGTGGCAAGAAAAAGTAAGTGAACCAACATGAAAACATTATTCCAACAGCAAAGTATAGTAGCGGGGACATCATGATTTGGTGCTGCTTTGCTGCCTCTCAACATGGACAGCTTGCCATTCTAGGGGAAAATGAACAGAATATTCCTAAACATCAAAGTAAACCTTTTGGAGAGGCTCAGTCAGAGCCTAGACCTCAACCCAATAGGGATGCTGTGGGGTAACCTCAAGAGAGCCATTCACACAAGACGTCCTAAGAATCTGTCTGAGCTGAGCAGTTCTGTGAGGAAGAATGGTCCAACATGTTGTGCAGGTCTAATCCACAGCTACAGCAAGAGCTTGCTTGAGGTTATTACTGGCACAGGTTCAACCAATTATTAAAAAAGGTGTTAAATTAATTTACACTGGAAACTACTCTGCTGTACACTCCTATTGCAAGCAACTTTTTCCACCTATCCTAGGATCAACAGCTTCATCCCCAGCTGCTGATTTTCATTTTTCTGTATTATATTTTAATCCATAAAAGCCAAAAGAAGCTCTCCTTTCAGCTCATATTTTAGTCTTGTTTCAGTAGATGAAAACTATTTTGTTACATTGTACATTAGTATTAGGTGACATGCTCTGAGCATTTAGTTCATCTTAATCAAATGTTTGTAATCTGCTTCCAAATAAGATTTCAAAGAAGTTGTTTAAAGTCCCACTCCAGTGACATTTTAAGGCATATAGAAATACTCTGCTACGAAAAACATATTGTCTGACAGGTTTCTTTCCACAAAAAAGGCATGGAAAGAGGTCTGGTCTGTCTCCCTCATTGTAAATTACAGGATCTATGAATATTAATTATATGCAAATAAATCCAGCCTCATGGTTCCACCCACCACAGCCACTTTGGCCTGTACATCGGTGAGTGACAATACGATAACAAACAGATTTTGGAGATATTAGTCGTATATGTTTGAGCCTCATGCAGAACCAGACTAGAATGAGGAGCCTGTTTTTCATCAAAATCGCCATTTGACAGATGTTTCAGAGTGGTAAGCATCCTATTTTTAATAAGGTTGTACTTACAGACTCCATTAAAAAAAAAAAAAAAAAAAAAGGAGTCTTAGGTCGCTTTCACACCTACAGGCTTTAGTCCGTTTGAATCGAACTCGAGTTAGTTTCCCTCCTTGGTGCGATTCGTTTGGTCTGATGTGAACACAGTAATCGCACTCGGGTGCGCAACAAAACAACCGCACTGAGACCCCCAAAAAGAGGTGGTCTCGATCCAAATCAAATAGCAAACTCTGGTGAGAAAGCGTACCGAACCAAAACAGGACCAAACGCTATAAATCGCATTATCTGAGGGCATTAAATCATGTGTAGACTTTAATTTATTCCGTTAGAACACATAAAAGATGCTGCAGGATGAATCGCGGACAAATGTGATGTCGTGAGAAGGTGCAGTGTCTCACAGATATCTGGTTGGATGAATGTGCAAGTGATTTAACGTAATAAACAATCACCGGGAGGACGACCGACCCACGTTAACATTCATCATGTCATTGTCATGTCACAGAAATATACAGCGGTCCACGACTCAGGACCTACTTCCGGCATTTACTTTTGTTGTTCCCGCGGCGACACATCTGATCAATAAGGGGAGAGAAAGTTCTTGCGTGATTTGAAGTGACGCATTTTGGTTCGCTTGGATTTTTCGCTGTGTGAAAGGAAACCGAACCAAGAGGAAAATGATACAAGTTTACAAACTCATCAACTAATTCAGACCAAAGAAAATGTACTAAGGTGTGAAAGCGACCTTAGAAAAACCCTGTGACTTTTCAATGTAGTTGAGGAAAGAACCTGGCTTTTAGCATCCCTAGGTGTGTGCGATCAATGTCTGTAAATAAAGTCATTACTGCTGCAGGACAGAATCCTTTGGTAAATACCGGAGAGAAGCTCCAGGTTCAGGCATATTTACGTTCAACTCAAAAGTTTACTGTGGTCACTCAAAAGTTTGTTCTGGCTGACTTCAGGTCAATGGCTTCAGGTATCAGGTTTCATCAGGCAGCGCTGAGCTCTGTATTTGCATATTGAACTGTGATTGGATTGGATTTTCAAAATAGATAATCTCATGTTTTCCGCCTCATTTTGAAATCTGGCATTTCAGGAAGTGAACCTACACCAGCCCCCTTTCAGCAGAACAATGTAAAAACACAATGTTAGTGACGAACTAAAAGGTCAGACAATTCAAGACATACAAACTCAGTCTTTAAGGCTGAGTTGGAAGAATATTCCACTCAAAATAATGACAGTCGGTATGATTAAGAATGCAGGTTTGCTGAAAGGGTTAGTGATTTAATGTTATTAGTTCAACAATAACGCCTATAAAAGAGCAACAACATTAGATAAATCCATGCTATCTAATTCTTGCAATATGAGTCCATCATTGCTATGACCATGCTTTGTGCTCGAGTCTTCAGGAAAAAGAAAAACTCAAAAAGAACCATGTACAGCAGTCCTGAAATAAAGTGAGAAGCTAATACATAGTATTACACAGCTGCATTTAGTAGCTGGCCTAATATGGCTTTAAAAGTTAGATACAGTAACATTACTTAACATCTTGATGTTGCGTTATATCAGTTTCAGTGTGGTGCGACTTCAGGTCTCTTCACATTTGGGGTTTTTAGTGGTTTTCTTCCCACTGATTTTGTAGCTGCAGGGCTTCTCTCCTGACAATACTACACACCGACTTTTCCATGCAGCACCATTATATTTGAAGTGGGTCCAAATGTCAATCCCTTTGTTCCGAACAAGACCCACTGTTGCTGTCATGTTCTTTTCCCCACAGCATAAATTGTCCAAACTTTCACCGCTGTAGCATTAAAGCACATACAGCATTTAAGTCCAGACTAGCATTATTGCTGTTAGGTTCATGAATGCCCTGCTTGTGTGCAAAGTCAATTTAGTCAGACAGTCAAGAAGTGGAAATGTGCAGCACATGGATTATGTGATTGACCTTTGGGTTCCCTAGCAACGTAAACATTTTGTACAGTTCCACTGCAATCAGAAATATTTTTTTCAACTAACATCACATTTAAAATTAGTAAAATGCTCCCAAATACTTATTTTTTAAATTTTATCTATAACAACTGCTTTTCTTTGCAGTGGTTATGCTTCTCGCAGTACAAGATCCAGTTTGACTGACTCATGTTTGCGTTCAGACACATACAACGCATTTCACACACAAAGTGCTTAGTAAACTTTAAACACAACAATCTTTCCCTAATATTAACTAAGTAACCACACACAGGACCCTAAAGTCAAACTCAGGTCTCTTTACATTGAGCATTTCAGGTGATCAAAAGGAGTGCAATGATTGGCAGATTCAATACTTCTAAGCAACGATAAAAGACCCACTGGTCTGCTGCTGCTGCTGCTTTTGTTTGTCAGTTGGCCCTAAACCATTTACTGATCTATGGATTTACACATTTCATGCTTTGTAATTTTATCTTGCAAACTTTTTCTATTGAGTTCTTTAAGTAAACCTTTATTTTAAAACATAAACCTGGTGTCTCCAGCACGCATTGGGAATTCATTTTTCAGGGTTTGAGGCAGTAATGACAAATAGATGATAAAAAGAAAAATATATAAAAATATTTCCCTCTAAATTGCAGTGGAGTAAAGGTATCATAAAATTGAAATACTCAAGTAGAGTACAAGTCCTTAACTGTACTTAAGTACACTACTCTGAACATTTTCAAATAAAGAAAATCTTTTCCTGAATAATGACAATGAGGTTGTCATGTTTACAGCCACGCTTTAAACAAGGTTGATTATCTTAAAATGAGGTCAAAGCTCTTGGTAAGAGGAATGTTTTGTTACAGAATGCTAAAAAGGTTTAAAGGCTGACAAAGAATTTCAAGGGTTATTGTAACAGGGCTTTTAAAACCCTTGTCCCTGAATTATGATTTTCCCACCTGGCCTTGAACTTAAATCCTTTCCCCTGTGAGCAGATAAACAGATTATAGTAAGTGGGGACTTAATAAAAGATAACACTGTTGACTTTGTGAAACTTAAGGAAAAGATTAACCTACCTGACTCCCATTTTTTTAAGATATCTTGAAGCTACGAGTTTTGTTTCATCTGTTATTAAAGCCAGGTTGTTTATTTTCAATCCTTGGTAGAACATAAACAAATCTAACTAAAATGGTGATTTTACCAAGTGTGTTTGATGAACAGTGAGGAAAGAATTTGGGTTCCTCTACAGACTACGGTGATGGTGAAATTATACATAGATAGACAATTCTGTTGATAGATTATAACTAGTAATAGTAGATTATAGTGATATTTCAAACCAAGTGTTGTAATCTTGCAATCCAGATGCCTCAATATGCTAGGCCATGGGCCACATACGGCCCACCAGAACCATTTATATGGTCCCGGGGATGTTCAGAATTAAAATATTAAATGCAGATGTAAATAAATTTGAATTTTTGTTATTAGTATTAAGGCCTATTATTATTTTTATCTCTAAATGATAATTAGTGAAAAGATAGAGAAAACTTGTAGCATTTTTCCCCTACATTTAAACAACAAACTGCATCCCAACTGCACAAATACACAAACATATCAGTAAAGATCTCAGCTGCAGCAGAACTGCTAAACAGTCAACTATGCACATGACACCATGAAGTCTTGTTCTATACCCAAAAGAAAGGTCAACCTGGAGCACCGACAGTTTCAAGAAATACAGACAAGTGATTACATTTCTGTGGAGTTTAATGCAACTGCTACTACTGCTACTGTCATTTGCAAAGAGAACGTTTCTGTTCTCAAAGAACATAATCAGCGGAATTACTCTTTTAAACATGCGGATCAGTATGCTAGGTATGAGGCTGAGGAGAGAAAAAGACAAGTTGCTCAGCCACCTCAGACCTGTCCATGCAACAAACCTTATTTCAGCGACCAAAAAGAGAATGTGATGCAGCAGTTGAGGGTAGCTATGTGGTGAGTGTAATAGTGAAAGCAGGAAAGTCATTTATTGAGGAACAGTTTATGAAAGATTGTAAGGTGGAGGCCAGCCACTATCCTCTACCCTGAGAAAGCAGCTGTATTCAAAAAACATCAGCCTGTCCACAAACACAGTAGGGGAGAGAGCTATCTGATGACATTTATAATCAGCTGTGCAACAGCAACAACAAACAACAAATCCCAAGAATTCGGTGCCTATTCTGTTGCGCTTGATGAGAAAAAAGATCCAAAGGAAAGTATTCATCTTGCTCTTTCTCAGGGTTGAGACCATTTTGAAGTGATTGCGATGCATGGGAGAACTACAACCAAGGACATATTTATATTACGTGACACGGCTGAACAATTTGGTCCATCATGGGACAAAATGGCTACAGTATGTAGCTATCAATGACAGGGAATAAAAATGGGCTAGTGACATTAAGAAAAAAACTCGAGGGAGAGAAGGCAAGTTCAGCTTTCACTCTGCACTTCATTATTCACCAGCAGAAATTATGCAATAAGGTTATGGTAAAATGCATAAACTACATCTGATCCAGGGCCTTGCAGCACCACTTGATTCATGCTTTTTTTGGAGAAAATCAAAGCAGTTTATGGTGATGTCTCATACTTTACAGAGGTTTGCTGGCTGAATAGGGACAGCGTTCAAGAGATATATTGACCCAAGAGTGAAAATCATAGCTTTCATGAAGAAGGGAAGACTGCATGTTCCTGAGCTTGAGGATGACCTGTCACTGTGGCTTTTGACAGTTTTAAAGCATTCTCCATAAAACAGATTGTGGAAGAGCCAGTTCACTGACAAAAACCTCAGCCACTTCCCAACAAGCACAAGGCTCTTGCGGACCAGGGAACTGCATTCAGTTGTGATGAGTATGTTATTGCCATTGATAGACTACAGCAGTAATCTGACCGGTGATGTGTTGACTTGACTTGCTGACACCTCACCGTGTCACTTTCCAGATGTTTGCAGACCCAGTTTCTAAGGGATTTTAGAATAGGCATGGGTCGGTTTTCGGTTTTAAGTATACCAAGGTTTAAAAAAAAGTCAAGTTTCAAAACTACTAAAATTTTCCATCATACTATTCCTGCAGTATCAGTTATCTTTTTGACTCGTCAAAGACAGAAAGTGCCGTCACAGAATGCTGGCTCTTTGGTGTTTCTGCGACTGTGTGTTGCAGATAGAGAGCTCAAATGAGTGTGTGTGTGTAAAGTGAACACACAAGTCGACACACACTCTCTCTCCTTATGTGTATGTCTGCATCAACGCTGCAAAAAACAAGATCAATATTATAGGATTATTTAATACAATTCTTTGTAGTAGTAGCAGCAGTAGTAGTATGGTAGTATTAAGCTTACATTAAATCACTTAGATAAGGTAATAATTCTTTCAATGTATGTTTAAAACAAGTTGTTTAATTTCTTTAAAGAATTTAAGAGTTTTTTACCTAGTTAAAAAAAAGACAACACACATTTTAAGGCTGTAATTGCAATACGGCAATACCATAAAACTGTGATATTATTTTTTTATGTTATATCATCAGAATCTCATACTCATACCTAGTTCAAAAGGACATTGCTCAGTGAGAAAGTGTTTTCCACAATGAACTTTAATAAGTTAACAGATCCACACTGACTGATGTCCATCTCCAGGCTATTCTGACGATCTCCACTGCCAGCTCTGTCAAATCAAATGTGATGCCAAGTATCTGGCAGCAAACACTAAGCACATGTTAAATAAAATGTTGTTAAAATAAGTTATTGTATATAGTTTTTATCCATTGCTGGTTTTTGGCTGCAATTTCAAGATTCCCCTCACTTAGAGAGATCAACCTGGCCACTTGCCAACCCAGGTAATATGTGTTTGAGAGCCGAGTTGCAATCAGTCATTCAGCTCATTTAAGGGGTGGCTGTGGATCAGATAATAAAGCAGTCATCCGTCACCCCATTGACTGGTGGTTCAACTTCTATTTCCTGGACATTACACTGAACCCTGAACCCTTGGCACCTTAAATGTAACTGCCTGTCCAAGAGAATTTCCCCAAGGGTGGTGGGTGTTGGTGTTGTAAGCAGCCTGATGTCCCTGTGACTACAATTGCAAATATTAAGAAGTTTAAAGACTTCCTCGCTGGCCAGCCTCGCTGGCTGCAAGAGGACAGCAGATTAAATAGAAGGATACAAGCTCAAGTCCAACGTCACATCAGTGCCAGATCAAAGAAGAAGACAAAGAAGACCTAAATGTATATTTTTAAGTAGCACTAGCAACTTGGAATATCTTGTTACTCTGTATGTTTCATTCAATTTGTTCGTGTGTGGTCAACAGCATAGTGTGTTAAAAACATAAAAACAATGGGCACATTTTTCATAACGGAAAAAAGGACTGCCATTACACACCGCTTTCCTTCCTAAGCACTATGATTTGTTTCATAATGGCTCTCACACCCACATAGGAAGGTTTGAACACACACCAATTGCTGTGGCGCAATCATCCAAGCGCTGGCATGGCTATCAAGAGCAATTCAGGGCTGTGGTTTTTCTCAATGACACTTACATATGGCCAGAAAGATCCAAAACCAAGCTGAACACAGTAACTGCTTCAAATGTTTTTTCTTTGGCCTTATCATTCATCAAGTAGATTTTCTATTCAACTTACAGCCTTTCAAATAGTGTTGATGTCAGAAGATTCTCTGTGAAAGGTAACAGTATTATTCCATTAAGGCAGGTACACCATCTCAGATTATAATTTATTAACGTTAACACACTACATTGTCAAAAAAGACCAGAAGAACAGAAGCTGAAGGTAACTACAGACACACAAAATGTATGATGATGAATGCAGACCTGTTAGGTCTACAAAGAGAGGTCCCAAGTTAAAGACCCAAACTGGAGCCAATCCAGAGGAAAAGATGAGTCACAACAGGTCCATTCTACAACAAAACAACCTGACATACTCATCGATTACCAGAGCCATGTTTCTCCAATACTTATGTTTAAAATGTCTAAAATTAAACTGATGATGATTCTGTTAAAAGATTTTACAATTTTGCCGTTCTCTTACCTCAGAAATCAACTCTCCCTTAGTAGCTCAGGTTTACTAGCAGCTACAGCTATTTCTAGCCATTGTTACAACTTTAACTGAAAGCTACAATATGCAATTTTCAGTAGAAATATGCACCAAAATGTGTCAACATCTCCACAGCGACCTGGCAGTGCAGAGATATTTGCTTCTAAAAGCTCTTTCAACTATTTCTGCTTGATTGGCAAGTTTTCCTGCCCTCCTGTTTATTTATTGTAATTTGATTGCTAATCAAATTACTAATAATTACTAATAACTGAAGGGCTGTGGAGAGCAGGACAGAGCACAGCAGACAGTAAAGGAGCATAGCGAAGCATGGAGAGGGAGGGCTGGGTGGAACAGAGTGGTCGAGTACAACATGAGCATCAAGGATTATGAACACACATTCAGTTTTCTACAGCTACATGAGGCTGACGAGAAGCTGAAGGAGAAACGCTCCAACCCCTCCGATGTGCAGGACTGGAGTAAGAAGAAAATAATGGATGAAGTTAGAGTTGAAGTAAGACTGGGGTCTGGTTAAGCACAAAAATATGTTCCGTCACCAAATAACTGAGAACCTTCTTCCGCTGCCTTCATTTAACCAATCACTTGTACATTATAGCTGTGCTTTGTGAGCCTCCCCAATTCTCCAGTGTAGTGTTATATCGGATTGCTTAAACACATTGCTCAAATGAAGCTGGATGTAACAGTAATTATTAACATACTTGAACACAAGGTATGACAACTATACTTGAGTTCATATCATGTCATAAACGCTTTTTCTCCTCCAGTGTAGCAACCGCAGTAGGTGGTCTCACAATAAAACATCACAGAAATTTCACACCCCTCACTCCCCAACAACTGATGTTGCCTTGGCTCTTTTGCACAGATGGAAACAGGAGGAATTTTTTTCACTTTGTCAGAATTGTTAAATTAGCTAGCTGCCATTACAGCCTTTTATTGTAGATAATTTAAGTAGTTATTCATGTCAAAGATCACAAAGTGACTTTGAGTAGCCTCAAACATGCACTCAGTAAATTTGCTGCTTCTCTTGGAATGTGTCAGCAACTTTTAATAGCATCATTTATAACAAATAACATTCAATTCAATAATCCATTCTTTAATTAATTCTTACAGCCTAGGACAAAACAATTGATATCTGTGAAAATGAACTCCATCTTCAAAGACTGACAATACTAAACTAAAGCAATAATGAAATGTCATCCTGATGTAAAATGATTATTTTAAGTTTTATACCCAACCTTTGGTTTTGAGAGAAACTGAAGAGTGCATGAAAAAGATCTCCAGTCACGTTCTCCTTCTACTCCCAAATACCATCCAATGCACTGCTTATTCACTTTTTTGCAACGTTTTTTCTGTTTCCTTTCCTATGTTCTCTGTGTCTCTGTCTACAAGATATATGTGGAGTTACTGGATGCGATGAAGGCTGTGAGACTTCAATTATACAATTAAATTAATTCACTTTGAAAGCATTTACCAAAATTATGGACACATTTTCTCATAATTATGAAATCTTATAATTACTAGAAAGATCTCACCTAACAAAGTCTGTCATTTTGAGATGCAGACCATTTAATTGGGTAATAGAGCTCTTTTAATGAGATAAAACTCTCGTAATTATTAGATAAACTTCAACTCATGAAGTATTCTTGTTTATTTCCTCTATTGCAATTCTGTACTACAGATGTACCACAAAATAAGAAAATACAAATAATATAATTTCAGAAAAACTATAATAAAGGAACAGATACGCATACTGTATATTTCTTACCATGACTGCAACTGACTACCCTATTCACTCTGCATTAATAAAGACCCTTATTAGACTTTGTCACATGGTTATGTACAGTATTTATGCTAATGAATATACTGTATGATGGTATTCTCTCTACTAAACAGTGATTAAGGTGGTATTTCTTAAGTCTGTTTAAAACGATGGTCAGGTGTGACATCTTTCATCAGTGCAATTTTTTAGTTTAGCAAACAACTTACTAAGACTACAGATGTAAATTAGCCCATCCACAGTACATCTGATATGTGAAGAAATATTAAATCACCAGATCTTGTTGGCACAACAAAAAAAAATTATTTGGAATTATCATTACATAACGTCTAATTTCTGTGATGTCCAAATTAATAATCATTACTTGCAGTTTCAATCTGCTGGAGCTGCCCTTCGTATACCAACATCAGGCATGTGTTGAGCATCAAATTAACAAACACATCTGCATGCATTAATTAATTATGTGATATCAATACTTTAAAATGTATCAATACAAGTTAAACAAAAATTGAGAGAACATCCCACTGTGTCTAATTACTGAAATAAAGACTCAAACATGATATTATACTCATCTGGATGAAAAAGTAGTTTTTGATCAGATCCCACATTGACACTGTGGGTGTCTATGATAATAGACACATCAATGATTTCAAAGATCCAAGCTACACATACAGTATACTGTAGGTGACATGCTTTCTTTTTTCTTCTAAGATGAGCTGTGTATTTTGAACTTGGCCTCTGGTAAATGTTTTGCACAGTTTGAGTTTTTTCTCCCATTGCTTTCAAAATGGCTCATGGAGCTACAAGCCAGCACAAAGAACAAGTTGGACTATATGAGTCTTGTTAAAGTGACAGCTCTTTTCAACGCTCTGTGTGACAAAGAAGCAAAATCCATTGTATGTGTCACAAGGACATAAAGCAAACTAAAGGATGGAATTATCAGAACATCTTCAGGCCATCACCCTGTCTGAATATATTCATGATACATGTACATGACACTGACAGTTAGATATGATTTACTACAAGTTTCACGAAGTGCAAATGAAAATAAATTGACAAATGTTTCTCTAACATCGAGTACTTTCTTAGGTTCTTAGCCAATGTCTGCACATTTGCATAATTTTACATACATAGCAGTAATAGTATCCAAAATTTAGGTGCAGTTGAACCAAATTAGAAAACATTTAGTGTCTTTTTTCTTTAATTGTGAAGGTCTCCGCCAATGTTGGTTACACAGGTTTTACCTAAGCTTTACTACAGTTTCTGAAATTTGATCAGTATAATTTTACTGCCCATCATGCTATAAAGATTCATGTGTGGCATTAATGACACCGTGCCTACTACAAACGGACTTAGCTGTACCTAACGTGTAAGAATTGTTGTCTTATTGTGTTTGTTCAAAATGACAGCTCTAAAGACGGTTGTGTAGACAAATGCGTGTCTAATTTTTGACACTCCCTCAGTACTTACTAATACATAATACCAGTAGTCACACAAGGAGTCAGTTGTACAGTGTGATGATTATTCAGGACTCACACATGAAGTTACCAATGGCAATCCAATGAAGTTTGTGGCAAACGTTCTTAGATAGCAGTAATGCAGATATCCTGTTGAAATAATGTTACAAGAGAGAATAAAAACCTTCCAATGTAGGGCATTACACTTAGAAAACAGGCCTTTCTTTAAGAGTTGCCAGTAAGAATCATAACTGACAAAAAAGATTATTGTCAGTCAAATTAAACCACACAACATTTGAGAAAATAGCACAGCAACAGTGCGACAAAGCTCGCCAGTGGAACACAGAAAACAAACGCACAGCAATGCAGAAATAAAATAACCAACAGTTCAGCTGAAGTTTCAGTTATAGACAAGCAACGCCTAAACCAAAAAATGAGCAGTTGTGTGATGTGTTCACGTAGACACCTTAGCAAAGAAACACACAGAAACAAAGCAACACAGCAAAGCAAGGCTGAGACAGTTCATCTCAAATTTCAAATGGTCATTACAAAAATAAACATCCACTCCATAATTTATCAACCCCCACCCTCCACTCCCCCAAAAAAAGAAACAACCAACCATCAAATAAAAGTGACAGAGACTAAGATCACAATTCAAAAATACAGCAAACAAGTATTAACATTATTAACCTGGGGAGCTTTAAAAGTGTCAGTCAAAAGTGAGTCAGGGTCTGAGAGATGGGTTTGTTTCACCACCAACAGCAAGTAGAATAAATCTGATTAGGAAATATAAGCAATGCTTCTAGAAGCTACTCCTCTGAGGCGGGGTTTGTTTCAGTTTTACAAGAACCCAGTTTTTTCCATGAGTATTCAGGTTAGTATAATAGGCACACTCACGGTTCTGTGAATTTCTCAAAAATTATGCAGCTTTACCCAACTTCCCGGGAATCATGCATTAGAGAGGTGCAAGCAGATCACGGAAGGTTCAACAGAAATTCATTACAGAAATCAGCTACAGAAATGTGTTAATGTATTTGCTTATTTCAGTTCCAAAAAGCCCAGCAAATAAACATATGAGACATGTACAGATATGTATAGTCATCCATGTGTCCTACATATTGTAGTAGCAAGCCCCTGAGACTTCTTGTGGTCTTTAATTGTTTTGGTCTCAGCAATATGTGGCAATTTTGTGCGTTTCTGTTGGCATTCTGTGCCAATTGTGTTTGTATATATTGGAAGCCAAGGGTCCCCTGTACCTGATAGCTCCATTCAATCCAACTATCGCCCAGGAATTAGAAGGTTGGGAAACTGTGGTGCCATTTTTGTTGCTGTTTGGGTCACTTGTTGATGGGTGCCAGTCACAAGCACACTTGATTAAATTGTTATTATGCTATCAAACAATTGTACAGTTGTCACAGTTAAGTCAGCCCCACTCAAATTTAAGCGCAAAGCTATGTATATAAAAACATATGTAAAACTGCAGCAACACCTCATTTCAGAACAGCGCAGCAAGAACAAGCACTTGTTTTTTTCCCTTCCAACTTTCTTTCAACTTCAGCAAAACAAAAATCAATTCACCAGCTCACAGTTAAATGCAGCTCGAGTGTTTTCTATAAACACATTTTGCTCAGTTCCCTCTATTTGTGCACAAACAATAAAATACCAAACTCTGAAATACCTCTCTGGAATTTACCGCGGATCGCAGAGAAAAGCACAAACCAGCAAAATGACAGCGTGTGTGCTCACAGTTCAAAAATACAATAAAAGTATGTACAGAGGTACTCACTGAACTGTAGGCCGCATTTCAGCGTGGGTCGGGTCGGTGTTCTCCGTCTCTCTTGGGTGCACCAGCAAATCACAAATTAAATCCTACTTGGTGAAGAGATCCATCCATAGACAACTGCTTTCAGGTCGCCTTGTACGGTGAGCATCTGGTTTCACAAACAATAAGAGTGACGCGCGCACGAGAAGCGCTCAGGTGCGCACAGGTGAATCTAGCGTCCCCCTCCATCAGCCCACAGTGACTTCCTGCTCTAGGCCACAGGCCCTACTAGTAGTTTTCAAAAAAGCGCAACCACACAGCGCGGGAAATTCAAGGTCGTTTTGATTGGATCCTTAGAGGAGCCATGGGAGCGGGCATGAGTGGTCTGTTGATAGGTGGGCACAGATACCTGAGAATGTATGAGTGAAATGAATGAAAATCATTCAAGAAAAGATGCAGCCTGGTTATCTGGATGTGGAATATTCCTTCTCTGCTTTGTGTTTCTTAGCCACTAGTCTGATTAAGGAAACATAATGCATAGTGATAAAACTATAGTCTGTTAATAAAAAACTATTTATGATCAGTGGATTAAATATACTCTAAATTACTTTCCTATTCTTGACTATTGTTGTTGTTTTCATTTTTCTTTAAGATGTAATCTTAAACTTACGGTTCATGTGTGAATTGAGAACTGTATTTCATAACTCTGTCAATATATTAATGTTTTGATTAAAGCTTTCAGTGTTTTATACAATTGCTACATAGCCACTTAACTGTCATCAGTTTCTATTGTATATGTATGTCTGTAATCAGTTGATTATCAAGTCTACCTCACCTTTAGAAGATAAAGACTCATTTCTGCCTACCTACACTAGAGCAAAGGTGGGTAGTAACGAGTTACATTTACTCCGTTACATTTACTTAAGTAACTTTTTGGGGGAAAAAATGTACTTCTAAGAGTAGTTTTACTGCACCATACTTTTTACTTTTACTTGAGTAGATTTGTGAAGAAGAAACGCTTCTTACTCCGCTACATTTGACAACACTTGACTCGTTACTTCTTTTTTATTTTTACCATTTATTCTACCAGACAGACACCGTTTAGAGTTGTGACGTTCACGAACGAACCGAAACTATTGAATGGCGCTTTAACACGAGCGATGGAGCCGAGTCGCGGTTGGGAGCTGTTCTTTTTTGTTGTTGTTTCACATGCACATAACTTGATATCAAACCAACCAACCAACCAATGTAAGAGCTAGAAGAAAGAAAATAAAGGACAAGAGAACAAATTAAAACCACGTAGGACCGTATTTAAATCATAAGAGTTTTGTCTAACTTAACACTTTGTTTTTATCTCCTTTACGTTTCTCCCTTGTTTACTTTTTAGCGTCAAGTTCCATGTACCGCGATTATTGGCGTCCTTTCAAAATAAAACCCGTTTTAACAAGAAATTACAAAATAAAAGCGATCACCTAAATTATCTAAGCAAAAACCTTAAACTAGTTACATATTGCTCACACAGTTTATTGATGTCATTTACAACACTTGAAAGATTTTTCACAAAATATTATTGAGTTTTT
>JAUMHL010000028.1:7594111-7604877 GCA_032362345.1 Sandelia bainsii
TTTTACTTCTACTTGAGTAATATTATTTTGAAGTAACGCTACTCTTACTTGAGTAAAATTTTTGGCTACTCTACCCAACTCTGCACTAGAGCGATGTGCAGTTCAAAGTCAGTTCACCCAAATTCCCTCTAATTCATAACAGTGTGTGGCCATGTAGATAATTCTGGTTTCATGTGGTAAGATTTTGCCGTCTTCATATGAAATGTCTACCTCCATCTTATTACAATAAATGTTTGGTCCTCAAAGCAACACCTGTGTCTGTAACTGAGTCTATTTTTCCTGGACTGGTCACTTTGCAGCCAGATTTGTGAC
The DNA here is from genome assembly GCA_032362345.1 of Sandelia bainsii. Lineage (NCBI taxonomy): Eukaryota > Metazoa > Chordata > Actinopteri > Anabantiformes > Anabantidae > Sandelia > Sandelia bainsii. Next base: position 7,594,424 of record JAUMHL010000028.1, read on the forward strand.
TTCATGACTGTAGACTTTGTCATCCATAAACACTGTACGCAGGCTGTTAAATGTTGTTGAAAAGATTTTTTTGCCATATTCACATTTGGTATGAAGATATTTCTTAACGTAACTGAAGAAGCAATGAACTTGTTGAGAACATTTCTTTCAAAAAGGTCTGAGTTACATGTTTTTATTTCAGCATTGAAGGAATTGATTCCTCCTGTGTTCCCATGGCTCCACTGTAGGAGTACTACTGTCTCATAAGAGAATTGTACAAGATTTATAAACTTGATACACTGCAGCCAAAGGGACGCAAAATGCTTTTCTGCAAATGTTGATGCTAATTCTGTACATCCCACAATGTGTAGTGTAATTTTTGAATAAGCATTTCCATTTTCGCCTTGAGAGTGTTGCACCTATTTTTATCAGGTTCAGCTGTTTATTTTGAGCTGCACCTCTCCAAATTGTTGTTCTGAGGTTAGTGTGTAGGTTTGGCCTAGATTTGGCCCACAAACATTTTAAAGTAACACTTCAAACTGTCATGTCAGATCTACAGTCCATTTTGAACATCATCACCCATTTCTGAATGCCAGAAGTACTTGGAAGCTTGACAACATATTCAGGGAAGGAGGATTTTTTTTTTTGTGAGAAGTCAAAGAAGGACGAGGAAGTAACACCACTCTTAAGATCAGACCTGCAGGCAGTTTTTCTTTTTATTGCAGCTACATAACAAAATGTAGATGTAGATTATATAGATTGTGGTGCAAAGTCTCATGAAACCAGTTTTATATTTTTTAAAAAACAAGAAAACAAAAATAAACTAATATAAATAACTTTACTCGTCACATTTTTAAATATTGTTTCATCAGAAAGGCAGAAAAATAGCACTATAATCATTCCCTTGCATTATACACCACTCATCTTTGACCGAACCCTCAAATAACAAACTAAAATAATGAAGAAAAAAAAACAGGGACTACACTCACAGTTTTTATCCATCTTAGTTTATTTTTTACCTAATGTAGTCATTCAAATGAACAAAAATCAACTACACAATGAACCTGGGGCTTCAAGACACACGTCTGTTTGGTTGACAAATGTGAATATGTAATAGAGGTAAAAGTTAGATGAAAAATTCATCTGCTCATATGAGGAAAAACAAAAATTATTGTCAATAACATTATTTGGACAGAAACCAGGACTTGTTGCTGTATGCAGGACATCAATGTCATATATCAATGCTATAACCATCCATTCGTCATATACAACCACATGCCACCCTGCACTCATCCACTCCTGAAATACTGTTTCCATCAACAACTCTAACTTCCTCCTTTATCCTTATTCATTAGCATTAACTTATTATGTGTTGGGTAAGTGGGCTCATGTAGCACAAGTTGACTATATAATTGCTACTTTGAGCATTGTGGCATCAAAGCCACATACTTTGTCACAACGAGAGTGCCCTGACTGGAATTGCACCCATTTACTACTCATTTACTACTTTGTTTTATCATGACCTCCAGTAACAATACAGACCAATCCCTACAATATCATCCACAGCTTTGGCTGCTGAGTTTGAATACTTCAGAGTATTTAGAGAAGTGCTACTGCTCTCCATACACTGTGTAAAAACACGTCACTCAGAAAAGCAGCTGATATCTAAAATATACGTGTTTTGATTATGTATCAGTAACATTAATTAAAACTTTGTGTAATCATGCACACAGTGACACATGGTTACACTCATTAATGTTGTTGCCTTGAGAGCTCTGAGAGCAAGTGTAAATTAATTAACTAGTTAAACACCAGGTGTTTGTAGCTAACATAAGATAAACTATAACATTTTAATTGAGGTGAACATCAGAAAGCTAGTTAACACCAATGTCCTAATCAAAATGTTAGAGTATAGAACCTTATAAGAGGCCTGTAATACCATCAAGTCACTGAAGCAGGTGTCTTACCATATGCTGCATTAATTATACTAAAGTCTTCGATGACTTATAACGCTGCTCGTTAAGGCAATAGCCCTCTGTCCCTTTTCTCTGGCTTCACTGTTATTTATAGCACATATTACAGCCTAAATATCCACGGATGACATGAGCGCCTGGTATAAAACAGAGAAGTGAAATTTCATGTTCAGGGAGGCCCAGGGGAGGGCGTGAGATAGAGCAAATCAAATTGTTTTTTAAAAATGATTCCCATGTAGAACTGCATCAGAGGCAGGCTACAAAAGAAAAACATATTCTAAGATTGCATTCTCCGTCACTATGTATGAGCAGCTACCATAGAACATAAAAATCACCTCAATTCAAGGGTAAAATAATTGTCATGAGATCCCATTACTGACCATGCAAATTTTCGTTAATATTGAGTTTTGACATGTAGTTGTACCTGTATTTATCAAACGTTTTCACTTTTCAGACACTCAGAGTGTGTGTAAGTGCAAGTGCATGCTGTGTACATAAAAATGTTCCACTGTTGTCTCTGAGGACTTTCAGCACCACGGACAGCACCGCTGCACCAGGCAGCTGAGCAGGAAAGGAAACATGCTCTCAACCAGTAATCATGTCTGACTTATTTTAAAAGCCTGGATGATTGTAGGACAGGAAGGTGTCCAGAAAAAAGTGCCCCTTACCACAAGCAAGTCACAGCTGAAAGTCCTGCTGAAGATGAATTTCTGTCTTCCCTGCATGTGGCTGGAAGTCACACTAACAAAAACATTTGTGCTGTGACTGGGATTACACTCACTTGGTTCTAAACGGATGCTTTGAGGCCTGGTGTTTGGATAGATGAACTATTCCTTTATTTCAATCCAATTGTTCAAACTAACCAAGGCAAAAATAAATATCAGCAAACTAACGTCCATCAAAAGTATGTTATTACATACTTTATATCCTCCGTGAGTATTTATGCAAACATACAGTAACTTCTATTTAATCAGATATTGAAAACCCCAATTAAGGATTCCCTTAATAAATAAATTATTATATAACTTCTGTATTCAAGTTTTACCATTCTACCATTTTCAGCATCAACTGGGGCTCAGCTGCTGCACTGCTGTGTTGCAAAGCTCACAGACAATGGTGATCAATAAGATAACATTGTGCAGCTTACACAGACCATTGTGAATGGCTGCCAGTAAACTTGCTAATTTTACAGATTAGCCTAGCAGCACTAGTGTTAGCTCAGGTAAAATCTACCTGCTATATCATTGCAGTAAGCAGGACAACCAAGACATAGTTTAATAAAAGTGAAGTGAAGGTAACCCACATGAGACAGGAAAGATCTAACAAAAAGCTGTTACAAAATCTTACTTGTTGCATAATGGAAAGAGTATGATGCAGGGATTTAGACTAGGGACTAGCAGTCCACATATCTTGGCTCCTGCTACTTTGATTTTGACCATTCTGTTTAATGTTTTAAAATTGTCTCTTGTGTGTCCTCCAATTTTATGGAAGTGCAACACTAAATCACTGGAATGCCCATTTACGACTGGACTTTTTATGTGTTTCCCTGAAATTTTCCACTAATTTGAAAAAGCCCCCACATTAGCATTTATATCACGCAACATTAAAATTCTCCATTAAATCCCAGTAACCCAATAATGAACATGATTATGCATTCTTGTAGAATTTGATCAAAACAACTCAGTTAAGAGACCATTTCTAAAATAAACATGTAATCAATCAAACTGCAACATATCAAAGCCACTAGAGTGTGAATACTGCCACAGTGCAGCAAAGTGCCAATTACCCCATAAAACTACATCAGTCCAATCTAATAGCGGGTGAGTCTTTTCTTTCAATGTGGGAATGCCTGCTGTTTTATGAACTGTGAGCTTGTCCACACACATTGGATCATTTTCTGTCTGAAGGGTACATGAGCCTCCACTGACCCCAAGCTCTGGAGGCTGACTGGCGGGCTGTGGATGGTGATGCCTGGCCCTTTGCCCAGAGTCAGGACATGGACTTTCAGTGGACTCAGGGAACGAAGAATAGGCTGACCTTAAGGAACACACAGTACTATCAAAGTCCACGGAGCCAAAGAATCAAGCACTGACTTTCATTTAAAGTTAGGATAGCAAAGAACATGATCAATGTGCTGTAAATCTAAGAGGTGCTGAATAATGAGATATAGTCGAAGGAAGACTGTGAGGTCACAGAGAAGTCTGGAGCTTGAAGGTAGTGACTGCTTGTCCACGGGCGGGAGATAAAGTTAAACATAAATGGAAAAAGACAGCTGATGACAACACAGTCAGCAATGCTAAAATAATTCACATTAGACTATTGTCTGTAAAATCCACAAGGCGTGCTTTACTTTGTCCTGTAGCATGCAGATTTCACCAGTGATGCAGTGACATGAACTTACCCAGTTCTCACTGATCATGAAAACTGTCATGCCATGCTCCAAAAACAACAAAAAAGCTTTTGTTACATTTATTTATTGAGTGTGTTAAAACTCCAAAACTAACCAACTGTACTGCAGCATTTAATACACAGACAATTCATAATTTTCAATTGCAGGAAGGTAATTTAGACTAATATGTAGCCATTGTCACCTGTTCATTTGTTTTGATTGCTGTCCATCCACTTCATGAAGTAAACTGGTGCAGTTGGAAGGTGAAACTAAAGTTCCAGGTACCCGACTTCCAGGGGTTGCCAGCAATGCTGTTAATTGTGCTTAATCAAGCTGATGTATCGTAACATTACAATGATGATGCCAACACCTGCAAAAAGTTCTGTGTCAACTAGAAAAACCAAGAAGGACAGTGAAGAACAGTTTTTGGACAAATTAAGATGTTTCAATCTGCTTTTTGCAATGTTTTCAGCATCTGAAAAACATGCAAAACCAAATAGTACAGGGACAAAACAAAACAACATTATAAAAAAAATGAAAAGTGAAAGAAATTTTTGGCTCTCAACTGGCTTCAACTTGGATTTTCTGGTGTCACTAAAACGTGAATTATGCTTCACTACTGTATGTACCAGATAGAGCTTTACTATGTCTGTCTGCTGTTTGGTGCTGGGCAGGGAGCATCCAGTCTTGGAAGATGTTAAAACAGTAATTTAATGTAAGAGGAACTGTAGAGTGTCACTCTGAGTTCCACTTTTAACATTATGCATGGCCTAGTAATTTGAACTCACCGTTCGTATACATTTATTGATTAGTGCAATTTTAAATGACTTACTAAAATGCACTGTTTATATTAATTTTACAGTCTAATACTGTCTTCCAGATTTAAACCAATTTAAACTCTTTGATGAGAATTAGCACAACACAATAATCTTCTGGTTTCAAAATATATTGTCTGAAAAAGCAGGAATAGCAATGCAGTTCTGTTAACAAGCAAATTGACAGCTGACTGATATTGACAGGAGAAGTTTCCAGAGGACAGGGTCAGCAATGAAGCTGGAAAATCACCAGGGCCTAATTTTTTGCTTTAACAAGTCCTTGCTGACTGCAGGAAATGAGGAATGATGTAAGGTGAGAGCTTTCAATTCTGAGTTGGATTTTATTGAAAAGTTCTGAACTGCCTCCACACCGCTGAAAGAAATTACCTGACCTCTGACCCCTCGTTTGATAAGGTGAACACACAGGCAAGGTCCCAATTTATCTCCCAGAGACCTGCTGCTCACTCATGAATATTTACAATATTTCTAAAGCAGCGAACTTAGGTCAATAGGACTGCACTTAGTAATCGACATTGATGCCATAGGTTAACGACTGCAATTTAGTTTTTGTCTCTCAGTCTAATCTGATTAGGTTCAAATAAATGTTCCACTTGTGGTGGGATCACAGGGAATCCGAATAGTGTGTTGACATGTAGCCTCAAGATACATTTTCTGTGTCTTTGACATATGCTGATTTGTGTTTAAATGTAATGTGTAAATGTAAAAGGACAAGACAGGTTCGGGAGGCAGCTTTGTAGTGTCTCTGATATGACTGATAATGTTTCCAAGGCTCAGTGTGATGTGCAGTGGTCAAAGTGAGGTAGATTGGTCTCCACTACGTCTGAATGTGTGAAGTCAAAGATGAAAAAAGAGTAGAGCTCTTGGCTTTGAACACAGTGCTCCCTGTTTCCATTGTGCTGCTTTTCCTAATTATGCCAGGCCATTGTGCTGACAGACAGAAAGTGCACTGTGATGCCCAGTCAGGACTCCATATTTCATTTCCCCTCTCTCTCTTTCTAACCGTTAGTATACTAAACCAGAAATCCGGTGGCTGATTTTCAAAGAGACTTGATTAAACCCAGGAAATGGGACATGATTTCTTATTTAAAATTCATAATAATCATAATCATAATCATACACTTAAGTAATTTAAATCCCCTCTACCGTTGAAGCAGTTGGTATCTGCATCAGATTGAATAATTTCACCTTAACTGCATCAATCCATTTCATTTCAGTTTGATAGCAAACTCAGTCAGGGCCTCCTTGTGAGTGTTTTTTCTCTAAAAGGTTTGGCAATCAAAATACAGGCTTCCTGAATGTACTACTGCTTGTAAATCAATTTGCTTGACCTTCAGTGTTGCTCTAATTGAACATGGACTGTATATAAGAAATGAATATGCCCTTGTGCATATTAATTCTCCATTAGTGTTAAAAACCTGTTTCACTAACGCTTTGAAATATGTCTGCTTTTATCTATCCTGCACTAAATAAAAATGGTGGAGTATAATGTCCCTATTAGTGTTCCCTGATTAAAAAAAGAACATTGTAAATGCTAAATGGTACACTGCATATAAAACAGTCCTCAAGCTACATTCAGTTTAAATTAGTTAGGCTGTACCAGATATGACTGTGTGTAGGTGTTTTTATATGAAAATACGACCTGAACAAAAGATTCTTACAAATGAAAAGTGAAATTACAACCAATAAAATACTCCTTGCTCAATTGAATCCACCCAGGGGTTTTGCAGTTGCATCCTTACTTGGCCTGCAATGACCAGTAGTCAGTAGTGGCTAAAGTTAGTGTTGGCAAACTTAGATATTGCTTTGTAATTGACACTGACAGTGTTCTGACTTTATAACCCCTCTCTGTTGTACTACTGTACTGTTACACTACAGTTAAGTATATCACAGATATTGATTCAAAACCAAAAGAAATCTATTAAGCTATGGGTCCCATGGTCTGCCAGTCACAAACACAGCATGCTGAAAAAACTAAGATGATGAACATGGTAAACATTATATCTCCTTAGCATCAGCATGTTACTGTGAACATGTTAGAACTGCTGCAATCAAAAGCCCATGAACTGCTGCGACAATGTGCTGGCAAATTGCAATACATAGGACAATTTTATGCACGTTAAGATTGCAGTGACGTGACACTTGAATGAATGAGTCCAAAGCCTTAAAATGTCTTTGTAACCATTTCCAGACTGATACATGTCACGTACTTTGTTTCTCATCTGTTCTTGAATTTCTTCAGATTGTGACATGATGTGTTGCTTTTTGAAATCTTTTAGCCTACTTCAGTTTGTCAGACAGCTTCTATTGAAGTGATTTCTTTATTCACCAGGTCTGGCAGTAATCAGGCCTGGGTCTAGCAAGTGAAATTGAACTCAGATTAGTCGACTTATGCCCAAGAAGAAGTTTTAGTCTCCTATGCTTGACTAGCCAAGTAGTTTGTAAAATCCTATAATCTAATACAATACCTAAATACATCCTACCATCTGCATTAAAAGATGCATCTCCCTCCTGAACTTCTAACCTGTGTTTCTTTTCTGATCAAACGCAGTGACCTGCTAGGGTACATCAGGACCGGGAATTTGTTAAAGAAGAAATCATCCCTGTTTCTCCACAGTCCATCACTTGTTCTCTTTGATTCAAATACAGACTTGGAAAGGGCATATTTTAGTAATATATGTTAAAAAATGCACTGTCGCTTTGAGCATCATCAAAAACTTTTAAAGATGACAAAACTATTAATCCCTTCAGTGCGGCAAAATTTTAGTGTCACGCAGCCAGAAATCCACTCATCTGGATCAGACTCACTTAATATTGGTGGCAGTACAGTTATCAAAAAGGAATATGTTAAAATCACAGCGTTACCTTTGATCCAAACTTCTCATTTAACAAGCCCCTGAAAGCAATTTCCCTCAGAATGTATTTTCATCTCAGAAATATCTCCAGAATCTGCAATTTCTACCTTTTCTGATGATACAATGCTACTGCAATGCACCAAACTGTGGTGGTTCCACTCCTAGATGCATAAAAATATATATTATTAAATCTCTGCAGAGAGAACACACATGCAAACTAGAAAATATAAAGACAGTCCTTGATTTTGCGTCGTCATTCACAATGTGTTACAGCTTCTGTCATAAAATCTTTAAGAGGGCACTAGCCCACAATATACTTAGTTTTATTAGTCGATAAAACCACAGGAACTCTCCATTTAATGGCTATGGGAATTATTGTTACACAGTATCCAAAACAAACTACTGGAAATTAAAGTTTTCTCAGTACTTTTAGACCGGGGGTGAAAATTCTACTCAGCAAAGCTTTCAATCTACCTTACCTCCTACTGTACCAGTAATTGTGCACCCTCTCCCTTCTTGATTTAACATAATTTACAGTTTCAATGCAGGCATAGAACTGACACTCCTGTTGAAAACTGTTAGCTGTGAGAGAGAAAGAAGGGTTCACAAATTGTTCAAGGACACTCAGGCTAATAGTAACAGGCATTGTTGCTGTTAATGAACCACTGACCCATGTGTTGGTTCACCCCCCACTCCTAAGACAACACTACAATAAATTAGCAGCAATGCGCACTCAAGGCTTTATTGGCTTACGTAAGGAGGACACTTGTTTGTTTAAGATCCATAAATATATACAGAACACAATGCGTGTGCACAACAAGGTTTGTATAATTTCAAGCTGCAGCCTCAGCATTCGTTTTAATGAGTTTATGCATCACTATCATGCAGTATTTTGCAAATTTGTTGCTTACTTGCTGGCATCTAAATTAATTACAAAAAGATTTTCTGTTGTGCATGCAGTCTAAAAAATAATACAGGTGACCTATTAAACTTCATTAACTAATTAATTAATTTCTTAGCAATTATATTTGCTAGTTTGTTACTGTAGTATTACAAATTGTTTACAATTGTTTTACAAATATTAAAATTGGAGGTTAAACCATCTTATTTTACATTTGCCATTTACCATTACCATACATGTACCATTTTGGTTTTTGACTAAATCTTCAAATGTTAAAATACATAAATGCATTGTATTGTTGAATGAATTTATTTCTAGAACATAGTAGGCAGAAAAAACAAGGAAAAGTTAAAAATGAGAAAAAACTACCATCTTCACTTTTAACTGATTGTTGACTTACAAAACATGTGCTCTTGACTGGAGTAAATAAGCACATGTGAGTAAAAGTTTCTTCTAAATACTGGGAAAACAAATTGGAGAAACTTAATATTTATGAGCAGCTTAAAAACGTGTGTTCATGCTGCCAATGATTAAGTTAATAAATAATACATAAATATCAGATGTTGCTGTAACTTAAAATGCTTGATGTTGTGTTAATTTTCTTCATTGTAACAAAACATTTGTTGTCTGTGTGAACACAGTATGAACATGATATCTTGGCATTAAGTAAACTGAGCGGGTTGTAGTTTTTTTTAAATCTGTATCCTATTGCAACAAGTGCACATACACAACCCCTCAAATTTCAACAATCTGGTTAATACACTTATATAAATAATAATAAAATACAAAAAATAATAAATGTAATTAGAAAGCATGCGGCAAGATTCTATGCAAAACAGCACATCAGTTACATTCAGTCCAATCTTTACAAATGTATAATTACAGTATCTTTACAAATATAGTGTGATATTCAGGAAGAGTGGCCATTACTGCTCCATTACTCAGTCTGACAATGTCTTCCATTATCTGTGGGGGAAGGTTTGATTTTACCTGAACCAATCATCAGGTCGACATGACTGTTGTATTTTCTGGATCAGGGCATTATCACTGTTAAAATGGATACAGAGGATACAGGCATTTCACCAATAATTCCTCATAATAACATGAGAAAAACTAGGTGAACTGGGTAGCAGGATTGTTAACATTAGCTAACATGTTTTCTAACATAGTTACCTGATTAATCTTAGCCTGTCTGCTAATACTGGTAAATTCATTTTTATCTGAAAAGAATGAGTTAATTTGGATTGATTGTACATTATGTACAGTGCTTTCAGAAAGTATTCAGGCCCCTTCAATTTAGTTATGTTGCAGCGTTATACTATAATTGTTAAAATAATTATTTTCCTCATTAATCTACACTCAGTACCCTATAATGACAAAGTGAAAACAGAGAAATTCAATTCAATTCAATTCAACTTTATTTATATAGCGCCAAATCACAACATAGGTCATTTCAAGGTACTTTACAGTGTAAGGTTTAAGACCTTACACATTATATAAATATATACAGAATATTGTAGAAAA
>JAUMHL010000028.1:7604977-7617544 GCA_032362345.1 Sandelia bainsii
TACTCCTCCACCCCGACCTGTGCTTCTAGGAATATGATAATTAATATGACTTGGGGGGGTCGACTCATTCAAACTGATATATTCATCCTGCTGCAGCCAGGTTTCAGTGAGACTAAATAAATCTATCTGAATCTATAAATCTATCTGATGGTCACTTATCAAGTCATCAACAAGGATTTAGACGAGAGAGATCTAATATTTAATAATCCACATTTAATTCTTTTGTTTTTATTTTGTTCTGTAAGAGGAGTCGTTTTTTTTTTTATTAAGTTCTTATTAATCACTCCTCTTGTGGTAATTTTTGATTTATATAATTTAGATGGACAGGGAGCAGACACAGTCTCTATAGGGTGGTGACAGTTTTGGGGGGGGTGACAGCTGTAAGGAAGCTGCAGAGAGGCGTGTAAGTCTGCGACTCTGCTTCCTGGGCTCCACTCCGGGATATCAGGGTTTAGGAGGTCTAATAAACTCGGCCAGATTTCTAGATATAAGAGCTGCACCATCTAAAGTGGGATGGATGCCGTCTCTTCTCATCAGCCCAGGTTTTCTCCAAAACGTTTTCCAATTATCTATGTAGCCCACGTTGTTATCGGGACACCACCTAGACAACCAGCGGTTAATTGACGACATGCGGCTAAACATGTCATCACTGGTCAGATTAGGAAATGTTTGCAGAAGTATGAAAAAGGAAAAACTGAAATATCACATTGGTATAAGTATTCAGACCCTCTGCAACAACTCTTGAAATTTAGCTCAGGTGCCTCCAATTTCTCTTGATCGCTGTTGTGATGTTTCTACTGTCTGTTGATTGGAGTCCACCTGTGGTAAATTACATTGATTTGACATGATTTGAAAAGGCACACACCTGTCTATTGAAGGCCTCACAGCTGGCAATGTATCTCAAATGGAAGACGTTTGTCACAACCTGGACTCATCCAAGAGTTGATCGCCAGGCCAAATCGGGGGAGAAGGGTCTTAGTAAGAGAGGTGACCAAGAACCCAGTGGTCACACTGACTGAGCTCCAGAGATCCTGTGTAGCCCTCCACCGATCTGGGTTTTATGGCACAGTGGCCTGATTGATTGATTTTTTTGAAGAGCAAACATAAAATAAAGGAACTGTTTTATTTATTACAGCCTTATAGGAAAAGGGAGATTGGTGAGTACAACAGTGGGAATTTGCTGTATGTGTAAGGCTGCCATCTACTGAGAAGTCTCTTCCGACTAGATGTGTGTTTGCAGAGAGAGAAACAGTAACGCTCCTTCAGTCAAACACATTTCCTTTGTGCCCGACAGTCATGGCTGAGGGAAGTCCTGCCGAGATGGGTAACGAGTTTATTGAATTTCAATTTGTCAGGAGTTTCTTCTTGCACTTGATGTCTAATCTGACCCAGGTCCTCCTGCCAGAGGTAAAACCAGACATCGGCTTAAACCTTACCTCTCTTATTTTTTTCTGCTTTCTTCTTGCTCTTTCATTGTTTAAAAAATGGCATTTCATGATGGCAAAAATCAATTCAATCAATTCCTGTATCACAACCCAATTCAAACTTGTGAGTGGAAACATTCAGCCACACCCCAGTCTGTGATGTGGTGACAGGTATTTTGCCTTTAACAGCTGTGGAAAGCATAGGTTGTGGTAAGACTGATGAGACTGATCAGGTCATGGCAAGAAGTGAACTCGGAAAGTTTTCTCTTAAAATCTTCTGTAAAATAGCTTTAAAAACAACTCCACTGTTATAGTGTGTGTGTTTTCTCAGTTCCCCGGTCTACAGCTTGAAGTAAATTGCAATAACACATAGTACAAGCTCTCTTCCCTCCGCTGAATGAGTGCCAATCCAGATCAGTGGTGTAAAAGAAGAAGAGGAGGGCTGGTTGCTAGGTTGCATATTCCTCCAGTTACAAAGCTCTTTGATACCTGCGTAGCTGTATGCTCTCGCAGACACACACCCACTCACAAAGCTCAGGTCAGGCACCTACACACACAGAAAGACCATACTAATACATGCATACCACTGGGTAGGGACAGTTTCCTCCAATTCAGGGCAACAACAAGTCACCCTTACACCCAGCAAAATATCAAGCAGAATGTCTATTGGGCAGCTGTACAGGAGACATCTAACCACACTAACAAGGTGAGCAGACTGTGAGCAGTTGTGGCGGGTGTCTGTGCTCCTTCAGGAGGAACCGACAACAACTGGACTGGCACTACTAATAAGGTGTCAGAGCTGCTCTGCCCCTCGCTGAGAGAACAACCATGCAGCTCACACTGAGTGCTGCTGCTCTGACCTGGATCAAGGTATTAAAACTGCAACGGGCAAAATTTCACGCAAAAACACCTCCTTCATCAGGCTACAGTGAATCCTAAAGTGTAACCACAGCAAAAAACAGTATCCCATCTCTACTAGATATGCTGTGGATTATTTTGCCTAAACTGATCCCCAGTTTGGGATACATGATAGCTGTTCAGAATCTCCATCCAAAGAGGCAGTAAGGACCATGTTTGTCCCCTATTAAACTGTAGTCACCCGAGAAGAACAGGAGGAATGATAAGAGCAACCGATAACTACTTCGACATACATTTGGGGCATTGTATTAACATAAACTGAAGATTTAACGCTATCCTTTGAGCTATATGTTCTAGTAACAAAGTGCATCGCAAAGAATAACTAATGTCAAAGGCTACATGGAACGAACTATTAAGTGAATACAGCTGTGCTGTGTATTTCTGTAAGCTGTTAACAAATTAACACAAAATAGATAAGACAATGTGGCATATGCTTCAGACGAGATGTTAAAGAAGGCAGGGGGAACTGCACCGGCTTGGTTGCTATTTTCTTTTTATTAGCCTTTACTGCTGTGTTGAGGCTTATTTAGAGCCTGCATCCTAATGAGAGAAAAAAACAGGAGGGGAGGAAGTGTGGGGGAACGGGGGGATTGTGTAACTCTGTTACATAACACAATGTGGATGGCCTTCTCTCTCTCTGTACCTCAGACAGAGACAGAAGGCATAACGAGGGAGAGCGAGCAAGATGGAGAGGATGGAGGGTTTAAAAGGGTGCTGGTGTTAATGAGGGCGACCTGAAGAGAATCACGCCCCGCTCGAAAATCACACCTTATTATGGCACTGTTTCTAATAATGCGATGATGAGGATAAGTTGTTTGGGAAGTTAGGGGACATGGAGAGCGGACCCCTGGCTTGTCTTAAATTAAAACTCAACCATCAAGTGGCATTCAAGTGGGCTTGCTGGGTAATTAAAGTCGATAAAATGTTATTGCTTTCACCCTTGGCCCAACTTCGGCTGGTTGGAGATGAACTGTCAGACATTTTCTGGACTTTTTGAAAGACAGGTCACTATTACGATTTTATCTCGATACTGATACTGCTGCTTTTGTGCTGCTTTGCTAATGAGACAAACAGAAAATCACTTTTATCTTCTGTATTTCTTCTAATTTCTTCCCTACACCAAAATCTTTGCTTTCATGCATAAAAGTACTTTGAAGTTCAGTTTCTATGTTGCTTCAGTGTATAATTTAATAAACTAAGTATTAAGTTTGAATGTTTGTTTAAAGCTTTGCCAGCTTGTTTTGCATTCAATTTGTTAGATTTTTGAGACATGACATTTTGGTAAAGCTCATCAATCCAGCAGCTTTTTTATTTGTACATCACAGAATACTTCACCTTTACAAAAAAAACTTAAAAACTGAAAATAATATATGTGATAAAAAAGTTTATAGAAAAAATTTTTTACACACACAAACTCATTTATATGCCCAGGAAGCAGTTTCAACTCGTTATTTGAAACAAACATAAGTTCACGAGTAGCTGACTTTCACGCAGAAAGTCTCCTCTGTCTTCTCTTCGAGGTTGTTCACATAGACCAGGATCTCCACTGAGCCGGGACTCTGGCTTGGGGCGAATCTTAGTCCGATGATGTAACTCTCTCCCCCACCGATCTGAACACAAAAAACATACAGTTCTTCATTATTCATCTCAACGACTATTAATTTAAGTTTTCAGTTAACATTATTTTTATTTAATATTTTTTGTAATATAGGTAAATAAAAGGAAAGAACTCTGAAGTAATTGTCAGGTTTAAATATAAGATTTGTTCTTTAGACATGAACACAATGACTCAAATGGATCAGTATTTGCCTTAAGATATATTTTAAGACACTGATGTTTTTATTCTAAAACGTGTTCCCTACTTGCTACCCAAATGATGTTGCTAGCTTTGGCTTCTTTCTTAAACAGAATAATACATATCTAACTTAAGAAGTTAATTGTATTCTTGTTTAATGTTGTTTTAAATGTGGTCAGCTGTCTGGTCAAAGGCCTCTTATGTCAGTGACTTTGCCTCAAGCAAAAGTTCTTAAAAACAAATTTGGTGTCATTACTCTCATCAATTTAAAAAAATATGAGATATTTGAAAACTTCAGTGGTTGTGTTGTTGTTTTTCATTGCAATGAACTGCCATGTCCTGTGACCTCACTGTGTCTAGTTTAACGAGGGTTGTCTGAAACCAGAAGTAAGAGAAAGCCTCAAATGACTTGTGTTCTTAATTCTTCTAACCTCATGGCATTACAGCCTTTGATATTTGTCTAAATTGCCGCCTCTCCATCCGCAGTGCAACTTTGACTATTCTTTTTTCTAATTAAAAGCACACAATGCTGAATATTTTAAAGGTTCATCAGGGCTTATTATGTGCAAAAAGTCTTTATTTGGCTATTTTTTTGTCTTTGCAATATTTCACTCAGATTAAAACTGTCCCCTTGTATTTTCTGTAATAGCCAGCAATGGATATATTGGTCAGTTGTAGGGATTTATGCAGTAATCTTCCCCAAAAGCATAGCTGTATTGATCTCAGCTTTGCTTTTCCTCCTGACAGCTGGTTTTAACATGGTGGAGTAGTTATGTCAAAAAAGAAAGGTGTCTCCACATTTGCTTAATCGTACGGGCACAGTAAATTCTTTATAAGACACCTGGAGCCTTGCTGACAAGATGGAAAAAAACAATGGGCTGTTTTTCACTCTGCCCACCTCCTTGTGTCTAATTGCAATGTCTTCCGGACAGCAGCAGCAAGACTCTTTAATAGTTTATGTGGAGACAGACTCCCATTGCATCTCATTCATTTATTTGTTAATCTAAAATGCAGCTTTCCCATTTGTTTTGCAATTTTATCACACCTCAGTAAATGAAAGACAATCATGGCGGTGCTTCCTGCACTTCATGTATGTGTGTCAGTGAATCAGCTATTAGAGACACTGAGGCTCACAACATAGCAAAACAACAGCAGTAATGACTTTGTTATATTCCTCCTGATTTGTTATGTAGGAAAATAGGGAGTTATTCACCTGTCACTGCTGCAAGGTTGGTGATGACTGAAATAGCTGCTTTCCTCATACCGTCTTATTATTTTCAAGTAGCATGGTGGCTGTAACTTTTTTGTCATAGTTGACCGATGTCAGTCTGTAGTGCATAGGTATGATGGATAATTACTGATGGTGTAGTGTAGCCAACACAAAATTCTAGCTATAGGCAGCTGATGCCAGTTTAAAATGTCAGCCATTACATTGTTAAATAACCCAAAAAGAACAGATATGCTCACTAAATCACTACAGTTGCTTACACAGACCATTTTCAACTGTGTGTAACCAGGACCCGAAACCTATTTTTTCACTTCAAGTCTATCTCCTTCCATTTTATGCGCACAACTGTAATGACTGTGTATTGTAATCTACACTCAGTATTGTGCCTAAATGCATCCAGTATAGACACAGATGGAGCACTGAAGCTGTTGCTGATCTGATAATGTGTCGCTTTCTTTATGCGGGCTGTGTAGATGTGCAAGAGCCTTTAAGTGGCCTGTTCTCCAGCAGCTACATTTCCAACAGTTGCACAGTTGTTGTTATACCCCCTGCCGTCTAATGTGTCTTTACCTTTCTAATAATGTGTGTTATCTGCTATCTTCCTTTTAGGTGTACCCGGTCTGTTTCTGATTGGAAGTCCATATACTGTAGAGAGGGAGTGGTAGCTTGGAGCTATCTCTCTCACATTCTCTAGTAGCAGCTGCAGCCGCAGCGGCCTCCTCCTGAGTTCTTTATTATTTTCCCTTTTTGGTCAAGAAAATAAAAAAGTGTTAATCTGCAATTTCTTGTCCCTTTAAAGTTATGTTACTAAGTTTATTTTAGTGCAACATGTTTGTGTTTTACAAGCATCTTGACACATTTTCTGCTAGTCAGAGTAGTTTGAGATTCTGTGTGACAGGAGCTATTACAGGCTAACACTAATGTTATACAGAGTTTTATATTTGTATTTGTAAGTATATTTGGCAAAAGTGATGCAAGAATTCCCTGTTTAGATAGATTTTTAGATAGATTTTAAAAAATTGAAAAAAATGATTTCACCATTGGCCATTTCCATTAATACTAAGGTTAACAACACAGATACCACTAATTTCATAAAAGTATCTGTACTTATCAGAGAGGCTTTTGTCGACATGTAGAGTTCCTTTTAATCAAAGTATTGATTTTACTCTAAATTAGAGTAAAAGAAGTAAAAGAACTACATGACTCCATTCTCATCTCACCTGGAATTTATCCTCTTTGAATTGGAGCAGGTCTGGATGGTCAGATCGGAGCAGAAAGGTGCGGCTGCTGGTGTAAGGGTTGGTGTAGGTGATTTTTCTTGAGCTGCCACGCCCTTCTCTAACCGAGACACACACTTCAAATGCCTACACGCACGCACGCACGCGCACACACAGACACACACAGACACACATGTAAATAGTTAGTGCCCTAACTGGCTCGTCACAAAATTTAGGCCTTGTTAAAATATGACCAGTAAAGGATTGTTTTGTGTGGGTTTGGTTGATCCCAACTTTATCAACATGCACCATCTACGAGAGAACAGCAGTTTTAGACAGTTAGCTTTAATGTGGAAACCTTCAATAATCACACAGTCAGTTACTGTATTTAAACATTTGGTTTAGAAAGGCTCTTCGAAAAAGAAGCTGTTTATCATATCACTGTTATTGAGAGGAGCAAAATGTTAGCTGCAGTAAGGTCTGAATCTAAAACCAGAACGAGTGACAGGAGTGAGCATTCGTTAAACTTTAATAAGTTGACAGTCAATATGCTGGAGTGCACAGTTTTTGGATGTAAACCAGAACCTGGAACTTCTTTCAACTATTTACCAATAGATTCCGTCCTGTGGCAGCAATGACTTAAATTTATTCACAGACATCACAACGTGCACACACACCGAATGATGTTGAAAGACTCAGGATCTGTGGTGCACATTTGAGCCAGGAATCAAAAGGCTAAAATCAGTCTTTTTTTTAAATGGAATCTGGTGTAAGTACAACTGTATTAAAAATAGGATGCTGACCAATCTAAACCGTCTAAAACCGTCTAAAACGTCAGTTTTGATGAAAAACAGACTGCTCATCTCAGTCTGGTTTTAACTGAGGCTCAAACATATACGGCTGAATATGTCCGCTCGCTATTGTATTGTTGCGCACAGTTTTTTCACAGGTGTACCTTGGAAAAGTGGCCGAGGTGGGTGGTGCCCTGAGGCCGGGTTCATTTGAACATAATGAATATTCATAGAGCCTGGAATTTACAATGAGGGAGACAGACTAGACCTCTTTCCATGCCTTTTTCAGGGGTTTACTAAACTTTTTTGTGAAAGGAACACTGTCAGACAATATGTCTTTTACAGCTGAATATTTATATAGGCCTTTAAATGTGACTGGAGTGGGTCAGTAACATTGTTGTACTCAACAGACATTTTAAGCAACTACACTGTCCACAATGCAACTCAACAACTAATAGAGATGTCAGAGTCCGCTAGTACCTGCTAATGCGGCCCTGAACTGTTTTGAGGATGTGGCAGATTAGCCCCAGGCAGAGATGAGGAGTGTCCTACAGAGTTTTCGTATGCTCATTCCACATCACTTTTGATTTTTTTCATTTTCAAACAGTGTTTAGACTTAGCTGACACTAGTGCACGTGACATCACTTGAGGCAGTATAGGCTTTATAAAGCTTCTTTACCACATATGCAGTAGTACACCCCAAGAACTGAAAACTATGATACAGTCCTATGAAAAATGATTTTCCCCTTCCTGTTTTTTTTGTTTTTGTTTTTTGCCATATTTGTCACACTTAAATGATTCAGATAATAAAACAAATTTTGATATTACACAATATTGTGATAACTTGCAATGAGTCTTTCACATCAATATGGAGGAATTTTGGCCCACTCTTCTTTGCAGAATTGTTTTACAGAGGTTTTTTCGAGCATGAACGGCCTTTTTAAGGTCATGCCACAGCATCTCAATCGGATTTATTGTAAGTCTGAACTGTCACTAGGCCCCTCTGTTTTTTATTAGCCATTCAGAAGTGGGCTCGCTGGTGTGTTTCAGATCATTGTCCTGCTGCATAACTCAAGTGTACTTAAGCTTGAGGTCACAAACTTATGGCCGGACGTTCTCCTTCATGATTTTCTGGCAGGGCACAGAATTCCTGGTTCCAACAATTATGGGAAGTCGTCCAGGCCCTGAAGCTGACCCAGATCATCACACAACTGCTACCATGTTTGACTGTTGGTATGATGTTCTTTTTTAGAAATGCTTTTTTAGTTTTACGACAGATGTAACAGGACGCACACCTTTCAAAAACTTGTGTCATCAGTCCACAGAATATTTGCACATTTTTTGGAAAATGTGAGATGAGCCTTTGTGTTCTTTTTTGGCTTGTTGTTGTTGTTCGAGAAAAAAATCATGCCTACTTTGGACAGCACAGGCTGGTGGACATTCAGACAAAGCAGCCAGGCAGTGACCAGCCGCTGGTGCTCCACATCCACTGCATTCACATACAGGAAGCGGCTACCGGCACGCCATGGCTGCACCCTCAGTTGGAGCTCCTGCACTGCTGCCGGAGGCAAGACAAACACACCTTTTGGATCCACCTACAGAAAACGAATGGGAGTAAAGGTTGATAGAGTTTGGCAGAAGGTTTTGAGGATGTGGTCGATTGAGTCAGTTGTCAGAATGAGAATGAACAGTTAATAAAGAGAAATAGAGGCACTAACCAAAGGGCAGAAGGAGTGTGACAGATTGGAAGATGGAGATGGGTTTTTTTCTTTTCAAAAAAGAGATTTAAAAAGTTTTAGAAAAGGACAGAGTTAATGGGAAACAGTGAGTAACAGATTTAGTGGAAAGTAAAGGAATTGTGTAGATTACAGGAGTGTGGGTGAGAAACAGGGTGGATGAGGTTCAGTGAAAAAGCCAAAGAGAGGAGGTAGACAATGAAATGAGAGCAAGAAGAGGCAGACGAGACAGACAGAAGGAAGTGAGAATGAGATTTACTGTGCAGCTCCTTTAAGTCTGTTGAGAAAAGCAAAACTATTCTCTGTGGTGTGCTTTATCCTGTTTTATAAGACTCCTCCGATACATTCCTCAGTGAGCTAACCTGCAGAGAGTCAGATCAAAGAGGCCGCTGATGCATACAGTAAAATCTTTTTAAAATACATCTGTCGCATTTTCAGCCAATTCCCCATTTCTTCAGGGAAGACATGTTTGGGTCGACAGTCCATCATCTTTTTCTCAAATGTAAGTGATAGACAATGCCCTTTTACTGCAGCTCTGAGTGAGAAGCTATGTCAAAGTCTTTCTTCTCTTGCATCACTGTTATGAATAAAAAAACATCTATTAAAGTCAGAGGGCAATCTGACACTCCTGGAACATATTTTCATATATTCAGGGAACATACAGTCATTGCAAATTTTTTCAGATCATGTCAAACTGTGTCCCGACATGATCTGACATGATTGCAGGAAGTAATAGGGGGAGCCTAATAAAATGAAATGAAAAGGCATGAAAAGGTCCATTATGCTGCCAATCCGCATTTGTACATTCTTGATAATGACTTAAATCTTAAACTGAGGTTATTACAAAAGAGACTGTTGCTGTCACCTGCTGCTAAGAGAACAATTTGCATGAAATCATTTGTGGATATGCAGCCTGAAAATTGCTAATACAGGAAAAATATGTCAAGAACAAAGCTTTTAACTTCTTATTAGATGTAAGATTTGAGGTATCATTTGAGCTGTTTTGATCCCACTTTTTCCCTCTTCAGAAGTTTGCTTCCTGTTTGTGACAGACAGTAAAAGAAAAAAGAAATCCTTAAAAGGTTAAGGAAATAAAAGTAGCTAGATTCAGTGCTTCATTTTAGCTTTAACATGCCTCTGTCACATATATAAAAAATGCAATGTAGGGCAGTCCTAATGGCTAAAACGTTAAAGGTAAAGACAACACAAGTTAAACAGCACGGGCAATGGAGAGTGACAAGACTGAGCATGTATATAGACTAGCTCCAAACATATTGTGAACAGCTCCTTACCACTATATCACTAACAATATCTATAATATCACTACTGTTTGTCACATTCTTCTTTTTTTTTCCCAAATTAAAACTCCAGATAAGAGTTACGTACTATATGTAACTATGATGCACTGGTAGTCATTAAAACTCAAACTGGTCTCTCTACTTTGTCTCCAAAAATCGAAAGCAGACCCTGCACAGACAAACGGAGCCCGGCATGCATAAATTAAGAAACACTTGATTCAAGAAAACCTTATAATGATCAGATCTGATCCATAATGTCTTCGCCCTGAATGGACCTAAACACAGAGAAAACACCAACACTGGCAGCAGCATGATGTGCCACCGATTAATGAGCAGCTGCCATCCAAAAGAGCAGTGATACATGTCATTTTTCCTGAGCCTCACAGTCCACACTCTCCATCTGCCTCAAAAACAAATTTTCTAATGCAATGATTGTGACACACACAAGATTATGACTTAGTGAGTCGGCTTGGATCCACTCAGGAATTAAGGGTGGTGCTTGTGTCGCTGCCACTCAGCAGCAAAATAACTAGAATTTCCCTGAATAGATTAGTTTAAGTGTTAAGTAATTTGGACCTGGCTTGACTTCATTGCAGGGCTGGGTCTCATGTGGTCTTCATTTGGTCTTGGTTACTAGAAACCAAATTAATCTGTAAAGACCTGAGCTCTTCACATTGCTGATAGTTGCTGTTTTTGATATATGTTTCATTAGGGGGTCATTTCCTAGACTGATGTGAACATGATGTTAAAGTTGTGAGTTGTGTGTAAAGGTGTGCGTACCTCAATCTCCCGGGGATGTGATGAGAAACATTTGACCTTGCGAACAGCCTGCTTTCCCCTCAGCACAACTGATTGACAGCTCCGCTGGCCAGTCACGCAGCTGACATCCACTCGCTCTAGGAAATGGACGTAAATCTGCCAAATCTGAGAGGGCGCTGCCATCCACTTATCACTACAGAGAAAAACATCACCAGGAACAATTAAGCTGAGCCCCCTGGAGATGTAGCGAGAACAGCATGTGATTGGAGATAAGAAGAGTTGATCTACTGCTGTGCTATAATTTTAATAAGCAGTCATATGAAATCATAACCATCATCAACCTCTCAATACTGAGGTGAAGCAAATTCAATCTCAGTGGCCCGAGCAGACTCTGAGAACCATGAGTGGGAGGTGATGTAGTCACCTAGTCAGCCCTGTGCTATGACAGCAATCAAGGAATTTCAGCATATTTGGAATAGAATTCCACTAATATGAGCTTTCGAGGACAGACACAATGTCATTAAAGTTGGATTAAAACTACTTAAAACTGATGGTTTCAGATTGGTAATTTGTATGTTGCAAGTGCCAAACCCCAAATATTCAGCCTGCATTTGCTATTTGGGCAATTCTTCATTTGACAGTTCCTGAAATTTCTTAATCATCTCCTTCGTAGTATCCTTCGTTTCCTTGGGTCCCAGAGCCTAAAGCGCTCAGGTTCACTGTATGTTAGTATGTGCTGGTAATGTGACTAACAGCTATTTAGTTTAGGAATTTGCACCACCAAAGTTAAATAGCAACTAAGACAGTCCTGCATCCTAATTTAATGTTGTGTACCTGTAGGTGCCATGTGTCCAAATCTGGATTTCACTCCTATATTTTTTAAATGCATAATGTGTTCATGTGCATCATATTGCAAAGCTGATAACTTTGTGTTTAATCAAATTACTGGCTGATCTCAATGTGTGACGATATCATCATCATAAGTCACTGTGAGTCTGCTGTATTGGCTGTATTATTGCAGAATAAAGTTGCCTGCATTCTTGTTATTGTGTCCATTTCCTGAAGAGATTCATGTTTTATTTTGATTGAACAGGATCCTATCAAAATTTCATTTTTTTTGTTTGTTTTTTTGAGCAGGTCCCTGTTTTGTTGTAGATTACATAATCTACATTCCTGTTGGCTAATCAGCAGATAGTGGCATTAACATACCAAAAAAAGTAGCGAAAAGATAAGGAAGAAAGACTGATATCTAAGAAACATGGATGTCAATAATGTAGGTATTTTAAAAATCCCATTTTAATAATTACATATTTTATTGATCCCCAGCTATATACACTACTCACAAAAAGTTAGGGATATTTGGCTTTCGGGTGAAATTTATGGAAAACGTAAAAAGTTCAC
>JAUMHL010000028.1:7617644-7672073 GCA_032362345.1 Sandelia bainsii
TATAGTGCATTTTAGGTTCATCCTGAAATTTCACCCGAAAGCCAAATATCCCTAACTTTTTGTGAGTAGTGTATATGATGGCGCTACCTAAAGGTTTCAGTGTCTTGTCAAAGGACAACTCAACACATGAACGCAGGAACTGGGAGTTAAACAACTGCAGTTCATGGACTTACTTTTAAAATGCTTTATGAGGAGGCAAATGCATTTAACTTGTTAATCGGGCTTCAAGGATACACCCATTGTGTGTTGCTGAGAAACAAAGCACAGGGTTATACTATAAAATTCTAATTAGTCTAAAATAGACTGTTTCTGCAGACTATGTTGTGTGTATGTGTGTGTGTGTGTGTTCACTGTGTACAGTATGCCTGTTCAGTAAATAATACATACGTGAAGACCATCACAAAGAACATTTTTATGTGTGGACTGGGACTCCCCGGCACTTTCAAGTACACATCCTGAGGTTCCCCTGGCACCTAGACCAAAGCAGAGTAAATGCCAGAAAGATGTGAAAGTAAAAAAGGCAGAAATAAAGAGAAACATATAAAAGCACACAAAGGGTATGGCAGGCTGTGGGCGCAAGCCTTTTGTGTATCAAAACAGCTTGCAATTCATGATAGGATGGATAGAATAAATTGCTCAGCCCCCTGAATAGGAAGTTAATCAGTAATTAATTCCCTCCTAATATTATTCTGCATTATACTGTACTGTATGGGATCAGGTTTGAAATGTGAGGAAAAATGTTACTGTCTCACCAGCATCCTTGTCTGGCAGATGATGTTAGGGTCACTGCAGCGTACGGAAATATGAGTTGTGACATCTGGGTCTCGAGCTAGTTAGACCATTAGAAGAAAGAAGGACAAATTATTAATACATAGGCAGTGACAGTTTGAGCTATACAGTGTATTTAAGCAGTTGGTTTATATTAAGTAGGATTCAAGAACTTTAGTGTGTTGCAAGCACAAACAAACACAAAATTGTGTCAGCCTCCAACAGTGCATTAGTATTAAGTCCTCACACAATATCAACAATAAAATATCGGCCTATAAGATGCAACTAAAGATGAAACAAATGAGGATGCAAAAGCATCAGCAACAAAAAGTACAGGATGTAGGATGTGGTTGACTTGGACTAATCAGTGGTTGGAATGACATGAGTAAATACGGCACATATAATGAGTACTGCATTCTTCAATGATAGCAGCAGTGTGATTAACTTATACTGTAATACTACACTGAGCAGTGATTTAAATGACGTCATTAAGTATTGCACATACAGTATGAGTATTGCATCAGCCACAATGTTAAAAGCACGTGATGGATATAATGTGGACAGGGGTCAGCATGGATATGCTAACAGGTCTGCGGCTCCGCAGCCCCATAAGCAGCAGGCTGTGATGCACTTTATGTTCTGACATGTGTCGTTTATAACTAGAATTACATTTTTCTGTGCTGACCGCTTTCTACCACGACATTAAAACCAGCTGGCTGCTTGCTGTATGTATCCTGTACATGCTGTGGCATTTCCTTCAGTTTATCCTTATCCTTATCTATCTTATCAATTCATTTTTTCTTGCATTTCATTTCCTGCTTTATTTCTAGATGGTACTCTGTTCTTATTACCGTTTGTGGTAGAAACTGTATTATATTGTAAGATTGTTTATGTTGATATTTTAGTAAAATCACAATAAAATGAAGGTAGAATATAATATTCATCATTCACCCACTCCTGTTGTATAAATATGTTATCATATTTGAGTATGTGCACATTTATGAACAGCGTGTTTCTGCTCCTATATGAGAGTAAGTCAGTGAACCTACTCCACTGAAGATGGAATCACTAAGCTGGGAACCAATACTAAAAATGCAATAATATGCAAATTAATAAAATGCAATAAATCTCATATAAAGCTATGCAATCTAGACACAGTCAGGGGAGTGTGAGAAGTTGTTATAGGAGAAGGAAATAGCTGATGGGGGATAACTGGGGTAAATTTTTTTACCTGTGGGATTGTGCCAGGGAGGCAGGCGAATGGCCTTCTTAAGAAAACAGAGCTCAGGATGGTAAAGTCGGAAAGTTTGGTCAACAACATGGGGTGTTGGCTCCACGTTCACCTGGCAGATGGCCATTGGCTTTCCATCTTCTGCTTTGAATGTAACCTGTGAAAAGGAAGTCAACAGTATTAGCACCATGCCACACCACCGCTTGATGTTAAACATCAGAGACACAGCATTTACACTATCAGGAGTCTATAAAATTGCTCAGTAAAATGCAAACTAATAAAACATTTACAGGTGCAAGAAGCTCCTTTAAGCACAAGCTCCTACATGCAGATTGTACTTTAAGTGGTTGCACAAATATGAGCACACATTTAAAAACACTATTTAGAAATCTATATTTATTTCTGATCCTCATCACAAGTTATCATCTTACTTTACATATAGGTTGTGAGCAGACAGAAAAGATAGGTAACTA
Source organism: Sandelia bainsii (assembly GCA_032362345.1). Taxonomy (NCBI): domain Eukaryota; kingdom Metazoa; phylum Chordata; class Actinopteri; order Anabantiformes; family Anabantidae; genus Sandelia; species Sandelia bainsii. The sequence goes on from JAUMHL010000028.1 coordinate 7,620,117, forward strand.
CACGTGAGCACACCTGCAATGTTGGTAAGAAATTTTCATTTTACAGGGAAATTGTGCACACAACTATGAGTATGACAAAGTTGAACCAGGGTGTCAATCTGTAAATGGTTTACAAGAAATCATTTTGCCATTCTACTTCATTTTCTCTTTCAAATATGCCTGACTGTGGGGTTTTGTTTAAAACCACATGAGTGCTCTTGTGCTGTTTCACTTATTAGTGATGCTGCCATGTTCCCAGATGTCAGGTGAGTACAATTAATTTACTTTTGCAGATTCTGTCATAGTAATGAAAATAAGACCAAGGTTGTAATGACTGAAATTCTTCCTTATGGAAGGACAAGACAGGTGATGTGTGTCCTGTTCTGTGTCACTGGATATTTAGAGAGTACCTATATAATTCCTTTACTTTCTTTAGTGGATTGGCACTGCCATGTTTTGTTCCTGAGGCAATTCAGTTCTAAATAACATATACAGCTTTTTAAAAAGTAATTTTTGAGATGTTTTGTTTATTCACAAGAGATTGTGATGATTATGGAGCACATTGTACCCTAGAATATCAAAGTTGGCTTCAATTCGTCTACTGAAACCCCCACAGATCTGCTGAATGTACTTTGAAATTTGCTGCATTAAAACAGCCCTCAGCTTTTGTGCAAATCAACACAAATGGGTTCATAAATATGCAGTAATAACATACGGTATGATTAAATATGTGCTATATATACAGATACGCCAGCATGTGCAAACATAGTTGAATTGCTAATCCTCTCCCAAACCATCATTCTCCACACCATCTTAAACTAGTATTAGCTGGCTTAATTTGTACCTGAATACTGCAGTTCCAGAAGTATCTGAACAATGACACATATTTGTAATTTTGCATCTGTACACTACCTTGATGGATTTATAATAAAGAAATCAAAGTGTAATTCAAGTGTTTAAGAGCTCTTTTTATACACACTCTCCCATTTTCAGAGGCTCAAAGGTACTTAGACAATTCAACAAGCAGTTGAATTGTTAGATGTGGCCTGTTCCACTTGTTATTCCACGACAAAAGAAGCAGATAAAGAGTTGGTTCACATTTGGTAGTTGATATAAAGTTGTCCATGCGTGAGAGACAAAGTTTGGCACATTTTTAAAAGAAGGAATGAAGTGGCAAGCCCAGCAAGTCTGTCATTGGTGGGGAAAAAATACAAAAAACATCTAGCCAAGCCAAGAAAGCAATTGAATAGATAAACATGTCATTGTCAAAGTCTACAGTCAAGAGATGATTGCTTCATGAATGTAGATACAGAAGTTTTACATCAAGGTGCAAATCACTGGTAACATTCAAGAACAGAAAGGCCAGATTAGACTTTGTCATAATACTGTCAAATACTTGCCCAGTTTTAGTTTTGTGAATAGAACAAACTAATGAAACAATAAATTGGTACAGGAATAATGGGAAGAGAAAAGTATGAAGAAGGAAAGGAAAAGCTCATATTCTGAAGCTTTCTGCATCATCTCTCAAAAATGCTAGAGGTATTGTTGTGGCATGGGCACGTATGGTTGGCAAAGGAACCGATGTTTATTGATGATGTGACTGCTGATAACGGCATCAGGATGAATTCTGAAGTGTAAAGGCTATACTCTCTGCTCAGATTCAGCCAAACACTGCAAAACTTATTGAACTGTGCTTCACACTGCAGATGGATAGAGATCTAAAACATGCAGCAAAATGATACCCAAACATTTTTCAAGGCAAAGAAAATGGATATTTTTCTTCAATGGTTAAGTCAGCCACTGTCATTAGTCAAACTTTGGTACAAAACAACTCAGAGACAAGATAGTAATGTGACATGTCCATGTCAATTAGTTGTCACATTTGGTTCAGCTGTGCAAGGAACTACTGGAGATATGAGGTTTGGTGGAAAAATTCCTGATTTCGGTGATGTTCCGACCTTAATGCCACTGTCATGTCTGAATGTCTTTAACCAACTCTTCAGTCCAAGACAAGCATATCTATTTAATGACTCCTCCTTGGATGAGCCTGTATGTACACAAATATCTAATGCACAGACACACAGTTACACATCTGGTAACTGGAGTCCCAGCTGTGAGCCAAGCTTTTAAATGCTCCCTATAAGATCCCATTTCTTCTTCCACAAGCTTTCTTTTTATGTCAATCTTAAGCCAAAAAGTCATATAATAAAACCTATTTTATAATCTTTATGGGACACTGACATCAAACTGACGTGTTTTCTAAAAGAGACTATAGGACTATAGGAAGTAAAAATCTTTGTTGTTCATTTTTTAAAACACTGATATTGTGAGGTCCAATAAACACTTTACACTTTGTGTCACAGCAAAGTCATCAGATGGTAAATGAAAGTAATCAGACTACATTGTAGGATACTGTTTTCAAATCACTGATTTTTGAATGACAGGACCACTATCATGGCTTTCTTTTAATTCATGGCTTTACTGGGGGATTTATTCCCAATTAATGATATGGTTTGAATGTTAAAAAATAAAGTTAGAAGAACTCCAACATTTTAAAAAACATACCCAAAAAGTAATATAGTTTATAGATAGAAAAGTTTTTCTGGATGAACTTGAATGGCCTGCTACATATTTCTCATTTCTTAAGATGAACATAGTGCAAGTAAATATTTTCGGTACCACAACACAAAAAAGATCCTAGTGATGTAGTGGATTCTCAGTTCCCGTCATGAGAATGAGATGTACTCTGAAATTAACTTTCCATATTTTGGTCACTGATTCACAGACTCGCAGAAGCTGATTCCTGCCAAACAGCAGCTATCCAAATCGTTGATGCATCAGATTTGCGGGCCCATGCTGACCTACAGGAGTGGCCCATATCTGGCCCTGGTGATGTGTGCTGAGTGACAGCAGTGCCAAAGCTGGCATCCTGACAGCTCTGCTGTTGGGGGTTTGTCAGTTTTAGCGGGACGCAGATTTGATCCAGACCTGACCTCTTTGACCTCTTGACAGGATTTTTGCTCAGAGCAGCAGTGCTGACACTGACACACAAAAACACACAAACCACAAAAAGACACACACACGCTTGGCATACTGGCAAATATTTCATCATCCTGTGCAATGGGAGAGATTCAGGGTACTGTACTCTACATGAACAACAGGATTACAGTAAGGTACTGAAAGATAGCAGGTAGTGATGGATGTCTTGTTTTAATAGTATAAAGCACATGACATTTAAACTCAGGTCTGCAGAGAGACTTTAAGACTTGAAGTTTCATTTTGAATTAAATTTGTAGTGTACAGGGGCTGCAGAGCACTTCACATCACTGCATAGAGCACATCGTTTTATCTACAGTACATCCAAGCAAGCACATTCACATTGTTTCTCCCTCTTCTATGCTTCTTACATATTAATGGCTACACAGTTGAATAAGCACTTAAAATGTTAATATAAACTCAGAGTAATACTATACTTTGTGTGCATGGTTCATTTAAAGTAGATTAGCCAGACATGTCAAGTTGTCCTCCAGTCGTAGACAGTTTAAATCTTCAGCCTGAAATTTGCCAGTTGTGGAAGATAAACAATGTTCAGTAAGATAAAAGTGATTTCCAGCATATAATTTGGCTTGACAATCTTGTCTGGCTAGTGTAACTTTTTAAATAGTTGACACTTCAAAGTGTTCTTTGTGTCTTAGCTATGACTGTGTGGGAGAGGAAAGGAAGGAGGAGGAGGTGCACTGCCACTCGACAGAGTTGTCTGGGTGTGTGTGTGTGTGTAAACTAGATGTTGTTAGACTTAGGGGATGTGGCAGAAGGTTAACCTGACTAAGCTCCAAATCACAAGCTTTATACTGTACAGTGAGTTTAGGTGGCTTCCTCGTCCTTCCCTACTATCCTCAATCTCACAATCAAAACCCTAAGATGTTAAAAAACATTCTATATAACATTCTATAGTATATATCCATGTTACATATCATATTCATTTCCAGTTTGGAAACAAACAAATGATTGAGAGGCAGAAAACTTCAGATAACAATGGTTCTGTACCAACAAGATATTGTACAAGGCATAAGTAGCAGATGCTGTACCTTGATAGTTTTGGCAGCAACCATATTGGACAGATTCTTCTTGGCCACCTGAGAACTTTTGCCTGTAGGTAGGAAACTTGGCCCCTGTGAGGTTTGATAAGAAACAGAATGGTTATTAAATGTGCACATCTACCAAAAACAGGAAGATACTGGCACCAAAGAAAATCATGCATGAAAGCTGGAAAACTGTAAATGGCCACAAAAAACTAAATACAACCAAATAGACAGATAACAGCACAGTCTATGTAAATTACATTTATTTCAAACTGTCCTGGCATCAAATTAACTGTCAAGCATGAGTTGTCTTTACAAGTGTAAAACACCAGTGGCTAATGATCCTTGAGTTGTAGTGACATTTATAACACTGCTGCACTACTTATACCTAAAACGTTCTCACATCAAAACCACATCTCTGGACCGGTGGCTTCAGCGGCCCGGAGATGTGGTCTTCAATTGGAAAGTAGACTTGTGAAATAGTGTCATATCTTAAACAGAAAGTTTAAGATGCTCTTTCATCTGTGTTATAATATTTCTAATCTGATTACTGAAATACAATTCTAATAATAATTACCATTCCTAGTGCTTGGCTTTCACAGAGAATAAGTTGAACGTTCCTAACTGCTCCATGAGGGTGGCAGTGGTGGTTCAATCCTTGCACCAGCAGAGGTAAATGCTGGTGAGAAATGAATGTGATAAAGCACTGCTTGCTGCCATATTATTGTGGTCACTGTGACCAATGCCTTTAACCTCTGCCTAGTGACCAGCAAGTCAAGCTGCAGCTGTGCTGTCCACCTTCCAAGTGTGAATTTGAGTGTTTTCCATGAAATAAAAGGTTGCCTGTCAGTAAAATTACCCTAAACCTGCAGTATAAAAGTATTAAAAAAAATCAGCACCTCTGGTCCACATTGTACCTGAAGGGTCATGGTGTGATCACAGAGGAAGCTCTGGTATTTCAGAGGAATATGGATGCTCTCTTTGGGCCGGAGGTAAACCCTGGGACCCGGGGCACCCTCCTCCAAGTGGAACATATTCTCCTCCAGTGGAGTAGTAGTTTTGGTTAGCACTTTGAAGTAACGCCATTCCTCTGTGTTAGTGATGACACTGGATCAAAAGATTAAAGGGCATGAGTGAGATGAAAGCAAATTCGAATATAGTACATATTTAAAAGATCCATCCAGGATCTGAGTTGGACTTGTTACACAATCAAAAATAAAAGTCTAATCTCTCACTGTGGAACACTGCAGCATTCACAACATTTCATGATAAAATGGTGTTTAATAAAAAAAAAAAGAAGGTTGGTATTACAGGAAAGCTCTCAAAATGTGAAAGATGGGAATGGCTCTTCATCTGGATGCCCTAATAGTGGTGTCAGTGTTTTATAAACAACAATAAGATGCACCCTGTGGACAACATAGATATCTACAGAAAACTTTGTGTAACTGACACATTTTGGACAGAATAACTAACCAGTCATTCTTATAAAAAGTTACAATATAAAATCCAAGATTCAAGAGCTTTATCTGCCGTTTGCAGATGTGTGCATATGTATATATAAATATTTTCTCTGCTGTTTTTATGACTCATTGCAGTTTCTTTCTCTCAGCTGGTGTGGTGTTGCTGAACCACAGTGATGTCATTTGTGAGAATGCACTCATCAAGTCCTCTGTAGGCCAGGGTGAGGGGCTGATGTCTGAGACCAGCCTTCTTCAGCAGCCTCAAAAAATAGAGCTGCTTCTGTGGCTGTCCTACTACTTTTAGAGTGTTCGTGGTCCAGCTCAGGTGTTTTGGAAATGTGCAGGCAGAGGAATTTTTGACAATCAGTCTGCTCGACCTCAGTCCCCTTGACGGTGAGAGGCCACAGAGGGGGGGCTCTCCTCCTGAAGTCCAGGACCAGTTCTTTGGTCTTTTCTATGTTGAGAACCAAGTCATTGTCCTCTCAATAGTTAACAATGTTGTTGTTATCAGTGGAGACATACTCGTGTGTGCACAGGAAAAAAAGGTTGGGGCTCAGGAAAGGAAACCAAAATAAATGTGTGAAGTCTATAGATTCTTAAAATGATGACTTCTTAAACTGAATGGATGAGGGCGGCACATTGGTGTGGTGGTTAGCACTGTCGCCTCACAGCAAGAAGGACCAGGGTTCAAATCCACCGATTGTCTGGGTGACTTTCTGTGCAGAGTTTATATGTTCTCCCCGTGTCTGTATGGGTGACTCTAAATTGCCCAGAGTTTTGAATGGTTGTCTGTCTCTATATGTCAGCTCTGTGATGGAGTGGTGACCTCTCTAGGGTGTACCCTGCCTCTCACCCAATGACAGCTGGGATTGGCTCCAGCCCTACGCCACCCTTAAGAGGAAAAGCAGTTAGGATGATGGATGGATGGATGACTTGAATGAGAAGGTTTTGAAAGAAACGATGCTCAAAATGCAGCAGAAGCTGACCCCAAGAGCACTAGTTACTACACTTCCCATTATCAAACTTGATTTCTATTTTTTGATAGATAAACGCGCATGCTTGTAAACTCTCCACCCCCAGTTTGTAACACAGGCTTTCTGTTATAAATGTGTTGTCTCTAAGCCCAAGATTAGAGATTATCCCGATGACACCATCAGGGTTATTTTATCAGAGTAGACAAAGTTGACAAAGTGTATGGAGTTTTCTTAAAAACATTGCATTTAGCAGTACTCACCATAAGGTGAGGTGTAACAAACATGCTGCATGTACTTTCTTCCTCATTAATGACATTAAACATCTCTATTCTTTATTATTGATATCGATCAAATATACTGTTATAACATGTTTGGCCATGTCACCCAGCTCTACTTACACTCTATCTATTTCTTCAACATCTTCTTCAACACCAGAGAGCTGAGCTTACTCTATCTGACATAGCAATCACAAGTAACTAAAGAAAAGTTCTCCCACTCAGTAAGTCAGCTTTATCAAAGCACTTTCAAGTTTCATAACAAAGATTACAACATGCTAAACTGGATGTTACACTCTGGTGCAGCTTTATCCACTACATAACTCCAAAACAGCTGAAGTGATTGTCATTCCAGCTGCACAGTAGTCTGATATTATAAAGTAGAGAGAATGAATAACCTTTATCTTTTACTTGTGACAATGGCAAACCACAGAAAATATTGTTTACATTCTAGATGTCATCTTTCCAAGATGTCCCACAATGCATCTAAAACAATACTGACCTTGCATTCTACAAATGGAAGAATGGTCAACAACTGAAGTCAGCTAAATGCAATGGTGGACTAGGCAACACAATGCTTTCTTTTGAATTACAAACTTTCATACATGTGAACAGAAATCAGCAAAAGCCACTCTCCAAACCCATACAAATGGATTTTTTAAGGGAGAAAGTAACAGGAATAGATAACAGGATGGTTTTGTCTCCACTATTTCCTCTTCCTTTCAATGCAAAATTTCATGCACAAATATATAAAGAGAAGTACTTCAAAGTTCCCAACCGAATGGCATGGAAAAGTGGAACTTTTCTCAACAGGAGAGTGAGAGTTTATGAATTTTTCAAGGCCCCACCTCACTAACATTAGGATGAGATGCAAGAGTCAGTTCCATGAAATTTATTTGTAGATTCCCACCTGTGCACTTAGAATAAAACCCTTTGCCTGTGGCTTATCATGACAACAAAGAGTGCCTGTGCATGGGTGTTTCACCAGGGCCTCCATTAAAAACCATACTGACTCTTTTTTTTTTTTTTAAAGGAAATAGAACAGAAAACAGAGTTTAGAAAGTACAGAGAGGAAGGCAGATAATGAGATGGAGAAATGAGAGAAAGGAGCTGCATGGACAGCAACAGAGGAGCTGTACAGTCTGCTCTCTCTCGACTAGCCAGCAGCCATTGCTCACACTGGGCACTGTGAGGCCAAGTGTAAAAAGCAGTCATGCAAAATGGATCGCAACAGGTAGCAAACGTGTCCTCCACGTCACAAGAAGCCTCTGGGCTCTAAACTCTGCAGACATCAAAGAGACAGCTAGCCTAGCCTCTCTGTAAGTACTTTCTCTTCAAAGCCTAATGCTGAATTTCATGTTGTGGGTCAGGCTATTTTCTATTTGTTTCTGTTGAACAAAGAGCTAACCCTGGGCCTTGTTTATGTTCTTGAGAACGTGCTTTGTCAAAAATTGGTTGAAATATTGACAAGGAAGCAACAGTAGCAGCAACAGAGTAGCCTTGGCACACTGATGAAGCTGCAGTTCACACAGTCCAGAATAACAGAGGTACAGGGGTCAGTTTTGTTGTTTGTGTACATATTGTCTGCCCCCTCAAATGCTTGCCAGTGTAAAAATATTTAATGCTTTTAACAGTATATAGTGTGTTTCCTGCTAGGGTGAGGTAACTAAAGAGACCTAAGGATTACCAGCGTAACAGTTTTATAACAAGCTGTGTTGTTATAAAACTGTTACAGATGAAGAGCTGGAGAGCTACTGTGGGATCTAGGCCAAAACATCGTTTAACATACTGATCTTTCAAAAGAATGTGTATTATTGATAACTGCCTCGTTAAAGTGCAGCTCATAGTCATCATCATCTATTTACTGTATCTCAACAGATGTAACATGTATATTGTAGATGAGGGCTGAACATTTTGAATTCAGATCTAGGGATTTCTCAGGAATTCTCCACAAAATCAACCTCCTTTTTCCATAAAAGATTCCAGCGCCAGCCTTTGTGTTTTAGTGCTTTTGTGCCTGTGTGCATCTGTGTGTTGGCGTACTAAAGACTATTGTGTGTACTGGATAAAAGTCTGCTTCAAACCTTAGCATCACTACAATAACTGTCATTGCTAAAAACTGAAGTCCAACCTTGAAATGCATTATTGTGGTACTATAACTATCAATCTTGTTGTTCCAGTCATTTCAACAACTACTTGTCATACTATGTAATGCAATGGCAGCTTACAGTGCTGCTTAGTGACAAATTATTCTTTAGAATAGGTCTGACAGAAGAAGAAAATCTGTAAAAGAAAATTATCGAGGGTATTCAGCAAGAGGATTAATCACACATGCCAGCTTCCTTCCACAATTCAGAACAAAGAGCAAAAAAGTTAAGTAAGGAAGCAGCCATTTTTCTAATTGCAGAAAAACATTCTATGCTGATACAGACCTAGATAAAAATGACTTTATGTAATTCTTCCTTCCTTCAAGTCTCATCTCTTCTATGGAGACCATACTCATATTATACATAGCAGCAACTCGCATGGCAGTACTGCAGAACTACAATAAAATACCAGTGTCATAAAATTTAAGTGTTGTGTGCTTAGTGAACTGTCTCAATCTATCTGAGTTAGTTGAATTTGATTCTTAAAACCCACAGTGCTGCAATAGAAACACATCAAATGCAGAAGCTTCATGGTTAATTGAAACATTTCTGGCTCTTGTTAAAGGTGGCAGACGGTTTGGTGTAAAGTGTCACACTGCCTTATCAGGAAATAAATAAATAAATAAACTAACAGGGCGCTAAGCTGATGAGAGGACAGATGTGGAGATTGATGACTTTAAATTAGACCTAGTAGGCCTGTTGGCTGGGCTAATGCCATAATGATTCATCCACAGCGGACTCCAGCCTTTGTTGATCAACGTGATATATGTTAATCCAAAACTGAGGCATGAGCAGAATTCCTACTAAAAGACTCAGTGTGAAGGGATTAGCAACAAAGCTAACTGAAGAAACAAACACGGCATGGATATCAATAATGATACAGGAAACATCTGCCTTAATGGCTGTTATGTGTGAATTTAAAGGGGTATTTATCATCTAACTAGCATTACGTCTACATCTGTGTCAAGAACAAGTGTTTGTGTTGCTGAGGAGGCTAGAATATTCTTTGTTCACAGACTTACAGTTTGTGTGTGAAAAATAAAGTGAAATGTTCTAACATAATCTAGGTAGTTGCTAACAGTCCTGAAAAATTCAGTATTGATCTTATTTATTCATGAAGACAAGTGGCTGTTTGGAAAAGTGGCTGCTATTATTACTGAAAAACAAATAATTTATCCTGTTTCTTCATAAATAAAAACACAAACACTATACAAACAATATCTGTCAAAACAGTTTAAGTTCAAACCCTAATAAAGGCAAACATGCAAACACACAGATAAGTTCACACCTACATGCATCATTTAAAAAACTGAGCAGAATATAAATCAGACTCCCACAACCTGAAAATAAGAAACAATAAATATATATAAATATAGAAAAATATTCAAATTACTTACTTTCATCTTGACTGTTTGGTATTTGTGTATTTGGGTGGTGTAAAACTAAAACTTTGAAATAATTTTCATAAATTATTTTGTCTTGCATCTGTTGTCTTGCATATGAGAAGCGCTCCATAATTAACTTAAGCTTCACTGATCCTTCCTGCAAATTTCCCCCACCTGGTACCATTTAGAACCAACTTTGTTCTGATATGATTTACTGTCTTTGTTTGCACTGTACTGTGAGAACCACAAGGGTTATAGCTTCATAACTAGACAATTACAGCAGGAATTGTAATCGTGTGCCCCTACTCTGGAAGTGTCCAGACACCGGATGTGAGTGCCTGATGTCGTATGTGTAAGGCAGCGATGTGGCTGCTGCTGTGAGTAGTTTAGGTATCTGTGAGTAGCTTATCTTAAAGGATGTGTGCTTTTCCCCATTTAGGATCTGGTTAAGGGTGAAGGGGTGGAGCAGGTGGGTGGAAAAGCACAATAGTCTGAATACCTGTGACAGACATCTTCGTCTAAGAAGAAGAAACTATCTAAGGCCTTAAATAGCACGGTGACATAATTTAACATATAACAAATCTGGAATAAGTATGAAGGATTTTTTAGTGTGCCTCTGTGAAACACAAGCTTTCCTAAAACAAAAATATTAAACCTAATGCCATTTTCAATCTGATTGATGTTTTTAAAAAAAAGCAAACTAACACACTAAAACAACTAGAGTAAATTTGGGTCTTTAATTTTAAATCCACAGTGTTAGAAAACACAGGAGACAAATGCAGATATTTAGTTATTTCACACAATGGCAAAGCTGCTTTAAACTGCATTAAACTAGCTCATTTAGTTTTAACTGTCCATGTCTGAAAAACTTTTATTAATTTATCACAAGAGTATTTTTGCATTTCACCGCAGAAAGAACACAGATCTCAATAATAAAAGTAATGGCATTTTAATTCCATCTATCTGCTTCGGTTTCAGGATCCTGGTATTGCACATGTTGGCTCACTGTCACGCTTGTATACAACAGAGGCAGAGTCATCTTTCATGTTTGTGAGAAAAAGGGATATTTTTCTTGCATTAACATCATGCTAAGTGGCATATGTGCAGCTAACTGGCAGCAGCTAAAGAGGACAGTATTATTGAAACAGTGTCCAGTATAATATAAAAGAATGCAAAGGTGACAAGGACAAAAGCAATTAAAGTGTGACAGCTTACTTATAGTAATGTAAAGGAATGAGTCAGCATCATGAATAAGTAGTCCATGAGTATGACCTGATGTTTCACAGAACCCGTTTTCCTTTTGTTTTAGAGGCAGCCTTGGTTTGAGGTGGCCCCCTAGAAAAGGACCTACCAGCTGATCAGTAGTAAATTAACTCAATATACTTACAAGGGTGTAGAAGGCTAGCTTGTTTCTTCTTCCTCTAGTGTTAATGATGGATTGTATCCAGAATAATGTTTCTTTACTACCCTGCTACTACTGTTTATTTATTTTTTTATCCACACTGTGTGATAGGCAGCCCTTGATGCCAAGATGGGAAGTGAAAAGTTTGGATTAGACTGGTGGTGTTGGGGTGAGAGGGGTGGTGGAAGCAAAGTGTGGGCATGTAGCATCATTTCCTAAAGCTGGATGAAAATAAGTTCTAAGAACGATGTCTAGAGCTACACCATCACCTTTGGAAACACATTCTTAAAGTGTGAACACAGTTTCACAGTGGTGCGTGGCTTGTTACGTTCTGATAATGGAAAACACATACAGTGCACATGCTCACAGTTGGTGTGTTAGACTAGGGACACACCTATAAACTTGTAAAATCTACCCAATTTAAAGATGAAACACATGACTTACAAACACAACGGTTTCTCAGATTCCCTCTTTGTCAGTGGGAAATATGATAACACCAAACCATCAGTTAAGGGTGGGGTTCCCACCTGAATGTCACTGGCTGTTTTCAGAGTCTTACCTGAGCTCAGGGTCATCACTGTGGATGGTGACAGTCTGAGGTATATTAAATGGGTTTTTAAGGACAAACTCCATGTACTCAGCAGAGCCCAGGCTGACGTAGAGTAGGTGCTGGGTGGTGATGGCCTGGCTCAGCATGCTGGCAATGCCCTCTGCCTTGCTGCACTGTTCACTGGGTTTGATATGGTGAAGGTCTCTGGCCAACTGGGCTTCCTTAGTCCGATCCTAACATCCAAGAACAATGGCAAAGGCTGAAAATGAAGTTCCAGGCAACACAAAATCCTAACATTTTGTAATAGGTGCATTTGACCACATTAGTCCTATAACTGTCCATTGTTAAAATGCCTCACATTTTACAAAGCAATTTACTGTCAATTGTAATGGAAACAATGAAAATTATAACCAACATTTCAGCTGTATTCCCTCACTCTCAGTGTTATCTTCTTTGCTTTAGATAAACTGGGTAGAATGATGGAAACAACCTTCTAACTTCTTTGAACCAAAACTTTATCCATGACATTTCAGTTACTACAGTTACTCTTCACAATCAGTACATAGAAAAATGATTTAGTTGGAATTTATTATTTTTTAACAGTTAAGCTTAATGTAACACATTTTACTTCACAGTTCAGTTTTGTGAATATGAAATTTGTTTTTAAAAAGCTTTTACACAGCTATATTTTGTCAGCAGGATTCCACAAAGCAAAGCTTTCCATCAACCTTGGAATACTGACACCAGGTATTGGGTAAGGGATTCAGTATTATACACAATGTTTTCTCATATTTTCAGATGAATTTGTGCAACTCTGTTCCAAAGCAGATGGTAGAATCAAAAAGGTCAGTGTGTTTATTTTAATAAAGTTTAAAGTACAGTTACAAACATGCCGTCAGAGATTAACTTTGTATTTAATAATTTGCTGGACTCAAGTCCTGTTGATATTATAAACAGTAATATGAACTTCAAGATGCCAGAAATTCTGGCTTGTTCATTTTTAAAATAAATTAAACATCTCTAATTGAGTTTAAAAATCAAGGTTATAAAGCCAAATGTGTGAGCAAATAAAATACTGAGGAAGTGTAGCTCATTGAAATTATGCTGGAGATAAAACTGGTTCAAATTAAGTCGTGTCCAATCCAAATTGAATTGCAAAGCACCTCTAAAAATCTTTTTTCCTCTGAGAGCAGGACTTATTTTCCATAGGGTAGACTGTTCTGGGGTTGCGAAGCAACTAAAACACAGGTCTTACCAGAGGAAATATAATGCACCACAGCCAAAAGCATGTGCACCCATGGGTGAAAGTACAAGATGTGCCTTTGGGCAGAAGAACAATTAACACCTTCCTGTACAGTCACTAAAACACCGAGGGTTGAAGGCCACATCTCGTGAGAATTGTAACACCGGCAGGCTGACTGGGAGACAGCTAACGCCTCCGTGAGTGCTCTCTTATGACATGTTACAGAGCAAAAATGAAAGCTGTTGCTCTGTTGTCTGTTTTAGACTTAAGTGAAGAAGACACAAACAGACACACTATTGTGGCTCAGCTTTAGAGATAAGCAGCTATTTTTGGATCCCCATTGGCTCAAGTGAAAAGATTGACCTCACCATGATCTTAGCTGCTTTAGCATCTTCCTTGCCCTCCCGCTGATGCACAGCAGCCATACAGTTGAGCTTGCGGCGCTCGCTGTCTGGCTCGTTTAGGTTGTGCCCCCCCGGCATGAAGTCAGCTCTGATCCCGCGTTTGAACAATGGCACACGATCCCCATCTATCTCCAGCCTGTGTGCTTGTGCAGCGTTCCTCGCTGTGAAGAAGAAACAGGCAGCAATCATGAATATATTTACTAAACAGAGTGGAATCTAATCTCTTTGCCATTTTGACCATATGTTCTAAAAACTCTCCAAATGTCCAAGGGAGAGAGGCGCTGACAGATTAAAGTATTGTTGGAGCACACGAAACAACAGCTTGTACAGAGTCAACGGTCCAGTCAAACAACTGGCATCACTACAACTGGGCCAAAGCCCCACTGCTGGGAAAACAGACTAGCTCTCTCCTCCCAAATTATCTTTCACCTCCATGGCTATCTATCCACTGCAAGCACTAAAATAGCTAATTAAAACACATGATTCATCTACTACTCACCAAATAATCCATCCTTATTTGAACTGGATCATGCAAATTACCCATGTTTTTTAAAAGCTCTGACAAGAAAATTTGCCTAAGCCTGCACTTCAAACAACAATCAGACATTAACAAACTTAAAACCCAGAATCCAAAATCACATGTTTAATATCTTCCTCCGCTCTGTTAGTAGCCATGTGATGGTGTGTTTTTTTCAGGACGTGGGAAGATAAACCCAGACTGGATAAAAGTGGCCACAAATCGTTGACATAAATGAGCAGCATAGTACAGAGATATAATAAGTTACTGGTATGTCAGTGAATTTAGGATGAGAGAAACTGACAAATCAAAATTATTGAATTATAAATGTTATGAATCTTTTACCAACCTAGATTTATTCTTCATCTATGGCTTGGAAAAACACATTTTTACCACTGGGCAGTCACAATAACAGACCTGTTATCGCTGCGATCGATAACATTTAACATTTGAGAAGTTGAGAAGCTGTTTTATGTTAAATGGAGAGGTATACCTGCAACTTTCAATAAATATCAGCTTCATAAACACACAAAGGTGGCCATGAAACGGTGCAACAAACAAACAAACAAACAATGAAGATGGGACAAAAAGAAATAAATTTATTAATTTTAGTACTTATACTGCATTTAGGGAAGAAACACACGTGATTTCCATACAAGTTGTGATCTTTTCTAAAATGCAATAAAAATGTATCTCAAAATTAATCATCAAATCATCAAAGTCCAAAGTTTTCTTTGTACTTGTCAGATGCATGCAAATTAATAAATCAAATGGTATTTTTTTAAATTGAACTTAAGAAAAAATCTCAACTTCTCTGGGGTTGGTATATAACACACAAGCAGATAATAGTGAGCACGCCAGAAGCATGATTGAGATAATTGTGATTGTGTGATACAAATACTAATGGACATACTGTATTTAATTTCTTGTGTTTATCAGCTTTTCAATCATCCCTTAAAACTTTTGCGTATAAAACGGCGTTGTAACTCAGTTTTGCTTTTCTCTGGAATATGTGCAATCTTTCTGTGTTCTTTCTATTTGCTTGTTTTTTGTAGTGTGTTTCTTATCAGAGGTGTCCCTATTTGTGCTTTATGCTTACTGGAAGTATTATTTTATAAATATAATGTATGTATTGTTATTTTTCTTCATTTGCTTGTGTTTTGTTGTTGAGTGTGAGTTTTCTTTAGCTGTAGTGAGTTGAGTCCACTATCTTTAACTAACCATACTAAAATTAAACAGGACAAACCTATCATAAATATGTGAAGAAAAATATATTTATACAAATATTTATGACATTGTTATTGATGTGATTTATACATACTGTAAATTTTAAAACATGTGATGCAGTAATGCAGGAGTGTGTTTCTAAATCTTGTTATTTCACATGAACTCTTGGCAACTACACCACAGAGGAGTGTGACAATGGACACACATGCACACATGTCTGCTATGTTCAGCCTAGTCTACTGTTTTGGCTCGACTCTACTGAAAGTAACTAGGCTCATTATATGTTTAAATGGCCCAAAGAAGTGAAGAGGAGAGAGTAAAAATTTCAGTGTGTAAGAGACACAGAGCAGCGGAGAGGTCGTAGTGGGGAGAAAGGATAAGATTGGTAAGAAACAAAGCCAATGGTGAACAGACCATGTTTGCACAGCGATGAGACCTGTGAATCAAACTTGTTTTATGCAGCACATGCTTACAAATGCAAAAGTGTTTATCAATATAGTATGTTATTATGTAGTGTGCTGTGAACAAATGTTTGTAAAAATATGCAGCATTTCTGAGTGACTGTACGTTCTCCTCCTTGTGATGTAATTCCAGACCTGCCAAGCCTACTTAAATCATTATTCTAAGCAATCATCTGCTTCATTTCAACTGTTCTTTCTTACCTGATACCTCTTCCTGTGTGTGTTTTAAGTCATAGTCTACATTTGAGGACAAATTTAGGACTACACACCAGCTGACTAGAGACAGCTTGTCTAACTGAGGAAAAAATTGGTTTCGCCAGTGTGCGCGTGACTCGGCTTGGACTGTCCATGCACACCCACACACACAAAATACAAACAGGACTGTAGCCACCAGAGATGCGTCTGCAAGCTCAATTAGGCTGAAAATTGAGTGGCTCAGTAGTGCAGCCAACAGACAGAATGTGAAATGGATCTGGTTGAGCTGATCAAGGAAGGAGCATGGTCACCGCCCAAATGAAAGGCAATAATTACTCTGTGGCATAGAACATACACAAACACATTTGCTTAGACGTTCACTTAAGGTGAGTGGAGAAAAACATAAACTGCACAATTAATGAAAGCAAAGTTAATTAATATGTTCAAACACAAACACAGACAGAAATCAGTGGGCTGTGGATTAAAGTACTTGCCATTGAGTTGCAGAATGTTTCTAGAGGACAGACTTCCTCCTCTAAAGCAACTGGTGACTTCACGAGGTATGACGACGTGAGAAGGAGATGGCATCACGTCTGCTGCCCTCCTCCTGCTAGGATCTACTCGGCACCCTGTAGGAGAGAGATGCAGTGTTTAGTTTGATATACTTTAGCTGATATTATTTATATGTGAAGCACCTCTTACAACTAGCTAAACTCAAATATTATTTACTTTTGAAGAGTTTGCATTATGGCTTTTTTGACACATTTTTTAGAAAGTGTATATTTAGTTGTGTTTTTTTTGTTAGATTTCTCTAAAACTATGTTCCTATCAAGCCAGATCCCCCTCCAACGGCTCTTTTGGAAACTACTTAGATAAAATCTGCACTATTCATGACATCCTACTCCTGTTGGCTGTAGGTATGACCCCCAAGCTCACCCCAAGGTAATCGGAATACCACCTAATAAATAATTCTCAAATTCTCTTATGCTGCATCTTTACCTTGAGTAGGTCTGCAGCTAGATTGTAGTGTAAACAGTATATAGCAAACTATGATTTGAAATCTGATCCTGAATGGGATTGCAGCAAAAACTGTGAGTTGAAATTTCAGGGTTTAAGATTTCTGAGTTGATTTCAACTTTCAAAGAGTAATTTTAACACATTCAGAGTAAAATGTTCAGTGTTGGAGTTAATCTGGTAGATCTGATCAAACAAGTATTAATTCAACTCCTTAGAGATGTAATTAGACTTCAGTTCCTCAGTTGGACATGTGAGCACCATCACTAGTGCCAGTGTCGCTGTAGTGTCTAAATGTTTAATTATTTTGGAAATGTTAATTTAACTCTGGAGAGTGTGGAGCTATATAAACCATTAAAAATACTGACATCAACTCTGTGAGTAAATGTAATACTGGACTTGTTGCTGTGATGGAGAAAAACCTGCTTCAAGAACAGTAAGAATTAAATTCAAATTCTATGTTATGATTATGCTAACTTAACTTACTGTATGTTAACAACAGAGTTGAAAATTATTTCACCTACAAGTTTATACCTCAAATATTTAGAAACAGACATGACAAAACTAAGTCAACATTAGATTGTTGCATTTTATTGTTTTCTTTTGGCCTCTGCATTACATCCACCTGTTATTTTCTTTTTTCAGACAACTGAAATCTGAGAGGACCCCATTCCTCCCTGTCCAAATTATCCAGGACAGTCCTGGATGACCGAGGAGGATACACAAACAACGCTATTAAACAGAGAAACACCCTTTGCTTGCAGGTGGAAAGTGTAAAACTAAAGAAGTTATTCTTTCAGCACTCCAAGGGAAAGGAAAGACAGACACGGAAATTCCAAACTCTACAAACAAGGCTCAGCAACCCAGACAGACCAGCTGAACTTACATGTTTTTTGAGATAACCATGACCTGGATGACTGAGAATCTTCACAGATATAAAGAAGTTATTATTTGCTTCAAGATGTTCCACATCAGCTTCTGGAGGTCTAGAACTGAAGCTTTAATGGATTAAGCACCACATCTGGATACTAAATGTGCTACAGTTCTATAGTTACATACATACTGTATGTGTAAACTCCAGCAGTGTCTCGAGATTTGGGTGTTTGCCACTTCTGAAATAAAAGCGATCTGAAGCCAAATCTGGGCACTTTCGCCAAAGTTAAAATTAATTAATTAAAAAAAAATGTAGGCCAAAATTTCAATGCCAAAATGAACACAGTCATCTGGACTGGCTAAAAAAATTGAGAGGTTTGATTCCTGGTTCTTCATGGCCACATGTCAACGTGTACTTGGACAAGACAACAAAACCCTGTTGCAGCACCATTGTGTATGTGCATCTGTCCAAAATACACATTTGATTGATCCTTCATACTATTACTACTGTCAGGCACTTTGCATCATTGTTTGAAAGACCTAGTTAACAATTAGAAGTATACTGCAAAATCAGTTGGCCTTATGGTCTGATGGTGTTCAGCCTTAAATAGCAAAATCATAATTTCTGTGCTTTTAAAGGCAAGCGTATAAGTAAGCACTCTAGGGTGCACTTGTACTAAGACAGTAAATGATTGCTGATATTAGGTTTTCTCCTAACATAAATTCATCCTGTACAGTGCCACTGCAGTAAGGCTTCCTTACACTTTTGAACAGCTCTTTAAATACAAAACGCCTGATAATGAAAGTGTGACAGATAATTGCTCACAACCATAGCACAAACCTGCAGTCATCTTACCAAGAGCATTTTCAAATACCAGAGGTCAAAAGACTTAGTTTGTGCAATTTACAGGTATACTCAGGACACCCCTTAAAATCTGTTAGATATAATTTACAACAGTTGACTGAGGAAGTAATTAAAACTAAAGTTTACAGCTCTTTGAATTACAATGCACTTTGACACAATTCTCCCATTACTCCAGCCTCCAGTTTTCCAGCCTTTGCAACATTACAACATACCCATCTGAGGTGGTTAATTGTAGTGTAAGATGTTTTAGCATTTTCTGAGAGGCTCTGGTCTACTTGATCAAGGATGCTATCGTATGAAATATGGTGAGTGCAGCAATTATGTGGCTTTACCACCCGGAACCGACACCTCAATGAGCTTGTAGGAGTTTAAGAAGGGGAGCCAAAAGTACCCTCCAAATCTTTTAGAGGCAAACTCCATCAACAAACTGATAATGGGCAGAAGCTAAATGAGTAATGGGGTTGCTGGTATTGTCATGCAAACAGACACAGACAGCACAGTTCTGCAGATTAATGGGTGAGGTATTTGCCGTCCCAATGCGTTCCCCTTATCATCCATCACCCTTCCCTGGCCACATGACTCAGCCGAATGTATTTGTTTAAGTTATATTTCCCAAATACTACTATAAAGACATTACTTCTGCTGTCGCATAAACATCTCCAATCAATAACAAAGCCATAGAGATCTCATTCCCAATGCCTCATTATGAGCCTTTCAGTCTGCTTTCTTTTGTGTTGAGAAATGCTTTGATGATGGATAGAGTTATACAATAAGCCTGCAAGGACGCGATAAGATGAACACCCAGTGCTATGTGCCCATAATAAAACAAATGGACTGATGATGAACCCAATTATGTCCATCTGATTTAATCAATTAATCATTTTAATTAATCGCCTATCAGTGGAATCATCATTAGGCACATTAGATAATACCTACTTTAGTGCTAATCCAGGTTGACATGGATGACTTGCTCTTGGCTACATTATCCATTCCTAACTGCTGAATTACACTAGCAGATTAAGACGAAGCTGATGATCCTCATCACTGAAATGTAAGCTGATACGTCAGGTTTGCCGAGCACAGGGTTTGCAGCTCTGTGTTGTCTGTGCGGAGGAGAGTAATTGTGAACAAAACGCCACAGGGCTGAACTCTATCAAATTTATTGACTACCTCTCGCTGTTGCATGACAATAACCCTACTTGGCAGTACCCCACCTGCCCACCCTCTTTCCTCTGCTGGCATTTTTTGAGGTTAAGGACACAACAAACCGCTGATTTACTTGCCCCCAGAACAAATGGGAGTAAGCACCAAGGGGTTTCAAACTAGTCTGCAATATTCGATTTCTTCCGCTTCCCTGTTCCAGGCCACTGACCTTTCAGAATAAGCAGATTCCCTCTCACCTCAGGGCTAAAAGTAAGGTTGATAAAGTCTGACCTTAATGTGCCAACAGCAGGAGCTTTTAATGAGTGAGACATACTATACAGTATGTGCTCCCCTTAGGGAAGTCACCTAGCTAAACTAATTGTAAAGTAAATTTCACTGATATTTTGTTCCACTTGTGGCAGCTTCAGGCAGGATTCTCCTTACTCTTGCTTGCTGTAGCAGCCACTCTCTACAAGGCTTATCAGGCTGCTGCAGATGAGAAGCACGGTGAGGTCTGGAGAAGGTTCTAATCTGTCTTCTCTACAGTGCTGAAGCAGATACATGCTTTCTGTTTGTGTGTGTGTTTCTGGGAGAGTGTGTGGGACTGCAAGAGAAATTGAGACCCCGAGAGAAAGGACACAGTCACAACTCAGTCTCAGTCAGCAAAATTATTTCATATCAATAGGCTTTCCTTTCTGTCACATATGGGCCATTTTACTGTTGGCAAATATTACCAACATTCTTCCAACTGGAAATTAGAAGGCACTCACTGTCCTACTTTTTGGCAATGTAGCTAATATTACATTTTTATAAACCAATACTGAAGCCATTTGTGTGTGATGTCCCATCAAACAAAATATGTACAAATTCATTGCATTAAAGCTGCCCTAATCAATATTTTTATATTAGCAATGGATCAAACTCATGTGTGTGATTTTGTGGAAAGGGGTCATTTGATGAACCGACAGAATTATCAAGTTAAATGATCAGTTCTACAAAGCTTTGCTGTTTATTCCTGGTTTTGGTTTTCTGATCCAAAATGTCTGCTCTCATTAACCTTTTTCTAGAGATCACAGGCAACTCTTTTCAGTGACAAAGACATGTTAAAATGGCTATATTTCTTTGTGCTTACTAAAAAAACGGTTTGTTTGTGATTTGTTCCCTTAGGAGCATGAGATTACAAGATATCTTGGCTGCAAAGCTGACATATTGTCTCAAGGGTAGTGTCAGAAGACAGCTCCTGGGTTGTCCAAATATTTTCAACTCGCACAGCCTTGTCTTTGCCAGAATTTGTGCAACCCAGAGCAAATATGCTTTAGTTTGGATTCAGTTGTGTCTCTGCATTAATGGTATGTGCTTTATTTGACATTTGCTGTCTGAACACGATGAACCATGAAACTTTTGCCTGATCTGACCTAATGGTGCCGTTAGGTGAATAGTTGAGAGTTGTCATCAAAACCATTAACAATTATCCTTCAGGGACCTTGCACATCTGTATCTGTAAATGTTACGGCAGTTTGGGAAGTAAATGTCAACATGCACAAATAGGGCTGGGCGATATATCGATATTTTAAAATTATCGATATAATTCTAAATAAGATAGAAAATGAGACAATATCGTAAAACTTGATAGAGCTCTTTTGCCTCTTTCCTGTTTTGTTGTACGACAACTCAAAGACAGCCGCGCCTGCTGTGCTCCCCCTCTGAACACAACTCACAGCCCGCTCCTTCACACCGCTTCAAGAAAACAGCGGAGAAGGAGGAAAGCAGGAGGGGCGGTGAGGAGGAGAGGAGCTGGTTGGTATATGTAGAGGCAGTGGCTCAATCATCTGGAGGTAGTTCGGATTCCAAGCATCAGAATAATGTGTTTTGTAGAGAATGCAGAAAACAGGTTCCAATGAAAGCTTCGAGCACTTCAAATCTTTTTCTCCATTTACAACAGAGCCATGAGACGCAGTACGAACAGTGTGTTAAACGCATGCTGCCACCGCGGCCGTGAAGCCGCCTCAACCCCCTGCCCCGAAACAAACCGCGCCACAAAACTTACTCGTGAAAAAGCGAGAAGTGGAACATTACCAAAGCAGTAGCTTATCATATGGCTAAAGACATGGTCGCTACATTAACAGTGGAACAAGACGGCTTTATATGGTGCATAAAAGGGCACTTTCTTTTTTTAAAAACTCTTAATTGATTAATCAGCAATGCAGCTTTTTTTTTTACAAAACCTATTTCATATGTGCCAAATTTGTCTGAACTGCCAATAGTTTGTCATACATTCATTCAATAACTATGACATTTAGAACATGTAAATTTGTCCCATAGTTGTCTTTTTATAATTACTTTATGGGATCAAAAAATATCGAGATATATATCGTATATTGCCATTCAGCTTAAAAATATCGAGATATGAGTTTTGGTCCATATCGCCCAGCCCTATGCACAAACTTAGTTTGGATCACAGACATAGAGACTGACCTCAGCATCCTCAGGTCCCACTGCTAGAAGGATAAGAAATATTCAGGATGTGTGTGAGCATACACAAAACCACTGAAAGCATCAATGTTTGAAGTTCAGTACAGTATATAACCCTCTGTCCTAAGTTTTTTTAACTCGTTCTACAGCTTCACAGCCTCAAATCTGTAAAAATCACTTGTATTTTCTTGTTTGTTCCATAATTCACTGTTTACGTCACCCATAGTTTACATTCTATCCATCTGTTATCTATCTATGTTGTGAGAGCTTGTCTGTTTGTTTTAGAGACAATACACATTAATCACCATTAACAAGACATTAATCAGTCCACGGTATCAGTCTTTGAAAAAGCTTTGGGCTGTACATCATAATGACATCATGAATTACAAGGATTATTCATTGTCTTCTACTTTTTCTGTCTTTGGGACAAAGTATCATCAGCTTCCAAATACTAAGCAGTTTTTAACTGTGTTAAGGTTAAACATTTCTCTTCAATGTCCCTCTTTGCCCATCCACGCCTTCACTTTCCTCTCATAAATTGTGGATTTAGCAGATGAAATCAATAAAGCATTTTTCATCAGTACAGCAATAAAGTCATATCAGTTGATCAGGACGAGCAGGCGGTTGTGATGTTTTATACATTTCTCATCTGCTCTGCAAGTGCTGTTTTCTCTCCTCAAAACTTCCTACAACAGGAAAACACCTTAATGTTCAAGCCATGATTTCATGGCTTTCTATTATTACGATTAAACCACTTTCTTTTGTCCTTTATGTTGCTATTAATAAAAGCTGCTTTTTGGAATGATTGAATAGGCCTGACAGCATATATCATTACCATTTAATTAATTACTTGTCAATCCCACCTTGTGATAATTAAAAAGGATATCATTGGGTGTTTCACTCTTTTTCATTTGGAAATGACAGTCTGCAACTCACTTATTCCAATAAAGCCTAATTCTGATGAACTCCCAACAGGGTGAAGTAAAGACATGATTAATAGCATGCATGACTGAAACACATAAAATTAGAAAATGGAAAGAGTACAGTATGTAGTCAGGACTCCATTGGTTGTGAATTATAATGGCATCGAGGGGCACTGAAATACACATGGTTATATGAACTAAATATATCATTATATAGCTAATAAATGTTTCATACTCTTTTAAGGCAACATAGTAAATAAAAAAATATTGCAAACAAAAGTAGTTATACACACATCACGTAGGTTCAAGGCTGTTTGAAATGCCATCAGTGAAAACGTGTGCAGGCGTTACCTTTTTCACAAATGAAAAAAATGTAATTTCATCAGTACAGCAATAAAGTCATATCATATTCATCACCCTGCTGCTATTTCGCAACACAATTCTCTTATACATTTTCTTATTTCAATCACTTGTTGTCAAGTGTCAGTAAAAATGAGAAAACAGTAAAATCAAAATGACTGTATGTATGAATGTAAATATTTAGTCAGTAAAAGCTGTTTTTCTGTTGGGGAAGAGAAACTCAGAGGAGCAGAGTTAGTTATTGTGCTGGAAGAAACAATGCTGTAACAATTTGTACTATGTATTGCATTTTTGAGTTTGTGTTAACAGCAAACAGCATCAGAAAACAGAGAAGCATCTTACTAAAACAGATATTTATATAAAAACATGTGAAAGTACCAACACAGGTCTGTCTATAATATTATAAACCTCCTTCAAAATAAAGTCAGTAGTTCCACAATTACAATAAAGGGCAATATTCAACAGTCTCTGGTACAGATTAAATTAGTAAAGAACATTTATGATAATACATTAGAGCAATAATCAAAATCAACAAAATCCTCTAAATCATCCTGAGTTAAAAAGCTTTAGCTCTTATTCCTGTCTTTACCACCACACTCTGCATCATTGACCACTTACAATCAACCTTCCTTCACCTTTCAAGCAGAATACAGGAGCTTTATTTTTTCCCAACACATAAATACAGTCTGTCTTTCACCTTGACTAGTGTGCATTTTTTTTGCTTTTTTTTGCATTTTTGATTACATCCAGTGGGGATTTAGAGGGAGTAGTATTTTCCCAATCCACAGAGAAGCCACTTAATCCTTCACTTGAACTGGAAAATGACAAAAATCTGAGTTACAGAGTTCTCACACATATACTCTACCTGTAAGCCTGTCGTTTCTGCCATCCTGCCTCATCACACAACCTGTTCACGCTCTGCTACACCTGCCCGTCTATATGTCTGTGTGTATGCATGAGTGCATGTCGTTTTGGCATGTCTGAGTGATTTGATACGCACACATGCTTGTGTGCGTGTGTCCTTCCAATCTCTGTCAAAGTCTTCATACAGCACATCCATCTGTTGTACTGTTGCACCTCAAATCCCTGACACTCCCACAGTGAACATGACAGAGCTTCACATCATCTACTGCAAACAAAATAAGAATGCTGACTCATTACGGCTTGAGAGAAGAGAAACACAGTGGATATAAGGGAGGTGAGAGCAGAAAACAAACCAGATAGAGGCTGGAAGAAAGAGTGTGTGATGGAAGAGTAAGATGTAAATAGATGAACAGGAGAAAACAGGAAGACAGTGATGAAGAGCAAAGAGAGAAGTGCGAATGTGAGAAAGGCGGCGACAGATGGAAGCAGAAACAAAGAAAAGTGCTTGCGAGCCCCTCGCTGCCTCCCCAAATTGATTCTGACTGTCGGCCAGGGCACCTGATGGATATCTGAGCCTTGATTGGAATTTACATGCTAGACACAACAGTCCCCTCTTCCATATCCAGCATACCCAATAACCCACTGTGTTCTCAACCTTCTTTGAGTGATAAGCGCAATGAGAAAGTGCTGGCATATTTAGCTCCAACAATGCCACTCAGCATAGTTTCTGAGGACCGGAGAATGATGCATTGTTCATGAGAGGGAGTATCATTTCAGCAGTTGATTAACGGCAAAGAAGCCATCGTGAGCTACCATCGTGCTGTGAGGGCACACCAAGCTGGATGTGTGCATGGCAAGAGGAAAAGTGTTCAGTTGCTAGATGGAGTGGAACTATCATATCAAGATATTTCACTCTGGCACAGTGTTTGCTTTGCAAGCTTGCACACCTCCAGAAAATAGATACTTTCAAAAGCAGCAGCAGCCCAAAGGACTGACTGTCGTTTGCCAACTCTGAACATCAATAAAAATAAACACACAACATTACTTCATAATCTGAGGGTGCAAATATATAAAACACTTTTGTAAATATTTCAGAAGTACAATGAAGTTTGGGTGATATTGAAACTGGACCCACCCAATTTACCGTCATGTTTTGGGAAAACAACTACCAAACTGTTCACAACAGCTATCATCGCATGTACACACTCTCAACCCTCTTCTATGTCCCAGTGTGGACAATACCAGATTTAGTGTGTTTGATTAAAAGTGTCTCCATAGAAGTGTGCATGAACAGCAACACAAACTGAGGCAACTATCTGGCTAGTCAGATAAATCCTTAACAAGTATTTGACTTAATACTCAATGTGCATTCGCTATACAGCATAATATGCTCATTCATCAGTCCCTATTGTTGTTTATCAAATTAATTTGCATATTATACTGTATGTCCATTAACACTCAGGACATGAACTGCCAACCACAATACAGATCATTGAGATCAACATGTGTGACAAAATAATATTACGCCTGAGAAAGTTTCATTTATTGGCAAAGACCATGAGATGTGTTTGAAAGCTCTGAAAAATCTAGCAAGAGGTCTTAATTTTGTCACATCTGTGAGGTATTTTCCTTAGATTTGATTCAAGTATTAGAGTAGGATTTCTTTGACATTGTACTATTTGGTAAGTAATCAATTATTTTATCCTGTTGTCAAAAAACAGCAAATACATTGTGTTTCAAATACATAGGCCAGAAGTGGCCATCGAACAGGCTGGGGGGGGTTGGGTCTGGCACCATGTAGTTCCTAGAGCTGTGCTTACCTATGTTGCCCATGCGCATGTGCAGCCGGCCCCTGACAATAGTGTGGACCGTCATTGGGCTGGAGGCTGAGCGTCGGTCCAAAGCTGTGCTCGTTAGCAGGGTGTCCTCTCCCACATAATCGGTGGTCAGCACCTCCACCTCATGAAGGGTCTGCACTGCTGATTTACCCTGACGCAACATATACTGTTGATGCAAAATAGGGTGCGAGAAAAGGGCATGAGATGCATTTATTTGCAAGTATCGATATGAACACAAATGTACTGATGTTAAAGGTTATTATTAATTAGGTTAAAATAGAAAGAAAAGTTACTTTGGTCAAATCCTTGAAAGTAAAATACAAGTCATTCCAGTGTGGGTAGACTTTACATGCAACACAAGTCTCAGGTTTGTTCGAAACAGACTGAGTCAAACTCAATGTCCTTTTCCTGTTAACAAGAGCACTTTTTTAATCAGCCACCATCTTTGCATTTTTCAAAATAAGGTAGTTAATTTGTTCTTGTTCTGCTCCCGGTAGACAGAAGCCATTTGTAACAATAATTATGAACTGTCTATTTCATATTATTGAGGACACCTGGTTTATACAGTGAGTTGTTTTTGTATTTGACATTCTATTATCAGTAACAGTTTTCTCTGCAACAGCAGAGTAAGTCTATTAAATGTGTTAAAACAATCTGCAAACGCTGCATGAATCTGAGACAAATGCACCATGTTGCAATGAAGGTGTTTCCAAAGTTGACAAAGCATGTGTAAACACAGTTTGATATTTTCTTTTTTTGATGCTCACCACTGAAATTTGTTTAGTGAAGTTGGAGTCAGATAACTAGATCTACTACCTCTAATTATCATGACTTATCGCTTTGATCTTGATACATTTGAAACATAAGTCGAGCTCAGTCTTTTACCTTGAGCTCGATGGCAGTAGAGCCTATGAGAAGAAATGAGTCACTGTCCCAGATGTCGATGTGCATGGTGTGGAGAGCCAGATAGCGAAGGAACCAGCGTTTCTCTCCTGGCCTCATGAAACTGTCATCTACTCTGAACTGCACCTGCAGACCTGGAGAACCTGGAGAAGGAGAGAGATTTATTCAAAAATAAGGACTATATAAATAAGTAGTTGTGAATTCTACACTGACATATACAGTATTGTGCAAAAGTCTTATCATTAGATTTGTTTGTTGTTGTTTGTTGTTTGTTTTGGCAATGCTATCATGACCATGCAGTATAAATTTATTAGTCTCTTTGTTAGAATACAAGTAGAAAATCTAGGAAATATATTTTATATATAAATATTAAAAACACAAAAATAAAAAAACAGCTTCTGTAGGCCAAATTGACAGATATTGAGTGTGGCCTCTAGAGAAATATGGAGAGGTCAAGGACAAAAATACGAGTGGAAGACAAAATCTGATGAGTTTCTCACTTTTCATGTTTCTAGTTGTTCTAATGTAAACATTGAGAAATAAAAACATATGGCCATAATAGCACTGATAAAAAGCTAATCTAAAGGTGACGTTTGGACAGTACTGTAGAATAATATGGATGTGAACTAATAAGTCTAATAATGGTGCAGGAGAGTACGATAACCAGGGCACCCTAGGATTTCAATAAGTCAAGTTGATGGCTCCCACCAGACTGCCAAAATAGCTCAAGAGTTGAACAGTCATGACTTTAATCAACAGACCCACAACCAACTTTAAGAACAGTAAATGTACTTCTTCGTCACTGAGAATAAAATGTTTTCCTTGTCAAAAAATACTATACACAGTGAAGGCCACAGACAGCAGAAAATCTCATTAGATAGTTAGTATTGTTAGCCATGTGTTATTATGTCCATGACTGCAAGGTCACATACAGGGACACACACACACACAATCCATTTCATTCTGATTCAGTCCATTTAAAGAAAAAGCTCCGATTCAATTTCAGAATGTAAAACGGGTGCCCTGTGATTCTCTGATGACAGCTCTGCAATGTACCGACTTGAAATCTGACTCATCCTCTAACGCAGAGAAGTTCAAATGAAACTGACCCCATCAGTGATCCACCTCAGCTGATGAGTGGGTACAGTGTACAGTCAGCTGCAGCCCAAACCCAACCTGGTAACGTTGCTGCATGTGTATATGGGTTTTTGTGGCAACTTCAGTCCCAGAACTCTCCCCCACAGCATCTCTCCAACTCCATATCAAAGCCCCTACGCTGTCTTGATTCCCTTAAGTTGAATGTGCAGAGAAGCTACCGGCTGGAAAGAAGTGGAATAATGAGCACTTTTGGTGACAACCCTGCTGTGTTAAAGACTCAGACTCTTCACACATGAACTGAAGGAAAACTCTTTCCTTCCTTTTAAACATGTACACAAACATATCTTGCACCATTCTTACAGTATTTCTTGTTGGCAACTAATGACACCAAAGTTTTTACGGGTTCAAGAAGAAAGATTTTTGATTCCTATAATTAGTTAACCCATAGTTAGTGTTGAGCTTCCATTTCTTCTGACCACTTCAAGAATTTTTACATGGTTATCATATGTGAATGGAACTAGCTCAAGTGTTACTAATCTTTTTCAATCTGTCTGGTTTTATAATGTGATGGGAATATAATTTTAGTTTCACAACACGTCATATACTGTAGTAACATCCTGTTTTCTTTTCTTATGAAGGCAGAAAAGCCTCTGCAAAAGCAATACATGTCAGCAGGTGATAATAAACTAACTCTGCAATGAAATGATCTGATCAAACATTTCAACTTAAAATTAAACAGAACCTTCGTTTTATCTACAATAGACAACAGTGGCAACTAGAAGATTGAAATGGCATTAAATACTTGTTTGACTGTATTCATGAAGAAGATAAAGACAAGGGGAATGAGACACTGACCAAGACAGTCTTAATATATCTGTGCTGCTTCAGTACTCCTCTTCCTTTAACTTCACGCAGACTCCTTTACCTCCCCCTTCCTCTCCTCTCTACCCAACCACCCGCCATCTCTCTCCACTTGGACCATTATTCTCCAAGCATGCTCTGGGCTTGTGTGCAGTGGACGGGTGGCAATGAGAGCATAGAGGGAAAGCGAGAGACAGAGAGAGAGAGAGAAAGAGAGAGAGAGAGAGAGAGAGAGAGAGGGAGAGAGAGAGAAAGAGAGAATGTGCTGTGTGTTTGTACTAACAAGTGAGGAAGAGCTGACAGATCTGGCTCAAGGGTTGCACAGGGTTGTGTGTGTCTGTGTGTGTGTGTGCAGCTAGGGCTGTAGATGTGGAGAGGGACCCAGCTTAGGCCCACTACAACCTGAATGGCCTGCCTGGTGTGTACACACCAAGCCAGACAGACTGAAAATCCTGCTGGGTATCAACAACTCTCAACAATGCTGCAAAGGCTGCTAGCAAAATAACAGCGAGGATGAAGATAGATCTACAGACAAATGCAAAGACTAATGCAAGAGTTACTCACTGCAATGTCAAAGAAATGATGCATTTTGTAAGATTTCATCTAATGGTCTGATGGCTTTGAACAGGAACACCTACACGTAATAATCCATTACATTTTTAGATTAATACATATCCATTTTGCTTTATCTTAATCAAGCACACTTGATTTACCACAGGAGAGACTGCTGTTTGCACTCAACACTGGTTTCTTTAATCAATTACCATAATCATTCCCAAAGTTTAATCAAGTTATTAGTATGAACATGAACAACACAAATCCCTCCTGAGAACATCATTTTAATACAAACTTACCATAACTGAGTCATTTTCATGTATGTATGTCTGAGTCTAACTAAACCTTAAGCTGTTTCAGATCAGAAAATTGTTTTTGTTTTTGCAAGTGAGTTGTAAAAACACGGCCAGATATTGTTGTTCTGCTCATTAGTGCATCTGCATAAGAAAACGCTTGTGTTTCAGGCATTTGTGAATGTATAGAATTGTTTAAAAGTCTTAGACACTAACTCAGTGAAGTAAAATAGTAAAAATGCTTAAATAAATAAACATTTTTGCTCCAATACGTGAGTTTTGCAGATTTGCCAGTGTTTTTTTTATTTTTATATTGAACACACAAGTTTATTCTTGAATTTGTTGGCAGGTGTTGAAAGAGATTTTATTTATCTACAGATTTTTAACTTCTCATCAACACACATCCAATCCCAGATCGACAATACCTGGAGGATAACAGATCATTTACGTAAGCAAGGTTGCACCTTTCCACTCTGTATTATTTTATTTGTCTAAATCTGACAAGAACATTTGCTTATATGCTTCCAGTTATAAAAAAGATACAGAGTCAGGATGAAAATATTAAAAAGAGCTGGAGTTCTGGTAAGTTTTGATACTGAGTTGCCAAACACACTAACACTAACACATGTTAGGTGTTATCAATGCTGGCTACAGTTAACACCTGTTCAGTTGGTACATTGTTTCTGTCATAAACAGAAGATTAGCCTTTTCTTTAATTTGAATTTACCTTCACAAATGCAACACAACCAACTGGTAAGTCACAGACATGTCATTCGAGCACAGGCTGTAGACGCCCACACAGTCGTGAGAAGAGTTCTAATCAGGAAGCTAATGTAAACAGCTGTGTGGGTGGACTCTGGCTGTGTTGGGCATATACAGGAATATTCCCATAACACAGCTCACATATTGATCTCCTGTTACCATTAGTTACTCAGAGCTTCTTGTTTTTCTCACTTCTGCATTCAAAATAAAAGTTTATTTCAAAATACGAATGACTACAAAGGAAATTAATTGAAAATTCCTTTGCTCACTGGTGAATTCTTTTTATTGTTGCCACCTACAGTTGAACCATTTTAATTGCTCGCACAATAACCGTCTAAGAAAAATCAGTTGTTGAGACAGAACCTTTCAATTGCTGTGTGAGTTAACTTAGATACATGAAATAAACAGCAGGATGCCAAACTGCCTCACACAGGTGTTTGAAGATTTATCGACACAAAGACAGGCTAAGGCAGTGAAAGAGCTGATTGTCTTCTGGCCTATGTACCATTAAATTAAGACTGTTTTTGCACTTCTGCACATCTTTCCCCTCAAAAAAGCTGCAACAGGCAAATTTGCATGTTTGCAATCCCAACTCAAAAATACTATGCCAGTGTACCAACAGTGCTTTGGATTTTGTTCTAAAGGTTTCACATAACACTGCTTGTGCAGAGAAATAGTCCTGCCTGCAAAACAGACCCAGCACCAGTGATGAATCAGAACACAGATCAGATCGGGGATGTTTCTCTTGTGCAACCACATTGTGACCTAAATATGATCTGAGTGACTTGGTAGCCGGACTGAAACATTTCTTTCTGAGACCTATGACCTATGAATTCATTTAGAGTGTTTCATGGGAACTTTCACCCAGCAGGGCACTGAATCACAATAAGTGCAAGAGCTTTGAAGCTCAAATTCAAATTCTATATTCTCTCTTGACCCCTTTCTCTATGACAGTCACCATTGCACACACAGGTTACTGTCAAACACCCATACTGAATGACCAGAGAGCAGTCAAGGGATCACTGCTGTAGTACACTTGAGGGGCAGCTGCTGCTCAGGAGGTAGTGCAGGTCATCCACAAACTCAAGGGTTACAGAAGTGTGTCCTTGGGCAAGACACTGAGCCACAGGTTGCTACCGGTGGGCCAGCGGTATGTGTGAATGGGAAGAAAATTGTAAAAGCCTTTGTTCTGTTAGAGTAGAAAACTATATTAATGCAGTATTTCTTAAAATATATGAATGATTATCTTCTCAAACAGCCAGTAAACAGTGTGTTCAGTGTTTTACATTAACATGAATTTGTCAAATTAGGCAGTAAAAGATAATTACAAAACTTTAAATTTAAAGAGAAATTAAATACACTCCCTTTTAAACTCTGTAAAATGTAGTATACTGCATCTCTTACTACATTGCTACTGCACTGGTACTAAGGTGCTATAAATTAAGTAATAGCTGTTATGAATTGTAATCAAACAACAACACAGCAATTTCAATTTCACATGCTAGTGTTATTAAACTTCTAAACTTTATGACATTTTACCTGGGGTATGGTGCTTAGAATCAAATGCCGATGCCAGCATTCTACCATACTCAGTCACTTTGTGATAGTCAAACTTTGTGTTTATATAACTTTTGGTGAACGGAGTCATCATCAACTCAGTGACATCGAGATGCAGTTTACGTAAGTTGTCCTTTTGTTGTTTAACAAATCCACAAATAGCGGCTGGTCGTCACAAAAGTGAAACCCTACAAAATAACCTTAGGTGCGATGACACCCATTAGTTTGGCTCTGCAATTATTTTCACAAATTGACGAGTAAAAACAAGACTGAATAAGAATTATAAGACGCACTGAATACCAATAAGGCAGAGAGCAGAGCAGATAAAATTGCCTGAGGTTATGAAGACAACCACTGGAAAAATAAAAGAAAAGATGATCATTTTGCCAGTTTGTGGGTCACACACCTGCAAAATGACCCTGAGCAAACAAACAGAAAAGCTCAGTCTGTAACAGAAGAATGACCTTAAAGGCCTTAAATCTACTGAAGCACAGTGACTTGAGTTAAGCCACCCATACAAAGTCTAAACTGTCAATGAACTGTCCCTGCTCCTGAAGGTAGAATATTCACTTTACTGTTGCAAAGGTCTAGATCATAGCTACAACTATTGATTTCTGCTATAAAGAGAGTTTATATTGAATGTTTAGATTTTTGGACACAACAAGGTGAAAACATAACGCTGAGATAATGTCCAACTTTCACTCTTAGCTCTGGTTTGTTCTCCACTAATTCCTCAGCAAATATCTGGCTCAGTTACTAGATATACCACTTTCTTCAGCAGCTAATCACAATCATATGTTACACAAAATGGTTTGTTCCAATTACAGTATAAAATATTATAGATGAGTGCAGCTTCAAAGCAAAAATGTGGCTTCAAAGGTATCATCATTAGGTGACCTGACTGAAATCAGGAATGAGATCACAAACATAAAACAACAAATATATCTTCTGGTGAAGTACAGTGTGTTTCTCTCTTTCATTACTGCTATAAAAATTACTGAAATGTTTATCTGTGACATCAAAAATCCTAACAGGAACTTAAGTAGTCATACAGTAAATCATCACTCACCAAAATTAGCCACTATACTGTACGTTACTGATCATATCAGACCAATTACAGACAAAGCTTCTTAATTTTACTGAATGTAGCAAACGTGTGTTTTATTTCTTATGAATTGAAAGTTTCATTAGTAATTAGTCATTCAGACTTTAATAGCAGCTGAATTCTAAATTTGAAAACACACAAGTGTTGCAATTTGGGTTTTTTTTTTTTTTTTTGCTTTAGCAAGTGCACAAAAATAAACAGCAAAATGAAGATTAATTTCAGTCTTCATTTATTTTCCCTACATTCTGTGCTTATATTGTATTCCTCTAGTTACATTAGTGGTGTTTTAACATCAATAACCATCTCTCCTATAAAACCCGATACACAGAATCCTCAATTGTTTTTGTGTAACTGTTCAGCTTGTGTTTGTAATCTAATATATTTAGTTTATGAAACTTTTTGGGAGTAATCAGAACAAAAATTAAGATAGTTTCTGAATGTTCACAAACCTCTCTCATGTCTGCTTGTGATGATATTACAAAAAGCTAATTTAATGTCACAGCAGCATTTCTGCAGAATGAGTTTTGTTTACAGTTGACTTTCGACAAACTACAATAAAGGGAGTTCTTATTTGTATATAAACAGTAATGATGTTTTTTTTTTAGGTTCAGCAAGTAGAATTGCTCGAAACAAATGAGTCAAGTTCAGGTTTTGAATATAGAGGGAACAATTAGCTGGTAAAATAGTAAGATAAGCTGTGAATGAACTAAGTGTTTAGTAATAACCTTAGTGCTTAATCCTTCAAATAAGAAGTTCAGCCGTTGTTAGTAAAAAGGTGGAAAGGCTCCCAGCTATAGAAGACATTATATGGAAGGATCTGTCTGAATGTAGGAGGGCTTTGTGGAAGTGTACTCTGGTTGATACAAACTGAGAAAGACACAGAGAAATATTGATGGAGTTAGACTCGAGTGTGTGTCTGGGGAATGGAGACTATGGGTAGGCGTTGGAACTGGTTGGGGTGGGGCGGGGCGGTTGAGAGGGTGGGGGTTGTTTGTGTGTTCAATATCACGCTCTGTCAGAAGCTGTAATATCTCTTCCATTTCATTAGTTGCTACAAGAATAGACTCGACATCAATCAGTGCTCGCTCGGCTGAATGAAAGAGAAGTGCCTCAGTGCTCAACATCATGGAGCATCATGGAACAAGCTTGCAGTTTGTAGGCACTGATTGTGCAATGTTAACCTGGAGAGCAGTAAAATAAATCACAGCTTAGCTTATATCCAGAAGTATAAACACATATACAACAGTGACACTGCTTGCAATCAGTGGCAGAGACTTCCAAACTGGTTTGGGCATTTCCAAAGCATACAATGCAATTTTTCTATACATAAATGCAGTTTCCCACAATCCAACATGGACATTAGCGCACCAAAAAGCATGAACTTTTCCAAGTCACATTCTCATCTTTACACCCATAGATTAGTAATTTAATTCAACTTGTTGTTCACTGTTAACAGTGGTTTTGTTAATTTATAGTAAAATGAATAGGAAGCCAATGTGTGACAATTCAATCTAAGTGCTTTAAGATACTCAAAGTGCATCTAAAAGCTAAAAACCTTTGGGAACAACAGCTTCATTCACCATAAATATCTACTGTGGCGATGCACAGGAGTCAGCTGAAGGCATGACTCTCCATTTCAGTGAGGAAATGAACAGTATTATTCTCCTGCAGCAGTGGATCCTTACCAGAGTTGACAGTACCGTCATTGTTGATGGAGGCCAGGACACAAGGAAGTGGATCACTAGCTTTATGTTGAACCTTGTCACTGGTCAGTAGTTTGAGCTGCTGCGATGTGACTGGAGGGAAGCGATAAAACTGGAAGGTGAAGTAGATGTTGTCAGGCCAATCAGGACCAACACCTGCCATTGGTATTCTGCAAGAAGACAAATGCAGACAATTAGTCTGAATATTTCATTACATTGCAATAACAGCACTACTGCAGTGCTACATGTAAATAAATGCAGAATAATAATAAATGACCAATTGAATGTTGACTGTGATGCTTTTATTAACAATTCAATTATTAATGACATACTTTATTCATCCCCTTGTTGTTTGGACAGCTGCCAGACAGTACATATCAGCGCTGGTACAGGGTTTCAATGTCTTGTCCACCTTGACATGTAGCCTATTGGGACTGGGAGTCAAACCGCTCACCCTCGAGTTTGAAAACAACTGCTCTCCCCACTGAGCTATCATGCCGCCCCATATTTAATCTATGCAAGGAGTCAAGCGGTATGGATATTAATTAAAAATTAATGTTTGAAAATGTCATTAAAAACCTGGGAGATTAAATCACATTTCAGGTGATGATTTACTTCAGACAATTTCAGGACAGAAGAAATCAAATATGTATTTATTTAATGTCCCACCAGAGCTGGTACTTCAGCTTAACAGCCACTTAAAAGTAAAAAACCCAATCTAAAAAATGACAATTATAACTTCGGGAGGTAAATCACATCATATAAGTGGCTCCAATTTGGGTATCAACTCAGAATTACACATTTAGTAGCTAAGTATATTGCGTGGTTCTTCTTTAAAATGTATTATTAGCTCTGTGGAAGACAGGACATCTTTTTTTGTTTTCTAGGATCCCCATGAAAAAAAAATCTGTGACTAGCAGAACCTGCTGATGTTGTGTATTCCTTTTCATCTCTGAGTGTGGTTTTTCACACACCTGTGTTCCCACAAAAAGTCCAAATGAACTCACAATATTAGCACCAAAAACATTAAATGCACAGTTTCGAGATGAGCTTTCTTTTGTTTGTGTCTGGTGACTAGATTAGCAATCAGTCACTGGGTATTTAGTAGTGACAAAAAACAAAAGAAAAGTTATCTGAAAACAAGCACGCAGTTCTGGGAGGCCCCTGTGACCACAGGCAGCCATCAGAGCTGGAAATTTCAAAGTGGAATCTAATAAGAGGTGGGTGCGACCTATCAGTCAGTCACACGCTCTGATATTCCACTGTTAAAGATGCTGCCGTGCTCCATCTTCACAGAGGAGCCCACATTAATATTCATTCTGTAAACAGACAAGATTGATAATTACGGCGCCCGGGTGAGAGGTAGAAATTACACTGCCTATCCACAGGCTCCCTGCTTGCCTAAGTGCTACTGCTGCTGCCTCAACCCCTGCCTGTCATACCTGTTTGTCATAATTATGAGGTAACACCCACCCCACTATACACCAAGCCACAGAGATGCGCAATTTATGATCAAGTGTGTGGTTTCAGGTCGCACTCCAGACTGCGTTAGGGCAGCCTTGAAAAAGAACCAAAGAAATCAAATAAGATTTCATACCTTCACAACACACAAATTAAAATATAAAAAAATCTCAATTTTTGATATCAAAATATGTTTTTTGTTTCACTTTCACCAACTGATAATATAATTGTGTTTTCCGAAGGCTTTAACATTTTGCTGTTGTAATTTTGCAATAAAACTATGTGCTTACTACCAAACTTCCTTCTAACTTGCCTGCAGAAAGTAAGTGATTTAATTGCCAGCTTGTTTGGAATAAATAGGAGTGTGATGCTGTGCTGGGGAAAGCCTGAGTTACTTTACTGACCTCTCTACTCAACCTAAAGGTTACAACGTCAAAATGGACTAAGAAAACATACAGTAGTTGCTGTATCCATTATGGTATAAATGTCTTTTGGCCTGTAACAGAATTTCAAGTTGTTGTTGCAATTGCTTAGTTGTAATGTGACCCCTTGCTGACACTTTTTCTTTTCAATCACTTCTTTTCTTCACTTAAGGAGGGTCGGGAGTCAAACTCCACTGAGGTCATCACATAGCATCATGATCTGGGAATCTCTCCCTCCGTACACTTGCAACAACAACTCTTTAAATCTATATAGTACACATACTTGTGATAATACTTATGGAAACTAATCCTAGATGATCAAATATCTGTTCATGGAAATGTCTAATAATTTCTAATAATTGTTTCTAAATTCTGGAGCATGCTGATGCTGATGTGAGTCTACATGAAGTGAGTGGCATCTTTCACTAGGTAGAATCTAATATTTTCATCTGCATATACATGAATTCTAATTGAAAGCAGATCTATCCATTCACACATACCACTGAGAAAAGGAGTATGCATCAGCAAGAAATTGAAGAGTGTTGCATTGGTACACAGGAAATGGAAGAATGCTGGTGAGTTTATGATGAACAAGACATACATATGAGCAGGGTTTATCAAATCGCTGACAGAGCTGATGACAGAATAGAAGGACACAAAGAGTGGTGTGTTTGTACCCATCCTTCAGCAACCCGCTCCACTGTCAGCCCCTGACAGAGGGGACGCTGACTCCAGGGTTTTGGTGATGGGCCGCTGACGGGAAATGTGTTTGTGTTATTCCGCACATGTGAGCGTGTGTAGGGGTATGTACTTGACACGTGAGTAGATGATGAGTGGCAGGACTTCATGCCAGGTTTAAGTGCACTGAAATCCTGGCTGCAGTTCAAGACAAAAAAAAGACAAAGCTCAAGGCAGGAGGGATGAAGGATCTATCTATTCCTGTATACAGTTACTGTAAATAGCAAGTGGCTCAGTGTTCAGTAAGATGTTGGTAAACTGCTGTCAAATCAATGACTGCTCTTGTAACATTTCTGGAAATAGAAATATTTACATTTAAAGTAACACACACATACTTTATACTCTAACAGAGGACACTGGCTAAATCTATACTGATCTAAGTCATTTAGATCTGCACACTTTCAAATTATCAAATTTCTTATGGTGGAGAGAAAAATTATCCAAATTAAATTAAGTGTCTTTGTCTTTCAAAACTATAAAGAACATAGGACCTGGTTAATTTCAGGACCATTTCAGTTTGATCACAAAGTCACAAAAGTATGCAACAGGGGTTTGTCCTGATTTAATTGAAAGTAGTTTTTTGTTTACTTTTTAACCTTTTTAAAGTCACATTTATCCATATGTTTGTGTGTTATTCAATATAATGAAATGTAACTTGTGTATTATGATACATATTGCATTGGCAATACACAGCCAATGTGTCAATTAGAAGTTGTATTCTTGTTTGTGTAGTTCAGTCTTGAGTGCGGTTTTTGTGTTCTTGACCTATATCTGCCTTCTCTCTCCCCTGTGGCGACCACAGTGGAAACAGGCATTTTGGCGTTACTGTGTTTTTATCCTTGAAGATTTAATTGTATAGCAGAACTGCATTACTCTAGTCTTGTCTTGACGTTTATTGCTGTCAAATAAAGCTAAATCTATCTATGACAACAGAAAATATATTGTACAGAACATGAGCTGTAGCTATCAGTCCACAGTAACACTACAGCCTATGCGACCCAGCACTGCAGGCCTCACCTGGTGAACGCCAGAAACTGGAACACCACCAGGTTTCCTTGTAGAATATCAGTCTCTTCACGCTGGGGATCAAAGGGCACAGGCTCCGTGGGGTCCAGAACTTCTGCCACCTGCCCACTACCGTCCACGATGTCAGGGAAGCCAGCAGAGTAGAGGTGGGCCAGCGAGCTCCTGGAGCTGACTGAGCAGGAACTACAGGAGAAGGGCTAAATTAGAGTGAAGTTCCAGATTCATGAGTGCAAATCTATCACTTGCCAAGCTGTAAAGACTTTAGTGAAAGCTGTTCCTGATGCTTTATAAGCAACAGGAGGTAATGTGTTTAGTCCCTGCTGCACCAGCCTCACTTGGGTGATTTGTGTCTGTAAATGAGGCAAAAAAAATGTTTGGGTCTGAATGGAACACTATGCCGTTTTATCATTTTAGACCCAGCCCTGTTTAACTTGGATCAGTTCCATTGTGCGGGAGATTTAATCACTTCATCATGTTAAACTGAACCTGAATTTCAACATTTGGCTGAACTTTACAAAAACTGTGGCGAAACAATGATTAGACAGAATGAGGATGTCAGCAATATCCGTCAAGCAGCAGCACCTCGAGAATGCTTACAAGGGAGAGAGAATGGGTGCCAAAGTGCTCCCTCAGGATTTTCAGGTATAATTGGCAGTTATCTCTAATCATAGTGGCCACCTGTTTTTCCACAACTGTGGTAACATTCATAACTTATACTTTCATACCTGACACCAAACACTCTGGGTATGATAAACACAGTGCACAGATGGCTGGCTAAAGTGCAAGCACAGGAAAATGAACGATAATGTTTGGGCTTATCAAAACAGTAACGCTGCCTGTGCCCAGTTGGTAAACAATCAAGGCCACAGCATCAAATCCGTGAAAGAATGAAGACTTGATCAAAGCAACTGAGGAAGCAACAGTGAAGAAGACAGTTGATTGGCTTTTCCTCTGAGGCTGTGTCAATTTAATGCTTTTCATTTCTTCCCCATCGCTCAGAGTTATATCTTAATTTAGCCCCAGTGGATTAATATTCAAGCCATCGTTTTTATTCAAAAATGGGCTCAATCAGATATGCAGAGCAACTTCAATTAAACTTCTTTAGACTTCATTGTTCTTCTCACAGAAGTGGGTCATTTCACACTGAAAACAGTCAAAAAGATGTTTTGGCTCCAAGTGAAGAGGCAGAGATGTTTCAGCCCACTGAACTGAAAAGCATCGTGTCTGTATCCAAACTCTGGGATTGGGAAACTGTTTTGATGCCAGCTGCTTATTTACAGACTCTCTATACTAACATGATGCCTTGTTTCTGAGTTGCTGTGCCCATTATTTGCAGGATGTACTTCATCATTTGGTGTACCACCTCAACAGACCTGGCAGCATTACCACTGCCATTATGATATCCTCTCCAATTTCTATTATAAGCTGCCACTTGAATTGCAAATTCATTTTATAGGCTTCAGTACCACTAAATCAAAAACAAAACTTCTCCTGTATAGCTGTATTTAATAACACATATAACAAACAATGCTGAGACCATCAAGATGTAAAGGCTGACAAAACGATTTGTTTAAATTGGCTTTGAGCTGACACGCTGCTATACTACTCACTGCACACATGCAGCCAATTCGGGGGCCCATCGATATCCCTCCGTAGATAGCAAGACAGCGAACCATTATGGTAATGAAGGATTCTACTAGTGTTTACACCGAGATACCAGACTAGATACAACAGTAACATGCTAAAACGATCTTTAAAGGGACTTCATCCAATATTGTCTCCTATCACATAAGGGTAACAGGTCACCCATCTGTGCAGCAATGGAAACGTTAACAACTAAAGAAACTGACAGAAAGGTAATGACTGAATGAATATACAGTAAAACTAGTTGGAAAAAAATATGTTGCAATTCCAAACTCAAAGGAATTAATCTAAGAAGACCAGGTGAGCAAATCGTTCTAGTTTTATATATGGAATACACTAGAACGCTTTTTTTTTTTTCATAATAACATAACATAAGTGCAAACCAACTATTTAATTCCACTCAAGTCAATATATATCTAATGGATTTTCAAAGCTACACATCATAAGCGTGTATTATTACACTGGCCAGTGCTAACCATTTCACAACAGCTGTCCCCTTTATTGCAATTTATATTACACAGCTGATGCCCACGCCAACATACAGCACATAGTAGTTTTTGGTGGATGAGGCTTCAATTATGAACCCAAATAGAAATAGGTGGTTTTAAAGCTTTCAACCACTTACATACTCATATAATAAAGTAAAACTAAAATCACTGTTCATCCATTTGAATTTCCATCCCAATTTGTCTTTAATTTAACTTAAATATTACATCAAGGAATAAAGTGGTTGCACATACTTTAACACACATTCGTGGCAGCTTCTACATAAATTGTTCTAATTGTGTTAATAGAATTAAATTAACAGTGTTAAATTAACAGAATAAATACTTTGACTTTCTAAAACAGATCATTGCCTATATTTGGTAAAGACAACAGCAAGGATTCACCTAGGCACATTCATCCCCATCGTGATGACAGGGGCATGGACAGGAGTGAAGGGCAGTTCCTGAAGCTGGTCTCCTTCATCCTGAGCTGAAGGTGACACATCCCCTTTCCTCTGAAGGTCCATCTCCAGGTGGGCGATATTGCTGACAGCTGAACAGGCCTAGAACAAAACAGGATGATACAGTGCTGAGAGTGGACAGTTTTTAGTTCAAATGTATAAAGATCCCAAAAATATCAAAGGTGTCTACTGTTGAAGATGATGTTTCGCTGATTGTGTGAACTAAACAGCAGTAAAGAACAGGTTTATATCAAGAGATTGAACTTTAAATCAATAGATAAACAACAATTTAAAATCAAAGACGGTCCCCTGAATGGAGTAGGAATGCCCTCGGTGCTACCACTGGTGACCACAATGTACAGCATATAAACAGTAAGTTTTACCCACAACATTCTCCTCTTAGTGGGCTCCTCAGTACCACAGCATCTTCATAGCATTTATCAGGATATGAGTGTTCAAAGCTGCAGGAGGTACCCTTTATGGATTATAATTTATTTGTAACCAAGTACTATGAATTGACATGTTTAGTTGCCAAAGTAAAACAGGATGATGTGAATCTCAGAAATTATGCTCTGGTATTTTCTTTCCACATGACGTGGAAAACCTGGGGGCATCTGAGGCAGACGGTGCAACCTTTTC
Source organism: Sandelia bainsii (assembly GCA_032362345.1). NCBI lineage: Eukaryota > Metazoa > Chordata > Actinopteri > Anabantiformes > Anabantidae > Sandelia > Sandelia bainsii. The sequence goes on from JAUMHL010000028.1 coordinate 7,662,483, forward strand.
TTATTAATCAGTCTCTACAAGCTGTCTTGACAATTCTAAAATCATTACTTACAGTATGTTGGTTTGAATTTTAATATCTGACACCTATCCTACTGGATGTAATGTCACCTCTCTACACATCTAGTTTGTAGTTGCATTGTGTTATGTTTTATGTACACTAGTTTACTACACTAGATTGTATCTACTCTTGTGTCCATTGTTTTCTGCAAAAAACATACCTGTTTGTTAAAATACCCCATAAATACACTTGAGACAAGACAATATATCAACAAGAAAAAGTGGTAAGGTGTGACGATGCAATTCCTCAAGCTATCAAAGAGAACAATGTGTGAGATAGATTGTAAGGAGATGAATCAGTTCAGATAGTATAACCTTTCTTACATATAATGCAAGTTTCTCTCCCACACTGGATAAAATGCCCAACTTTGAAAACTCCAGTGACCTGCTCTCATGCAATTTCTATCAAATAGCCAAATCATGCCTAAACATATAACCTGCACACCTGCCGTGCCATTTTAAAGCCAATTCAGTTGTGTTTCTTGTATACTCAAGACATTTTGGTTAAAGTTCAAAAGATGAATATGAGACAAAAGTGCAGTGTTATCTACTTAATACCATAGGTTCCAAAGTATTTTCTTACTTAAAATGTGGGTCATCTGATACAAAAGGTTCTCTGTTCTATGTGTTGTTTAAAGTATCTAGGTGTATGTACCTGCTTTGTTGTATATTGTTTGTCTATGCCACGAAAAGAGCAAAACCAACAATATGTTATCTGTGAAATCCATGAAATGAGCCAATACTGAGTCTAATTTGATACAGTAAATTTTCATTAAATATATTTCTAAAACGTTGAAATAATGGCTGTATTTTAATTTATGTCTATTAAAATCTGTATAGCCTGGTGCACAGTTCAACATGGATAATCAATAAAGTTTTCCATTAAAACATGACTACTGAATTAAAATTTACTGGGGTCTGAATTGAGATATTCTTTCAAGGACATTCTTCTTTCACTATTATTAGATTTACATACTGCAAATCAAAGTAATTCAATTAAATGTCCAAGGACCCATAAAATTGTGTTAACTTCCTTTTGTTATTGGAAGATCAAGTAATTTTTTGTACATCAATGTCCCTTTCACACCACATTGGCAGCCAATTTATTATTTTATGTAGAAAAAATATAACAAGACTGTATCAACAACTCCATTTATAAGTGATACATTAGACACCAACAACGTACTGGTTATGTTTTGACTCAGACGCAGGATTTTTGATATAATCTGTAATTCAGTGACTGACAACAGTAACATTTTTGTTTTTTTGTTTTTAAACAGCTGATAATGTGAAGTACCAAGAAAAAGAAGAAAGACAAAGTTAATGCAAATCAATTCCACATTCCTCTTCATTGTCACTGACAGATGTGCAGCTGGAGGGGAATTAGCACACAGAATTATCTATGGAGTGCTAACAATGTCATTTTCCATTCAAGTGTTTTATTCGGGTCTTGATACATGTGCATGGTTTAGTTGGCCTAACAGAGGACATACATGACTGTGCATTACTGAGCTTTCCATTAGACAGGTTGGTAATAATGTAACGTCGACCAAAGTCATGCCGCTACATAAATAGAACGTACACATCCATGTTTCTCCTCTGATTAAACAGCCTGCAATATATTAACCTAAGAGGATACCAAGGCATGCTGTAGAAACCTGATCATGTTTAAAGGACTGGTTGTCTGAGCCCGCTGTCATCAGTAGTGTGATGACATATGGATAACAGCTTTTTATGGCCAGGTGTGCTCAGGCTTTGGACAAAGACAAATGAAGGTTTAATCACAACAATCATGCAATAGTCCCCTGAATTTAGAAGAAAAATGAAAACTATGCCAACGTCTGGCATAAGAAACACCACAATAATTCATTAATGAAACATTTAATTTAATAATTAGGTAAAAGAACACACCCATACATTCAAGGGTTTCGCAGCTACCTGTACAGCCTTACATGGTGTTGCATCGCCATGTTATGGTGGCTGATGTTAGTCAGTCATAACTGATATGACTGAGAAGATCATTATATGACGTTTCCTTACATTATGTTTTAGAATTTACTGTTTTGACTCAGTAGTGGGCAAAGTGCCTACCATTCAGCAAAAGTCAGGCTGATTTAACTCTTATAATATGCAGACTAAATCCCGGTGTTGTTGGTTTAACCATCCATCCATCCATTATCCCAACTGCTTTTCCTTTTCAGGGTCGCTGGAGCTTATCCCAGCAGTTATTGGCGAGAGGCAGGGTACACCCTGGACAGGTCGCTGGTCTATCACTGGACTGACATATGCAGACATGCAACCATTCACACACAAATTCACACCTATGGGCAATTTAGAGTCACCACTTAACCTAACTGCATGTCTTTGGATGGTGGGAGGTAACGGAGTACCCAGAGAAAACGCTGTTGGTTTATAAAAACTACAAATCTCTTAAGGCTTATCTGAATTACTGTTTTATAGTATTTCACTTTAAGGAGGATGGATTTTCCAAAAAATCATCAACTCATCCTGATTGAACAAGATGTTCCTAACTAACAGACATCTAAATTGTTGATATGGCAAACAGCCAAGCAATCTCCCCTCTTGCCAAAAAGGAGGAATAAAACATTTTTAAAAAGTGGCGTGCAGCTGAATACAAAAAAAATGTTTTATACTTACAAAATACCACACTACATACACACAATTTATTTAAAATTTCCTGGAAATAATTTTGTTAATTGTAATAATAATTTCAGGCAAGATTATGAACATTTAACATAGCATTTAACAAAGGTGTACATGAATCAAGATATGAACAATTCATAAACATAAGTAGCTGTGTACATGTCACAAATTGTAACAACTCAACACATTTACCTGTGTCACATTTCAGGGTATAAATAGAAATACTGCTTAAACCGTAACCAAAAATACTAAAATACAGGATGTTCTCAACGTTTGACAACCGAGGTTATAGATAATATGATATGAAACACAAAAGTTTATTCACACCATGACCTAGTGAGTCTTTCAAAACCAAACTGAACTGTGCCTTTTTTAGCCATATTGAGATTCTCACTGTATTGTTATCTCCAGTAAGCCTGATCCACAGTTCCTGGATTAATCCTGCAATATAACTCACATCTTAAACTATATGGATTTTGTGCATGAAATACGGGAGAAACCCATTAAAGCTACTGCTGTACAGTTAGAATATGAACAAATTCCTTCTTAGCTGTACTGAGGCATACACAGGTGGACTGACCAGCACAGCTGTGAAATAGCACCCACAAAAGAAAGGTCACAGTACATACTGTAAGAAAAACCAGGACAGCACGATGAACACAGCAATTATTTACTATATGGATGTTTCAGATTATATGATAACTAGACGGAACTAACTACAGTTACTGAAACTACAACTACAAAATGTCTAGAAAAGGTATGAAATAGCTAAAACACTGAATTCATATGTCCAAACATTCCCACACTTTCAGACTCATGGACTCGGAAGTCAGAGAGCTGTCCAAATCCCCAGTTCATCACGCTGCCTCAAGCAATCATTCTGCTGACTTGGAGAGAGTACACTCTGAGTATAGACCAAACTGTCACAGCGAAGAGGGAGCTGAGAACAAAGACAAAGCTCTGAGTTTGATAGTTGATCTACATTCCAGTTCTCGACTATAGTCATGAGTTTTGAATAATCACAAAATGAAGTAGATAATGGTTACAAGCAACAGAAATTAGTTTTCATCACACAGTGTCTGGGTTCATCCTTAAAGACACAGATAGGCATCCAGAAGAATGCAAAGTAGAACCACTAGCCCTTCTCCTTAAGTTGATTTGGGTATCTGATAAAGATGTATAATAATAAAAGCATTCCATATATATCCAACTGGAAGAAAGATCTTGGGATTAGACAAATAAAGCAAGTACCCACTGCTTTAATTTGAACTTTTCAGTGCAGAGAGGCCTGGAATTGCAGAGAAATTGCCAATGTGACTTCTTTTCAGAACCATTCAGAAAAATTCTTAGAGATGGATTACAAGGTCAAGATCTCAGCATTAGTTACATCTATGGCCTCGATTAATGTCTTAAGACCTGTATCTTACTAGATTTTATTCCCTTGCTGCAGCATGGAGGCGGCAGAGACTTGACGTGAAGAGTGAATGACCGAAAAACGCAATGTTCCAGTCTTAAAATCACTAAGGGCCATTTCAATTTAGTTGAATGGATAAATGACATACTACATTTTCACTACAGCATTAACATAATTCCAGCATAGGTACTTTGCTTGATTTGTGACATGAATGAGGGCAACAAATTTCTCCTGTACTGTGTAAAAAAATGGTTTACAGCACAATCCAACATTTTAGCATGTGACTGAAATGAAACTGATTACAAGCAGTCAAACAAATCCCTGTAATGCTCATACACCAGCAATACATGTTGATGTGATGATGTTTTTTTCTACATCAAACAAACATATTGCATATCATATACGAAGGCGCAAACTGACTTTGATAAGCAGAAAAAGATTCAGGGTTAATCCCAGGATTATAGCATTATGATTTCCACTCCATTCTGTGAGATTTTACCAGTTTCCACTGTGTAGTGTGCTGATTCTCAAATATATGCATCTTTGTGGGTGAACACGGTCTAAATTAGCAAAGACAAGGCAGCTTTCAAAGACAAAATGACTCTGCCTACACCTACAGATGGGGGCAGGGCAAGTTACCCTCACAATTCAGGAAATATTCAGCAGAGTTATTAAAATCAGCACAGTATAGCTGACTTCCTAATTTCTGCTAGTCCCTGGTTGCAATGGGAGGACTTTATTTAAATGCATAGAGCTTGTTAGCGAGTAGAACCACCCAGATAGATTGCATTTATATAACCATCTCTGTGCTACTTCACTGGGATATACAGTATACAGTTTCAACAGAGCTACTGTAGATAAAACAGCACTTGCTGTTTACATTAAGTTTGACCTGCTTGGAGTGTGATGTTGTCTACACTAACCTATTTTAAAATACTTTTAAAACTACTAGGTCTGCAATTAAATACAACTGCTGAGACCCCTCAAAACCCACATAACTTGTTGCAAATGGATGTTTGAAACAGAAATGAGAGACCCGAATGTGTTAACAAAAAATGGGTAAATTGAGCATTATAAAATAAAATAAAAGTAGTCGTGAACAAGGCAGATTAAACATATTTTCCCAGAAGGCAAAACATGAAGCTATGTGAAATACTGGATACCTTAAGAAAATTGAAGTTCCTTTTGTGGAAAGATTTGAAAAACCAAGTCAAAGAATAATGTTTCTTTTGATTATAAAGATGAAAAGGAGTAGTTCCAGCACCTCCAGCAGCTTCAGGAGTTGAAAAACAAAGAGTTCAGTTTAGAGGTTTGAGTGTGTGTGAGTGTCGCAATGGGTATGAGGCTGAGAGCAAAGTGCTATAAAGGTGAGTGAGTCCTTAAACTCTAGTGAATGATTCTGCACATTCTTGGGGATGCATAAAGGCTCACGTACCATGTTATGTGTTTTAGTATTGCTGTGTTTGAATGTGCACCTTGTTTGTCAATGCATCTACGACTCCCTTTTGCCCAACATTCAGCATGTACGATTGTGTGTGTTTTTTTGTGTCTGTGTGTGAGTGTACGGGGGTGGAAATCTTACGACATGTGACAGCTGGTGGGCTGATGCCAATGGGGTAGGATGGAGCAGAGAAGGAAACGACTGTTGCCATGGCAACGCTGAGCTGGAGTGGCTGATGGTCGGGTAGCGTGAAGTAGCTGCCAGCTGAGACAGCGAGAGCTGCAGAGAAACAATGCAAATGATTCGCTGTTATTATTATGATTATGAACAATGGCACTCAGGAATATACATGTGCTGTCTCAGATGACAGCAACAGACCATTACGCTGCTTTAGCACTTATTAGCCCTTTTCAGTCCACCCGCTTTCTCCACCTACAATCTTTCAATGCTGATGTCCCCCAGCAAGTTAAATTTAAAACTGTTTGTGTCCCTTTGCTTGCAAAGAGATTTGACTTGGAACAAAAGAGAATGCAGCTTTAACCTTAAAAGTTGCTGTTGTTGTTGTAGTATATCAGTGAATTACGATCCAAAGACAGGTAAACAGCATGTCCCCTCCACTTGCACTCTGCAGAAAATAACGTGCTCAGTTGGAAGTGTAATGCCACAGCCAATGAATAAAGTGTATAGGACACTGATCAGTGCTCACAAAATAACTATTTCAGTTTACGTCAATTGCAGAAAGAACCGGACCAAAGGAAAACGCCCTCTAGCAGCAGTAGTAAATTTGATGGGAACAAAGAAGGAAGTATGATGACAATATGCTAGAGCGTAACAAAGTCTGTGTAGAGAGGATAAGATATGGTTGGATCAATAAAACATCACACTTACACACAAGAAACCATCATTCATTTGCTGCTGATTGTTAATCTTGTGTTTTTATAGCATTGTTGCATCATAATACAGATACATTTTTTTCAACAGTGATTAGGAATGGAGAATAACAGCCTTTGTTCTGTGAAAAAAGTTTAGCTGCAGATACTATGATCATGTAAATACAGGTATGAGGTATTCCACATGAATTCTTCCACTCTTAACAGTTTTCTGCCATTTATCTAGTTTTGATTAGCAGAGGCTCCTTAAATAAGGAGACATTAGACATCTTGGTCTCCATCTTATTCCAGACTGTCTGACAACATGATATATATTCTGTATCCAAATGGTCTAAATTTTCATTGAAGATGTATGATGTTTACACTGAGTGAAATATTTAAACTGAAAACTTTTGATTTTTGACGACTGTACCATTTCATCAAGTGGAAAAATTACAGATGTCTTATGAGCAATTTTATACACATTTCTCCAAAATTCACCCTGACATATTTCACATATCTCAATGAAAACACTGGGATCTTCACAAGATTTGAAATGAAAGATCTGTGGTTTTGAACGATGTGCAGCCTTACTTTGTAATGACAGACTAACCAGCAGGTCAGGGTGGTTGAAAAGGTTAGGTTAACCCAAACCTTTGTAACAAGAGTAACCCATTCTCAATAGACCGGATGGCTCATTATGTAGGAAAAGAAGGCAAGAACACACAGTGCTGACATACACAATAAGATGTTGCATCAGAGAAAGAATGTTTCTTTCCTCTGTAAATGTGCAAGTGGCTTACTTAACACTTATTAGTAGAAGGTGGCTTAATAATACTACTGTTTCCCCAGAGTAACAAAGCCCTGTGTTCAGACCCACTAGATTCAACTGGGGCCTTCCTGTGTGGAGTTCATGTTATTTTTAATTGGTTTCCTGCCGGTGCTACAGTTTCATACACTGTTCCCAAGTTATAGAATTATTGATAGAACTTGAAAATAATCCTGTCATTGGTCACAGTGCTTTACCAACCACATTTACAGTGGCAATACCTAATAATTACTCATTTTGGGATGTTTTTATAGTCTGCAATAGCCATTTAGTGTATTTACATTCTATGATTATCTCTACAACTTTATAGTAGGTTTCAATGTTAGTGACAGTATGACTTGAGTCTGTCAAGCCTGTGTTCGATCCATAATCTTCACAAGCTCAATGGATTCACTGGAAACAAGGCATGCATGTAATAAAGCTAATTGTATTTCACTGATAACAGCCTTACTGTCTTCTATTTCCTGTCTCTACATAACATCCTGTGTGTCAAAGCTGTGTCATGTTACTCAACTAGTAAACAAGGAGCATTGCTGAGTTACTATCAATAATGCTAATGTCGTCCTTTAAAATTTGTGAAAATAAATAAATAAATAAGACCTCCAACTTCTGAGTAAGTAACAATTTTTTTGTGCCCTGCTGCGGCTTTGCTGAAAAATGCAGAAAATTTAAAATAATGTTGTTCATTATTTAATTGTAACGGCCAATTATTTACTGAATCCTATATTAAAACAACACAGACATCAAGTGTTCCCTTCCTCCTATTACTATTTTAACCTTGAATATCAGCAGATCAACAAGGCCTGAACTTTAAAGGATTTAAACTTGAACCTATATGCAACTTTGGGGAATCAAGGTGGCTGCTGCATGAGACTCAAAATCAATCCACTATGTCTACTACTACTGACACTATGTCAAAATCATACAATCATGTTCAAAACTTGTTGCATCTCATTGATACGTGCAAAGTACCCTTTTGCATCAGTATGTGATGCACAGGGTTTGACCTTCTCTGACTAGTCAGAAAGAGGTGCCTTGCTCCAGTACCTTTAGGAGAGAATACTGTATGTACACACTACTGCCAGTGCTGTTCTATAAGTCTGTGTCACAAGATGCTTTGAAAGCACCTCACCACATTAGGATAAGTTATGGAGCATCTCTCTACTTAAAAAAATATTCCAAAAAGTTACATACTCTGGCTTTGGACTAAAAAAGCAAACATGAGAATATATTTTTTAATGTGCATTGAAGATGTTCTTTGACAAATATGTTGGGCTGCACTGTAACTTGTATAAACTAGTCACTTTGGTGGTGAAGTAACAAATTTTAAACTAAAGTGGTTTGACTCACTTACACACATTGCCAGAGTGGATATCTTCATTAGAAACTGCCGGATACTCCAGCTTGTTCACTCACAAATACTATGATAGGTGTAGGCGTACCCCTAAAATGAGCTGTTTTGGGTTATTGGTCAGAATTGGTCAACGAGTCTTCACAATTCAAAATGTCCTAAAATGTCAGGACTAGTGGGCTGTCACAAGTCAGTCCGCACAAGTATTGCTAAGCCATATCACATTTTACTCACACACACTCACATGTGAGTCACATTGAGTCACCACGTCCTGCACCCGGAGGGTGTGAAAGACACCAGACTCACTCTGTGTGTGACGATCTCACACATGGACACACACACACACACACACACACACACACACCAAGAGAATACGCAGAACGAGGCAATTAGTAGTGGCATTGCTGTGGCTGCCAATGTTCTGAACTCAGCCTGTTTGCCCTGACAGCCAAGAAGATCATCTGTTCACATTCTGGCTTCATGAGACCTGCATGCGTGTGTGTGAATGTGTCCAAGGTATTATATGTGGGTGTAATATATGCTAAAGTCTCTTCTTTTGTTTCTGTTTGTGAGATGCTTTAATGTTCATTTGGCTGTCACATACAATATGTCCATTTTGCTGTTTGGTGCTCATCAGAGGTACATGTCTTTGCATGGCTGTGTAGACAAGTTTTACACCAATAATACTGCTGTGAGGACATTTTGCATCATCTGGCAGCTTTTCAAAACAATACTACAGCTTAAAAAACTAAAAATCCCACACGCTCATGTAACTATGTGCCTTGTGTGTGAAGATCAGTTTTAGAAATCAATTTACACTACAAGTCAAAAGTTTGGACACACATAGGAATTACCATGTTTTTCATGAAAAGATACATGTCTTCAGTTTTGTTACCATCATTGCACATGGTTTTCTAATGATCAGTTATCCTTTTAAATTAATACATTTGCATTAGCAAACATAAC